>CM027087.1:12499243-12714733 GCA_015343265.1 Pao palembangensis | reverse complement strand
CCAGTGCCCAGAGGGGGAGCAGCGCCGCCGCCGCCTCCAGTGCCCAGAGGGGGAGCAGCGCCGCCGCCGCCTCCAGTGCCCAGAGGGGGAGCAGCGCCGCCGCCGCCGCCTCCAGTGCCCAGAGGGGGAGCAGCGCCGCCGCCGCCTCCAGTGCCCAGAGGAGCGCCGACGCCGCCGTCGCCCCCAGTGCCCAGAGGAGGAGCAGTGTTGCCGCCTCCAGTTCTCAGAGGAGCGCCGTCGCCTCCAGTGCCCAGAGGAGGAGCAGCGTTGCCGCCTCCAGTTCCCAGAGGGGGAGCAGCGCCGTCGCCTCCAATTCCCGGAGCCGCAGCATCCGCGCCGCCGCCGCCGTCGCCCCCAGTGCCCAGAGGAGGAGCAGCGTCGTCGCCTCCAGTTCTCAGAGGAGCGCCGCCATCGCCTCCAGTGCCCAGAGGAGCCGCAGCAGCCACGCCGTCGCCTCCAGTTCCCAAAGCGGCAGTGCCGCCGCAGCAGCGCCGCCTCCAGTTCCGAGAGCAGCAGCAGCCGCCTCTAGCTCTGTCACCTTCGTCGTCTCTGGCTTCGCTGCCGGCTCCGTCCCTGGCTCCGTCCCCGGCTCCGTCCCCGGCTTCGTCCCCGGCTCCGTCGGCTGCTCCTTCGCCGTTCCTGACCCTGACTCCGCCGCCGTCCCTTGCGCCGGCTCCGTCGCCTTCATCGGCTCCGTCCCTGGCTCCGCCGCCGGCTCCGTCGCCTTCATCGGCTCCGCCCCTTGCTCCGCCGCCGGCTCTGTCGCCTTCATCGGCTCCGCCCCTTGCTCCGCCGCCGGCTCCGTCGCCTTCATCGGCTCCGCCCCTTGCTCCGCCGCCGGCTCCGTCGCCTTCATCGGCTCTGTCCCCGGCCTCGTCGCCGGCTCCGTTTCTGGCTCTGTCCCCGGCCTCGTCGCCGGCTCCGTTTCTGGCTCCGTCCCCGGCCTCGTCGCCGGCTCCGTTCCCGGCTCCGTCCCCGGCCTTGTCGCCGGCTCCGTTCCCGGCTCCGTCCCCGGCCTCGTCGCCGGCTCCGTTCCCTGTTCCGTGCCCTGTTCCTTCGCCGGCTCCGTGCCTTGTTCCGTGCCCTGTTCCCTCGCCGGCTCCGTGCCTTGTTCCGTGCCCTGTTCCCTCGCCGGCCCCTTCGCCTGGTTCCTCGCCGGCCCTGTCCCTTGCTCTGTCCCTTGCTCTGTCCCTTGCCCTGTCCTTTGCCCCGGCCCCGACTCTGTTGCTGACGTCGTCCCCGTCGCCGGCTCTGACTCCATCGCCGTCCCTGGCTTCGTTGCCGGCTCCGTCCCCTGTTCCCTCGCCGGCTCCGTCCCCTGTTCCCTCGCCGGCTCCGTCCCCGGCAGTCCAGTCTCCGGTCCCTGCAGCTAATCCCATGATCCCGACAGCAAGGCCACTGACCACCGCAGCAAGGCCAGAGGTGGTCCCTCCGTCCGACACCCCTCCTCCCGCCCTGGAAGTTGTGTTTGGGGAGCCGGGAGGGAGGGGGCCCTCCAGTCACCCTGTTTGTGTTCTACTCTGCCTGTTGGGACGTCAGGAGCCGTCCCTTGAGGGGGGGGTTCTGTCACAGCCGCTGCTCTGCTCTGCTTCAGCTCTCGCCCTCCCCTCCCTGTCACACTTGTCCCACACTCCCTGTACACCTGATTCGTGTTGCTGACGAGCAGCAGGTGCTGCTCGTCAGTAATCAAGACAAGGACATAAAAAGGCAACTCTGGAACAACCCAGTGTCGGATCGTTGCTCACTTTCCTGCACACTTCTGATTTGTTCAGATCCCTTGTTTTTGATGTACCTGAGATCACCCGATTCCTGTTTTGTTCACTTGGAAATAAATCCGATACCTTGCACCGCAGTTGTGTCGCTCTTGGGTCCCTTCCTGCAAACCGCCTGACATTCCTCAGGAGTCTCACTTCAGCTGCTCATGTCCACCACCTCTTTCAGGTGATTAAGGTGGATGTCAGAGTTTGAAGTGAATAAAAAAGGACTGGTGTGTGATCATGAGGACACTGAAGAGGAAGTGTGGGTGCGTACTAATGTTCCTCAAAAAACTCATCAAATATCATCAGAACTGAACGTCAGATATGATGAAAATTTCTTGAACCTTAGTCGGTCTTCGTCTCCTCTTCAAAGGTGAGCTCACCAGAGTGGATCCTCTGTATGTTTCCAAGAACCTTTTAAATTATTTCCCCTGAGCCAGACTTTTGAAATAATCTGCTTTCCTTTAAAGCACCAGAGTTAGCCTTAATTAGCTGCTAACAGAATCTACACAGACATCAGAGCTGCTAACAGATCACCAAAAGCAAGTCAGTGAACTGTTGAGCACCTAATGACAGCTGCTGATGTTCTCTGTGAAGTGTGAACGTGTTCCAGTACATCCTCTTGACCTTTATCTGACCTGAGCATAACCGAGTCCCCCTGGGAAACAGGTGGCATGATGGTGAATAGTGAGACATGACAGAAAAAGTTTGGGTTGGAGGAACTCTAAATCTCTTAGGGTGCACTGATGCTTCCCAGACAATTGAGCCGCTGTAGCATGAAGGAAGGGGGGTGGGGGGAGTTAATAAACCTTGGTGCGTCATTTTAAACTGTCCGGGCTGAGTGTTTTTTTTAAATCCCTCTTTCTTCTTAGTCACAGTGTTAAAAGGAAGCGTCACAGTCTGAACAGGTTGTTTCAGATGGTTCCTCTTGTTGCTCTTCATTCATCTCATCCTCTATTCACCTACAATCTAATCTATCATTTCTTTTCTGTGTGTGACGTGTGGAGGTGTGCAACAACGCCTCTGGTTCACCGTCAGCTGAAGTACAAACCCTTGTGTGAGGCAGAATAGGACACGTAGGACAGCAGCGCTCTTACGTCACACCCACCGATCAATTATTTACAGTAAAGTACTTTCATCAACATTCTGCTGATTTATCATGATTTATCAACACAACCTCCAAACAACACCAGCACCAGAGCACCATCAGAGGTCTCTGCCTGCTGTTCCTCTCACCAGTGGGAAGGCGTGAGAGATCTTTCCGTCTGGGGGAAGTTTTGCTCCGAAGCCATAGGCTGGAAACAGTTTGTCACTGTCGTAGTCCTGGATGATGTCGCCCACCGCCTTCAGCGCCATGGCATACATGTTCAACTGGTATGGATTCATGTAGTGCAGCGAGGTGGGCTGTGATGGGTTACCTGCAGAAAGACAGCACCTCTGTTAGCATTAGCTCTGCATGCTGACAGTAGCCAATCAGCCGATCTCACTTTTCCCAACTAGAGGAACTTTGATTTGTGTCACTGTCAAGTCTCCTGTCATGGTTCTGTTGATAGTGTCTGATGGTCTGTTTATCCCATTTTCTGTTTTGACACATGCTGTGAGTGACACGCTCTCATGTGCAACAGTGAGCAGCATGCCCCAGAGGCGTGGCTGAGCTCCAGTGGAGGCTGCAAATGCCCAGGTTGCCTGGAAGCTGTCTTACCCCTCCTTAACCCGTCGGCCTCATATATGTATAATGTATATATTATATATGAGACTGAGAAGACGTGCAGTAATAAATGTGTGGAGGAAAAAAGGTGACAGAAGTGATGGAGACGTGATTTTAGTTTCCCAGGTGCAGAGCGATGGAACACCGTCCTACCGTTGGACGCTGTGAAGTCGATGGCCACGGTGAAATAGAGTTGTGTCCTGGTGGGAAATGGAAGATCAACAGCATCAGGGTAGAACAATCCTTCAGTGTAAAAAACCTCAGATTTACACCGAAACTCACATATCAAAAGATCTCTGGGAGCAGGTGTTTCATCTGTGACATGTTGTAAAGGTTAGTTAAATATTGATGCTGAAAAGCTGCTCCAGCATTTGTTCCCTCCAGGCTGGACTATTGTAATTCATGATTGTCAGGATGCCTACAGAATCCTTTGAGGAGGCTCCAACTCATCCAAAATGCTGCAGCCAGAATGACAGAAGAGATAACATGACTCCTGCTAGCTTCTCTTCATTGGCTGCCCACTAAATCAACAATAGTTTTTAAAATCCTCATCCTGACCTACAATGTCCTCAAAGGTCCAGCTCCATCTTATATGGGGGAGCTAACAGCATCAAACCATCCCAGTAGATGCTTTGCTCTTAGAGCTGGTTCCCAGTAAAAGAAGAATGGGGGCTGAGCCTTCTGAGGAACCAGGTATCTGTCCAGGTACAGTAGAATGACTCTCTCTCTACTCTGAGACTAGACTGAAAACTTTCCTCTGAGAGAAAAATTCTAGTCAGTAATTCTGTAGCTACAGACGCTTTTCTAGTCAGGATAATTATCGTAGTTACAAAAGGCTCCTCTCCTCTCCTCTCCCTTCCTTATGTCAGGATGCTTTTCTTCATTCTTACAATGTAAGAGTGGTGAACAACGTACAACAACGTACCCTCCGCGGATGAAGTCCACAAAGGTGTATTCTGATTCCACTTTGAACGACAGCAGCGTCACCTTGACAACAGACAAGAGAGACAGTGGGATGACCAGTCACAAGGTCGACTGTGAAAGCAGGAGTACTTACTGTCCCAGAGTTGATGTATTTCTTCTTCTTTCCCTTCTTCTTTGGATTCAGAACCTTCAGCAGCAGCAGATCGGACATGAGTTTGTGACAAACATGCAGAAGTGAAAGGACAGCAAGTGACAGCGCGGTTCTACCTCGTACACGTTGAACTGGCTCTGACCTCGGGATAGTTCTCTGTAGCTGGTGGTGAACTCTCCGATGAAGTCATGACTGCAGACAAACATAACATCCCAGGGACCGGCCAGGCTAGAGAACCAGGGCTGACAGGTGAGGGTAAAGAACAGGGCCTACCTGCCATCTCTGTCCCAGTCGTAAACATCCACCTTGACCGTTCTGGAGCAAGGAAGAGGATTAAGAAGAGGAAGTCAGGAGCTTCTCTTTACCTGTCTAAGGCAGACGCAGACCAAGCCAAATGTGCTCTGCTCCTGACGTCTGGACAGGAAACATGTCAGAGCCTTGACGTGAACGTCACACATTTAGAACCTTTAACCTCAGCAGCATCAGGAACTGTTGGAGAAACAGGTCTTCCTGATTGTTCCTGCCACTTCTCTGACTGAATCTGTATTAGTCTGCAGACTTGTGTACTTTTAACTGAAGTACTGCAGGAGCGTGAACATAAATGACATGGACCTGGACCTGGACCTAAAGGTAGACCTGGACCCAGACCCAGACTTGGACCTAAACCCAGATCCAGACCCGAACCCAGACCCAGACTTGGACCTAAACCAGAATCCGGACCGGTCTAGGATTTGAGCATCTGATTTTGTGCTCGTGAGTGCTGGAAAAAACAAAAAGCATCCTTGATCTCAGAAGTCAGCTGGCCCTGTTCTTTCACAGAAACAGTATAATTTGACTCAGAAGATAAGAAGATATCAGGTTGGTGGTTCCAGCAGCGCTGGCTAGATAATACTGTTTAGCCTGTTCACCATCAGATGTTTTCTTCCTGTTTTATTTCCTGTTGTTTCACTGACTCCACCCCTCCATGAACTGCTGTCAGCCACACTGTTAGCTTGCACGTTCAAGAACTAAATTTCTTAAAGAATCAATTCTGACATGGAAACAAGACCCATTTCAAGTTCAGCTCTACAATGCTTTGTTGTACGGCTAAACTTCTGCTTATAAAACAATAATTAAGATTTAAAACAAACAATAAAATAACAATTACACAATAAAAACCAATAAAACCACTGGAAGAACAGCAGCAATCTCTGAGGGCAGCGAGAAGAGCTGTGATGACTGAATCCACCAGTGTGTGAGAAGGTTGCCGATTGCCTCCATGTTGATTCCAATAACACCAGCACTGGCCTGATGCTGACAACATGGTCGACTGCTGGCATTATTCTGACCAGCACACAGATCCAGGTAACTTCCTCTAAACATCTGTTCACGCTGATGGCGTGAGAGAGAGCTATAACGTAGCCATTCAAAAGTATGGATGCCACCTATTGGCCAGGTCGTGTTATTGTAGTACTGAGGTATGGAAGGGTTGAATGTGCAGGGCTTTGGTAGCACGTGGTTGCTCACCGGTCGTAGTCTCCGTTGCAGAGCGCTCGTACAGGGATGGTGAACTGCTGCCATACAGGATTCAGATTGTTCTTGATTACTTCAGTCTTGTGGCAGATGGTGAACCTGGAAACAGGCAGATGCACATCCATGGCTGAGTTACACCAACAACTTCATGTCCTTGTGAAACATTGCCCGGGTCAAAGACGTGCCAGAAAATGCTAAAAGATCAACGAGCTTCATTCCTTCTCAGATGTAGTTTCTTTTTATCAGACAGGTGAAGTCTGATATCGTCTTCCCTGCTGACATGTTTCAGACTTAGCTGTCACCTGGACAGTGTGCTGGGGGCCTGTTTCAGAAAGCAGGTTTTCAAAACTCGGAGTTCAAACCTAAACTCAGGGTTTGGCAAACTTCAGTTTTCAGTTTCAGAACACGTGTAAGAGTTGATTTAATGAACTATGAGTCAGAGTTACCCTGTGCACAGGGATATAAAGCCTTATCAATCTAACATAGATTATGTGATTCACCATAGCAACACCATAGAAAAAAAACCTTGATCATCACACTTCTCCCTGTTGGAGATGAGAGATTTCATGACTGCGTACACCAAAAATGCATATATTTTCAAGAAAAAAAAAGTAATACTGTGACAGCGGCAAAAGGGAGAGATCGTGTGGCTGAAAATTGCTGACCAAGTCCATGGGTGATCACTAATTGGAGAGAGATAAAACAAATAAAGAAATGTTTGGTCTTGAATGTTCCACTCATTTAACATTTCTTCAAGAGCAGGCAAAACTCGGGGTTATTTGGAACTAACCTGCTAGCGATCAGGTTAGTTTCATGAGAATATTACCTGGGTAACTGACTCAGAGTTACGCTGAACCAGCTTTCTGAAACTGAAAACCCTGAGTTTTCCTTAAATCACAGCGAGTTAACTCAGAGTTTTTGCTAAACCCGCTTTCTGAAAAGGGACCTGGGTGTCTAAAACCAGCTGACTGGACCCAATAGCATTGCCTTGTACGGGAGGGAACAACAAGCTTCAACTGTCCATCAGTAGTCTGACAGAGGAGTTTATGGTTACCCGAGCAAGAGAGGTGCTGCTGTATAGGGACTCCAGCGACAACAAAGTCTCCTTGGCAGGCATAGAAGTGAGAACCGGCAGGCTGTGGAAGGCTCACAAGGCAGTCAACCAGGCTGAGGCACGGTTGCAACACAGCGAGCTGGTGGGAACAGTGGCATCCGAACGGGCAGGTCTCGGGAGCAATCCAAGACCTCAGTACAGCAAGTCACAATGAAAGGAAAGGCAACAGCTGATCCAGGAGGAGGTTCAAGCAGGGGTGGAGGAAGCCCTCTGCAGTAGGACAGTAGGGATGCGGCAGCAGGGTGCATGGACCCGATGGGAAGAGGTAGCTGACCGGATGATCTCTTCGACAGAGCTATGGAGATCAGAGCCTCATTGGATCAAGTTCCTCATACACAGGGATCTCCACCAGCAAACATCAACAACCAACAAGGCAGTCCATTGCCTTTGGGGAGAGCCACAGCAGCACCGGAGTCAAGCTGGGGGCTGTTGGCAACAGCTCGAGACTGGCAGCTGAAGGTTGACCTAGGGAGACAGCTCAAGTTCCCAGAGAACATTGCAGTGACCGCACTCAGGCCAGACATAGTTCTGGTGTCTGAACAACGAGGCAAATGGTCCTGCTGGAGCTAACTGTTCCCTGGGAAGACCAGATAGAGGAAGCCTTTGAGAGGAAGAGGGCCAAGTATGAGAAGCTGGCAGGGATGGAGGACCCCGTGTAACCGGCATTGTGTCCCCTTAAACAGAGGCCTTTTGAGAAATGGATTTTTTTTTTGTCATATTAATTGAAAGGGAATTCGAAGCAAAAATAAATCAAATAGTGGCCATGGAATTAAAAGAGAAGAAACATCCAAAGAGATATAAAAAAAAGAGTGTAAGGAAATTGAAGGGTGACCTTGGGGGCGAATATTAGGAGAAAAAGAACCAATGGCACATGTGTTTCAAGAACAAGAAAAACTACTCTTACAAGAGTACAAGAAATTACAAACAGCTGAAAAAATGGCCAAAGGATGGTGGTCGTGGAGTAAAATCAGAAGAAAGAGAAAGAAAACTGATAAAATTTAAAGAAATGCAGTATTTTGCTGTACAGATGAATAATTTGGAAGATCAGGAGTGGGGTGGAGTCTTCCAAACCCTATGCCCCCAAAGCACAGAAAGAAAGGCCGTCAGCTCTGCCTGTAACACAGGCTTCTGTAGTGCTGACAGGCCAAATACATGGCCCAGTAGAAGTTACAGGAGAAATACACAATGTAGCGCAAGAGCCACACACAAGTAGTGACACTATTTGGCAACCCCTCAGCCCCCAAAACTAAAAAACAAAGTGTGCGATGGCAAAAAGAACACAGTACTCCCGTGGTTCTAGAAGGACATTTACAGAGTAGGGAGTCAGATGAGAGTGACAATGAACAATACAGTGGAACAGATACAGGAAGTGATAGTGAGTTTGAGAGAGGAAGTTGTAGAGAGGAGAGAGGAAGTTGCAGAGATGATGTGTAGACATTAGAGGAGGGGCTTCAGGTAATCAAATTCAAAAACCCAGGAGACCAGTGACACGCACCAAAACCAAGAAACCTATAACTATTAAAAAGACTATAACATCAACAGAAATGGCACTGATAAATTTGCAGGATAGAAGCGCAGTATATAAACCATGGAAATTTGCAGCTTCAGCCCTACCAAATATGAAAAATGGAGCAGGACCATGAAGTCCCAGGTTTGAAAATAAAACCATGGGAATGCAATTGGCATTGGGAGATATTAGAGCTATATTAGCTTCTTCCACTTCCACTTCATCAGTAAGACAGTGGGATGAAGCTGCAGGAACCAGTAATGCACCGGATGACACTCCATTTGGCCCATTCAGACAGAGATGGTGGACATGTCTCAGAAAGGCATTTCCAGAAAATTAGGCCTCACAAGCTGCAATTATATTCACACAAAAATAAGACAAACAGCTGAAGAATTCACGAGCAAGATAGAAGACACACTCATACTTCTGTGGTAGGAGTCAGGGGGGAACAAAAACAAAACTTTTTCAGAAAACCACAGATTGTCAAAGTGGGCCACCAGACTGCTTCTCATCCATTCTTACATTGTCCAGACTGTCCTTTAAATCTCATGGGAAGATTTGTTGATGCTGCTGGGACCATCTATTGCAGCCCTACTGGAATGACTATCACCTCTCCAACCGGAGAAAGCCATGTTATGTCAATAAATCCTTTAATAGGACAACACACCCTCCTAATGCAATGGACATTGGAAGACCAGTTGCATGCTGACATCTACTGGGGACTTTTAAAGCCAGAAAATGTACCACATGACGGACTCATGACAGTGTACTCATTCTGGAAACCCTGGCTCCTGAAACTGGGCAACTACAGGCCTCCTACTGATCCACCCCACATTACCCTAAATTACTTAAGAGAACCAGATTTTGTGTACAATGAAGAATTCACTCCTTTCTTTGGCACTGATTGGCAGATACATGCTGGAGCGATCTATGTGGGCCCACAGGGGGTAGCAGCAGAAGTATTTCTAACAGAAGAACAACAGCAGTGGTTTGCAGTCAAAGACTCATTACCACACATTTCCTTGGCACTTCACCATAATTATGAAGCTAGATGTTTGGGACCTATGGTCAGACAATTACAACTGGCCAACGACTGGGAAGACATAGTAGACACAGATGGTTATATACATGCTATGTTGAAATACTCTCATAGCAGACAGTCTTGTAAAATTCCATCTGACACCACCAATTATGTCACTCTTGCTTACCAACATTTTACAAGGTATCATGGCAAAAAAAAAAACTGATCACCCACAAGCAGCTATAATGCTTTCCAAGCTACCTCAGAAATTATGGACTAACAGTCCCTATGATGTCGGATTTTCCACCATTCCACCACCCTCTTTTGAGTTAGACTGGTTGTTGGCTATTGCCAAACCCAATATCATACAAAACCAGAAGCGATGGCAATCATTGCAGATGCAATACAAGGCCTTTTGTCAGCTGGTGTCTTGGAAAAATCTGTCTCTGCAGTTGGTAAAACTTACATAATGGTTCATCATCTACGAGAAATAAATAATGTAGCGGACATCTCCGACTTCTCCAATCCCCTTTTGAACCCTGCATGAACCAAGTGGGGGAAGTTGTAGCAATATTTCGGACTCCCCTCTGGATCTCCTGGTACCAAGGACGAGATCAGTATCTTTACGACCGTTTTAGATATCCCCTCTCAGCAAGGAAGAGGACACAACTGTTCTAACACCAAGGCCTTGGTACACTCACCACTATTCAGGTCAACCAAAGGTCAGAGAGTTAATCAAACAGCTAGGTGAGAGGGGAGAAAAGACACCTCCCTTCACCAAATAAAGAGCAGATGTCCCAGCTCACCCTGAGACAATACACCATTCTGCGCTGCTGCAGACGAGTAGCTGGATTCGAATCAGCAGCCTGGCCAGATTGAATAAACAGTATGAACCATGTCCCTTGGTTCATATTTCTTGAGTTTTATCCATTTTTCTTATATATATGTATTTACCTAGAGATGTATGTATATATATATGTGTGTGTTACAAAGTCTTAATCATGCATGAAGTTGTATACATTAAGTCCTTGAACCCATATCATACATTCCTATCTTGACTTTTACCACTGATGAACACCAGACCTGACAACTCATGTCCTGACAACTATGGCAGGAGTAGAACACTGAACACTATTTTCTATAAAGTCAAAAACACCATTTTTAACTTTATCAAAGAAGGCTCTGACCTGGCTAATATTGTTATTCAGGGAATCAGCAACACAATGGTACTTTTAGTTTCTTGAAAATTGGATTTTTCGATAAGCCATTTGGTTCTAGCCTTATTTGTCACCTTGGCACATCCATCCATCCATCCATCCATCCATCCATCCATCCATCCATCCATCCATTTTCTGCCGCTTATCAGGGGTCGGGTCGCAGGGGCAGCAGCCTAAGCAGGGAAGCCCAGACTTCCCTCTCCCCAGCCACTTTATCCAGCTCTTCCGGGGGGATCCTGAGGCGTTCCCAGGCCAGCCGAGAGACATAGTCCCTCAAGCGTGTCCTGGGTCTGCCCGAGGGCCTCCTATCGGAGGAACGTGCTCAGAACACCTCACCAGGGAGGCGTCCAGGAGGCATCCTTACTAGGTGCCCGAGCCACCTCATCTGGCTCTTCTCAATGCAGAGGAGCAGCTGCTCTACTCCGAGCTCCTCCCGGATGGCAGAGCTTCTCACCCTATCTCTAAGGGAGAGCCCAGCCACCCTGCGCAGGAAACTCATTTCGGCCATTTGTACCCGCGATCTCGTTCTTTCGGTCACTACCCAAAGCTCATGACCATAGGTGAGGGTAGGAGCGAAGACCGACCGGTAAATCGAGAGCTTCGTCTTTTGGCTCAGCTCTCTCTTCACCACAACGGATCAGTGCAGAGTCCGCATTACTGCAGACGCCGCACTGATCCGCCTGTCAATCTCCCGCTCCATTCTTCCCTCACTCGTGAACAAGACCCCGAGGTACTTGAACTCCTCCACTTGGGGGAGGATCTCCTCCCTGATCCGGAGAAGGCACTCCACCTTTTTCCGGCTGAGAACCATGGCCTCAGATTTGGAGGCGCTGATTCTCATCCCGGCCACTTCACACTCGGTTGCGAACCGGTCCAGCAAGAGCTGGAGGTCACGGACTGATGAAGCCAACAAGACCACATCATCTGCAAAGAGCAGAGACCCGATCCTGAGGTCACCAAACCAGACCCCCTCAACACCATGGCTGCGCCTAGCAATTCTGTCCATAAAAGTTGTGAACAGAATCGGTGACAAAGGGCAGCCCTGGCGGAGTCCAACCTTCACCGGAAACGAGTTCGACTTACTACCGGCAATGTGGACCAAGCTCTGACACCGGTCATACAGGGAGCGGACAGCCCGTATCAGGGGGCCCGACACCCCATACTCCCGGAGAACCCCCCACAGGACTCCCCGAGGCACACGGTTGAATGCCTTCTCCAAGTCCACAAAACACATGTGGACTGGTTGGGCAAACTCCCAAGCACCCTCAAGGACCCTGCTGAGGGTATAGAACTGGTGCACAGTTCCACGTCCAGGATGAAAACCGCACTGCTCCTCCTGAATCTGAGGTTCAACTATCCGACGGACCCTTCTCTCCAGTACCCCCCAATAGACCTTGCCAGGGAGGCTGAGAAGTGTGCCTCCCTGTAGTTGGAACACACCCTCCGGTCCCCCTTCTTAAAAAGAGGGACCACCACCCCAGTCTGCCAATCCAGTGGTACCGCCCCCGATGTCCACACGACATTACAAAGTCGTGTCAACCACGACAGCCCTACAACATCCAGAGCCCTAAGGAACTCCGGGCGAATCTCATCCACCCCCGGGGCCCTGCCACCAAGGAGTTTATCAACAACCTCGACTGCCTCAGCCCTGGAGATAAGAGAACCCGCCTCCGAGTCCCCAGGCCCTACTTCCTCACTGGAAGGCGTGTTGGTGGGATTGAGGAGGTCTTAGAAGTATTCCTTCCACTGATCCACAACGTCCTGAGTCGAGGTCAGCAGCACACCATTCCCACTGTACACAGTGTTGACAGTGCACCGCTTCTCCCTCCTCAGGCGCCGGATGGTGGTGCAGAACCTTTTCGAAGCTGTCCGGAAGTCGTTCTCCATGGCCTCCCCGAACTCTTCCCACGCCTGGATCTTTGCCTTGGTGACCGCCGCAGCCGCACTCCGCTTGGCCCGCTGGTACCTGTCTGCTGCGTCAGGAGTCCCACAGGCCAAAAAGGCCCGGTACGACTCCTTCTTCAGCTTGACGGGACCGACCACCTTGCGGCCACAGCACTGGTCGGCCGCCTCAACAATGGAAGCACAGAACAAGGTCCACTCAGACTCAATGTCCCCCACCTCATCCAGGACATGGTTGAAGCTTTCCCGGAGGTGGGAGTTGAAGCTCCTTCTGACCGGAGACTCCGCCAGGCATTCCCAGCAGACCCTCACAATACGTTTGGGCCTGCCAGGTCTGTCCAGCATCCTCCCCCACCAACGAAGCCAACTCACCACCAGGTGGTGATCGGTTGACAGCTCCGCCCCTCTCTTCACCCAAGTGTCCAGGACATGCGGCCGCAAATCCGAGGACACGACTACAAAATCAATCATTGAACTGCGGCCCAAGGTGTCCTGGTGCCAAGTGCACATATGGACACCCTTATGCCTGAACATGGTGTTCGTTATGGACAATCTGTGACGAGCATAGAAGTCCAACAATAGAACACCGCTCGGGTTCAGTTCAGGGTTGCCATTCTTCCCGATCACGCCCATTCAGGTCTCACTGTCACTGCCGATGTGAGCATTGAAGTCACCCAGGAGGATGAGGGAACCCCCAGAAGGAGCACTCTCTAGTACTCCCTCTAGGGACTCCAAAAAGGGTGGATACGCTGAACTGCTGTTGGGGCTATAGGCACAAACAACAGTCAGGATCCGTCCCCCCACCCAAAGGTGGAGGGAGGCTACCCTCTCGTTCAACACGGTAAACTCCAACGTACAGGCACCAAGCCGGGGGGGCGACAAGAATTGCCGCCCCTGCCCGCCGCCTCTCCCCATCGGCAACTCCTGAGTGGAAGAGAGTCCAACCCCTCTCGAGAAGGCTGGTTCCAGAGCCTTTGCTATGCGTCGAGGTGAGGCCAACTATATCTAATCGGAACTTCTCAACCTCTCGCACCAGCTCAGGTTCCTTCCCCATCAGAGAGGTGATGTTCCACGTCCCTAAAGCTAGCTTTTTCAGCCGGAGATCGGACCGCCAAGGTCCCCGCCTTCGGCTGCCACCCAACTCACACTGCACCCGACTCCTTTGGCCCCTCCTGCAGGTGGTGAGCCCATGGGAAGGGGGTCCCACATCATCTCTTCGGGCTATGCCCAGCCGGGCCCCATGGGCAAAGGCCCGGCCACCAAGCGCTTTCCAGCGCGCCCCACCCCCAGGCCTGGCTCCAGGAGGGGGTGATCCGCGTCCGGGCAAGGGAGACCCACGACCAATAACGTCACTCGTCATAAGGGGGATTTGTGGGCTGCACTTTGTCTGGTCCCTCATCTAGGACCTGTTTGCCATGGGTGGCCCTACCAGGGGCATAAACCCCCAGACAACTGAGCTCCCTTCCACCTTTCCACCATGATAAGGTGGCAGCCCAGGAGGGGGGCACATACACTGGTTAATTTAATATTGTTGCAAGAGATATCTTGGGTATTGTATACGTATTTTTAAGACTGATATAGTTACACATTTGTTATGCATGTTTTATCTATGCTTAATAAATGAAAATTGGAATTTAGTCTATAGCAGACACTACACGTGCTTTGTTACCTATCACAAGTAAACCTCACACAGTCGTATAGAATGAATATACAAAAATAGTCATTAGATATGACGGTGATAGACAGATGGGTTTTATATTTTGTTTAATTTTTGAAAGGAAATTCAAACAAAGTCTGAAGCCCTCATTCCACAGAGAAGATTTGAATATTCATAAGGGGGGGAGACAGAAAGACTATAAAAGTAAAAGGAGTCCTTTGTTCGAGGCTTTTTGCTTTTTGTTTCTCTTTGTTTTTTCTTCTTGCTTCTTGCCCAACTTTTTACCTACCATACTTTTGTCTATCTTTTGTGTTCATTACCCCCGTGTTTTGTTTTTGTTAACTTTTTTGAGTCAATTTTTGAGTTAGACACTCCTCGGTTAGGTTCCGCGGTAGTGACGCAGACTCCGTGGGAAATTAATTGTTTAAATCGCTATCACGTTGCCTTCTAAGAGAACATCTCCGAACAATTTTTGGAAGTTTTTTTTTTTTTTATTTTACTTTGCAAAGACTAAATCTGTATGGCCAAACAGATTTGCCTAGTGAGTAAGATTCCCGAGACCATCTGAGACCTGAAGACGCATCTCCGCCTCGTATCCACGGGCCAGCTGACCTGCAGGTGGACTGGACCAGCCCTCTTGAGTTCTGTGTGTTGAAGCGCAGGGAACCCCTGGAAGACTGAGAGTTTGCGACCTGCGCCCGCTTCTGGATCGGAACGAAGCTTCCCCGCACATAAGAAAGATCTAATGGTCGTCTGCTGTGGTCTCAAAGAACCAAATCAAGTTTGATTCCAAATTCACTAAATTTTTAATCTAAACTTAGATTTATTAGGGTAGACTAATCCAAAGTGCCTCACCGTCAGTTAATTTCAACTTTTCATTCTAATCACTGTTAAATTTATACATGTATAATCTTGTCTAATCATGTAATCATCTGTTATTGCTAATAAATTAATATTTTCCATCAGTGGTTTCCCGTTTGTTAATTGGAAAATAAGCACAGCGATCAATGTCTCAGAACTGGTGCCCTCAGTAAGAGATTGCTTAACTTTATTACAGTATAAACTTTTGAGTTTATATTTCTTCCAGTAAGTGGAAGTGGTGCCCCCTAACGAGTACAAGTGGAATTAAGAAAGTCATCCATTAGTTCTACTGTCTTCATGCTACAATAACATCACAGTGACTCCAGTACAGCCAGTTCCAAACCCTTATGTAGCACTGGCCTCTTTAACACTTGATCTTCAGTAGTTCACTGTTATTGATTTGGCTAATGCTTTCTTTTGTATTCCCATGCCAGAAGAAGGCCAGCCTTTGCATTTACTTACAATGGCCAGAAATATCAATACACCAGGTTCCCTCAGGGCTTCTGCCTCTCACCAGGGGTTTTTAATGGTATTCTGAAACAGATTTTCTCATCACTGACGTTGAACTCTGGCACACTTTTGGTACAATATGTAGATGACATTCTTTTGGCAGCCCCTACAGCTTCAGAATGTCTACAAGCCACAAACACTGTTCTGAGACACCTGGTTGAACATGACTTTAAAAGTAATAAAACCAAACAATGCTTTCGACAAAGTGTAACGTTCCTTACTGCCCACGGACATGATGTCACTCCATCTCAGATCTCAGTTATCTTAAATCACTCTAAACCAACAACTGTGAGAGAAATGATGGCCTTTCTGGGCCTTCGCAATTACTCCAGACACCACATTCCATCTTACTGTGATACAGCAGCACCAATGCTTATTCTGGAAAAAGGAAGTAAAAACCTCTCAACCTCACTAGACTGGACACTGGAAGCAGAAACAGCCTTTATCACCTTAAAACAAGCAATGGCTAATGCCACAATTTTAGCTATTCCTGATTATCATAAACCATTCCATTTGGATGTTGATGAAAAAGACGGCATTGTACATGCCGTCTTATTTCAAAAGGGGGAGGACAAGACCCTAACCCTAACCCTAACCCACATGCACAAGAATAGCGGCTGCTATAGCAAAAGTAATAACAAAAACAGCACATGTGGTAATGTCCCATCCATTAACAGTACAAACAAATCATGGCATTAAAGCTTATGGGGAATCCAGTGCATTTTCGCTAACACCTTTGAGACAACAAAGAATGCAAAATATTTTAACGCAACCTCATATAACTTATGTAATAGACAGAGCTAATATGGCAGAACAAACAAAAATGATCCCACCACATAACTGTGTTGGAAGTATAAAAATTAAATATAATACAGAAAAGATTTACAAACTAGCCCATTAAAATTGGAAGAAAAGATGAGTCTATTTACGGATGGATGTTGCTTTAGAGATAAATCTACAGGAACCCTAAAAGCGGCATACACGGTCGTAGAATATAAACAAGAAATAAACACATTTTTCACAAAAGAAATACAAATGATTGCTGCGGAATTAGCACAAAAAACAAAACTACTTGTTGTCCAACAAAATTTGGAAATATACACAGATTCAGCCTATGTATATGGCGTGTGTCACTGGGAACTCTCAAAAATGACTAAATGTGATTGGAAAACAAACACTGGCAAAGATGTATCAACCAGAAATGGTGAGACTAGCTAATGCTATAATGTCACCAAGGTTATTATCCATTATTAAAGTATCTGCACACCAGAAAGGAGGTAGTTTTGAAAACAGAAGAAATAATGCAGCAGATGCAGTAGCAAAGCAAACAGCAGGATATGTGACCACAATTAATGGTAAGAGATGAACAAGATAACATGAAAGAACTTGACCCAGATGAAATACAGAGGTGGCAGGATAGAGCAGATGGTATGAACAAACAGTTTGGGAGAATCATGGAGCAACAACAGATTGGAAGGGAATTTATAGAAGCCACCATGGTAAAATAGTTGTACCAACGGGATTAGCTGAGAAACTGATAAAAAAAAGCATATGGACCAGCACACAACAGTAGAGGAAGAAGAACCTAGAAAACTGGTGGCACCCATTTCTACATCATAGAATAGAATAGAATAGAATAGAATAGAATAGAATAGAATAGAAATACTTTATTAATCCCAGACATGGGAAATTGACTTGTCCCAGCAGCCTCGCTAGTATTAACATATTCACAACATATACAATGCAATAAATAATTATGACAATGTGCCACATGAAAGTACTACTGGAGCACATCACAGCACCAGGGCTGTGAGTCTCCGTCAGACGGACTTATTGAACAGGGTTATTGCACTGGGCATGAAAGATTTCCTGTATCTGTCTTTGTGGCAGCGGAGCTGAATCAGTCTGTTTGAGAAGGAGCTCCGCTGCTTGTCCAGGAGTGGGTGGAGAGGGTGGTCCGGGTTATCCAGGATAGCTAACAGTTTGTTCAGCATCCTCCTCTCCACCACAGCTTCCAGGGTGTCCGGTTTGCATCCAGTCACGGAGCCAGCCTTTCTGATCAGCTTGTTCAGTCTGTTGGTGTTGCTGGCTCCGATGCTGCCTCCCCAGCAAACCACAGCGTAAAGCAGTGCACTGGCGACAACAGACTGGTAGAAGATGTCAAACATCTTACGGCACACGCCGAAGGATCTCAGCTTCCTCAGGAAGTAGAGTCTGCTCATCCCCTTCTTGTACACAGCCTCGGTGTTGGTCTTCCAGTTCAGTTTGCTGTCTATGTGCACGCCCAGGTATTTGTAGTCCTCCACCACCTTGATGTCCTCTCCCAGGATGCTCAGGGGCTGTGTGGCCGTCCTCTTCTTCCTGAAGTCAATCACCATCTCCCTGGTCTTGGCCACGTTCAGCAGCAGTTGGTTCCTCCCAGACCACTCCACAAAGTCACTCACCAGTGTTCTGTACTCCTCCTCCCATCCACCACTGATACACCCGACCACTGCAGAGTCATCAGAGAACTTCTGCAAGTGGGCCGACTCAGAGTTGTACTGAAAGTCTGAGGTGTACAAGGTGAACAGGAATGGAGACAGCACAGTCCCCTGCGGTGCTCCCACGTCACTCACCACCACATCAGACAGAGCAGCGCCAAGACGGACAAACTGCGGCCTGTCTGTCAGGTAGTCAGTAACCCAGGAGACCGTGGGTGAGTCAACCATCATCGTCTGCAGCTTCTCTCTCAGTAAAAGTGGCTGGATGGTGTTGAATGCACTGGAGAAATCAAAGAAGGTGATTCTCACTGTGCAGCCAGCACCATCCAGATGTGA
The DNA here is from genome assembly GCA_015343265.1 of Pao palembangensis. Taxonomy (NCBI): domain Eukaryota; kingdom Metazoa; phylum Chordata; class Actinopteri; order Tetraodontiformes; family Tetraodontidae; genus Pao; species Pao palembangensis. The sequence continues at coordinate 12,696,076 of CM027087.1, read as the reverse complement.
GTGAGCCCTCTGCAGCAGGTAGATGACGGCATCCTCAACCCCCAAACGGGGCTGGTAAGCAAACTGCAGAGGGTCCAGAGAAGATCTTACCTGCGGACGAAGGTGGGCCAAGACGAGCCTCTCCAGAACCTTCATCACATGAGATGTGAGGGCTATTGGTCGGTAGTCTTTGGGGTCGCAGGGACCAGGCTTCTTGGGCACAGGAACCAGACAGGAGGTCTTCCACAGTGTGGGCACCTTCTCCTGGGTCAGGCTCAGGTTGAAGAGGAGGCACAGGATAGTAGACAGCTGGCTGGCACAGGTCTTCAGTACCTTAGGGCTGATGCCGTCAGGGCCTGCAGCTTTGCCCTGGTGGAGTCTCTCCAGCTGTCTCTTCACCTGGCCAGTAGTCACAGTTAGCAGGGGGGGTGGGTCCAGGGGGTTCACGGTGGAGTGGGGGGAGGGTAGAGGAGGAGGGTGGCTGGATGTTTGGAGGCCAGAGTGTGCGGGGGAGGGGGACACAGCGGAGGGCTGTGAACTAAATCTGTTGAAGAAACAGTTCAGCTCATTTGCCCTGTCCGAACTGCTAGCTGGCCGCCTGTCTTTGACATTGAAGCCAGTTATTTCCCTCATCCCAGTCCACATGTCTCTGGTGTTGTTCTGCTGGAGCTTGGCCTCCAGCTTCCTCCTGTAGGAGTCCTTAGCCCTCCTCAGCTCTGCCTTCAGGTCGTGCTGTATCCTCCTCATCTCCTCCTTGTCGCCCGACCTGAAGGCCTTCTTCTTCTGGTTGAGAAGAGCTTTCAGGTCACTGGTGATCCAGGGCTTGTTGTTGGGGAAGCAGCGTACAGTCCTGGCTGGCAGGGTGGTGTGTTCACAGAATTTGATGTATTCTGTGATGCAGTCAGTCATGCTGTTGATGTCCTCCCCATGTGGATCACAGAGCACGTCCCAGTCAGTAGACTCAAAGCAGTCCTGCAGTGCCTCCTGGGCCTCCTGATTCCACCTCCTAACTGTCCTTGTGGATGCAGGCTGCCGCTGGACAAGAGGAACGTAATTTGGTGTCAAAACAACCAGGTTGTGATCTGATCTTCCCAGTGGGGGAAGGGTGCTGGCACTGTATGCATCCTTTGCATTAGCATACAGGAGGTCTATTGTTCTATTGTCTCTCGTGGGGCAGTTTACAAACTGATAGAATGTTGGCAGAGTTTTGTCCAGTGTGACATGGTTAAAGTCACCAGTGATGGTTATGAAAGCGTTGGGGTGCAGGGTTTGCAGTTTTGACACGGTGGAGTGAATGGTTTCACACGCTGCCTCGGCATCAGCTGATGGGGGGATGTAAACAGCGACGACAATGGCGGAGGTGAGCTCCCTAGGCAGGAAGTATGGACGCATCCCAACACAAAGCAGTTCAATATCTGGGCTACAGAAACGTTCCTTTACGGTAACATGTCCCGGGTTGCACCACTTCTCATTGACAAACAGCGCAACCCCCCCTCCTTTCTTCTTACCGCTCCTCTCCACTACTCTGTCAGTAGCGCTGGAATCCGGGAAGCACGAGTGAAACCACGTCTCCGTGAAACACATAACGCTGCACTCCCGGAATTCCCTTTGAGTCTTAACAAGCGCCGCTAACTCGTCCATCTTGTTGCCTAACGATCTCACATTTCCCACAATGATCGCCGGCACCGAAGGTTTATATCTCCTTTGTTTAGCCTACAGCTTAGCCCCGGCTCTGCACCCCCGGCGTCTCCTACGTAGCTCCGCAGGGATTTCAGGCCTCGGTCCAGGCAGTAGCACCGGTTTACACAGCGCGATCAGCTGGTCCCGTGTGTAAGAAACAATGCTCTCACTCCATTCCGCATGGCCCCCTGTTACGAGCAGTAACAGCAAGACCAAAATAAAACAGGCTAACCAGCAAGTATCCATTGCTGTTCAAAACTACACTCAACAGGTTAAAGAGTAAGTTGAGGTGTTAAAGAGGAAAAAGTAACAAAAACACTACAAAAAGACGGGAGCTGCTGTAACAGGCTGCCACTCCATGCGGCGCCAGGTAAAAAAAAAAAAAAAAAAAAAAAAAAAAATAGCTGACTATATTAAACAATGTCAAGTCTGCCAACAGTTTAATTCAAAAAAAGGACACACTAGAGTAATGGGGAGGTTCCCCACACCTGCAGGTCCTGGAGAAAAAGTAATCATTGATTTTACAGACATAGGCCCTGAACAAAGAGTGGCTGGGATGAGATACTTGCTGGTACTGGTAGACGAATTCTTTGACTGGGTTGAGGCCTCACCAGCCAAGAAAGAAGATGCCAGTTCAGTAATAAAAATCTTAATGAAACACTGGATTCCAAGACATGGATAAGATCAGACAATGGGTCACATTTCAGCAATGAAGATTTATAAGAAGTAGTAACATATAGGATCACACATGAATTTGGAACAGTTTATCATCCTTAGACTCAAGGAAAGGTTGAGAGAGCAGATGCGGTATTGAAAAATAAATTGGCTAAAATTATGGCCACAACTAAAATGAATTGGGTAGAAGCATTACAGATAGCTTTAATGGAATGCAGAACAACACCTCATAGAGAGACAGGTCTCTCTCCTTATCAACTGCAAATGTGGAGGGAATATCTCAGTGCAGCCTACCCCAAACATGATTCTAGGGTTACCAAATGGAGGAGTGACACCACAGTATTGGAAGGCGCTAACCAAATCCTTGAGTGTTTTTCATAAACAGGTAAAAGGTAGGCCCGATCTCCAACAATGACAAGACGGCCTACCTAGAGGAGGTTAGAAACCTGGAGATGTGGTGCCAGGTCAATAATCTCCTCCTGAACGCCAGCAAGACTAAGGAGCTGATAGTGGACTTCAGTACTAAGCAGGAGAGGAATTACCAGCCCCTCACTATCAACCGGACCCCAGTGAAGAGAGTGGACAGTTTCCGGTACCTAGGTGTTCACATCACGCAGGACCTGACATGGTCCTGTCACATTCACACCCTAGTGAAGAAGGCCCGGCAGCGTCTTCATCATCTCAGACGTCTGAAGGATTTTAAGCTGCCCTCAAAGGTGCTAAGGACATTCTACACCTGCACCATTGAGAGCAGCCTGACGGGAAGTATCACAGCCTGGTTTGGGAACAGCACCAAACAGGACAGACAAGCTCTCCAGACGGTGGTGCGATCAGCTGAGCGTATCATCCACACCGAGCTTCCTGACCTGGACACTATATACAGCAAGCGGTGCTGGACCAAGGCTAGAAAGACAATGAAGGACCTCAGCCATCCCAACAATGGACTCTGTTTACATCCCGCCCAGCCCGGACGTGCACGGGGCTCAGCGTGCACTCGCGGACTAGATTCTGAGTGTGGAGCAAACTTTCCTGGATTCCTTACTTATTATCCTTGGGGATTTTAACAAAGGAAACCTGAGCCAGGAACTACTGAAATACAGACAGTTTATTAAATGCCCGACAAGAGAGCAGAATATGCTGGATCACTGCTGCACTACTGTTAGCGGCACGTACAGGGCTGTGCCTCGCGCTGCACTCGGCTTCTCAGATCACGTCATGGTGCACCTCATCCCAGCGTACAAACAGAGGCTGAAGCTCTCCAAACCCGCTGTGAGGACTTCTAAGAAGTGGATCAGCGAGGCTGTGGAGGAGCTACGCAGGTGTTTCGACACAACAGACTGGGACGTGTTCAGGTCTGCCACAGGAAGTTTGGATGAGTACAATTCTGTGAGAACAGCATTATTCCATCACGCACCAAGGTGACTTTCAATAATGACAAACCCTGGTTCACACCCAAACTGAGACAGTTAAGGCAACAGAAGGAGGCAGCATACAGGGCAGGAGACAGAGACAGCTACAGAGGAGCTAAGTACAGGTTTAGCAGAGAGGTTACTGCTGCTAGATCAAAGTACAAGGCACGTCTGGAGCAACAGTTCTCTGCTAACGACTCTGCATCTGTATGGCAGGGCCTAAAACAGCTCACAAACTACAAACCAATAGCCCCACGTTCTGCTGATGACCTCAAACTGGCTAAAAATCTGAACACTTTTTATGCCAGGTTTGAAGCCTCACACCCCACCCCCACCACCACTTCAGCCACTTCTGTCTCACACCACCCCCGCCACAGTGGACTCCGCCATGCCCACCCTGGAACCCCCCTCCTCCCCCACTGCCCTCTCAGTTTTGAAGAAGGACGTGCTGCAGCTTTTCAGGAGGCAAAATCCCCGGAAAGCTCCCAGCCCGGATGGTGTCTCACCTGCCACACTGAGACACTGTGCAGAAGAACTGGCTCCTGTCTTCACAGAGATCTTTAACACCTCTCTGGAGTCATGCCACGTCCCAGCCTGCTTCAAACTGTCCACCATCGCCCCCGTCCCCAAGAAGCCCCAGACCACTGGACTTAGTGACTTCAGGCCTGTGGCGCTGACGTCTGTGATCATGAAGTCCTTGAGTGTCTGGTGCTGTCCCACCTCAATTCCATCACCTCTCCCCTCCTGGACCCTCTGCAGTTCGCCTACAGAGCCAACAGGTCTACAGACGACGCTATCAACCTGGCCCTCCACTTCATCCTGCAGCACCTGGACTCCCCGGGAACCTACGCAAGGACCCTGTTTGTGGACTTCAGCTCTGCATTCAACACCATCCTCCCTGCCCTGCTCCAGGACAAGCTCTCTCAGCTCAATGTGCCTGACTCATTGTCAGTGATCTACCTGCAGATGGAACATCTGCAGGTAGATCACTGACTTCCTGACACACCGGAGGCAGTGTGTGCAGCTGGGGAAGAATGTCTCGAGCACATGGACCATCAGCACAGGATCTCCACAGGGCTGTGTACTTTCTCCCCTGCTCTTCTCCCTCTACACCAGCTGCTGCACCTCCAGCCATGACTCCGTAAAACTGATTTTGCGGACGACACCACCCTTATTGGGCTCATCTCCGATGGTGTTGAGTCCGCCTACAGGTGGGAGGTAGACCGGCTGGTGTCCTGGTGCAGCGGCAACAACCTGGTGCTCAACACTCAGAAGACAGTGGAGATGATTGTGGACTTCAGGAAAGACACAGCCCCGCTGCCCCCCCTCGCCCTGACAGACACATCCATCTCCATCGTGGACTCTGTCCGCTTCCTTGGCACCACCATCACACAGGACCTCAAGTGGGAGCCAACCATCAGCTCCCTGATCAAGAAGGCCCAACAGAGGATGTACTTCCTGCAGCAGCTGAGGAAAGCCAAGCTGCCAGCCCAGATGATGGTGTAGTTCTACACGGCCATCATTCAGTCCATCCTCACCTCCTCCATCACTGTGTGGTACGCTGCCAGGGACAGACAGAGGCTACAGCGCATTGTGCACTCTGCTGAGAAGGTGATTGGCTGCAACCTCCCATCTCTCCAGGACCTGTACGTCTCCAGGACCCGGGGACGAGCAGGTCGGATAGCAGCTGACCCTTCTCACCCTGGTCACGGACTCTTTGAGCCGCTCCCCTCGGGCAGAAGGTTACGGTCCATTCGGACCAGAACCTCACGCCATAAGAACAGCTTCTTTCCATCTGCCGTTGGGCTAATGAACACTTGACTATCTTTTCACTGTCACTTTAACATTTGCACTAGAGTTGCATTGTTCTGATTTTGTATATTTGTGTATTTATTTCAAGAGACTATATTTTAGATTCTGTGTGTTTTATGTTGCACTTTACGCCGAAGCAAGTTCCTAGTCTGTGAATTCTCTTCACTGACAATGGCAATAAACCCCTTTCTGATTCTGATTCTGATTCTCTCTGTTGCGGTCAGGGAAACGATTCCGTTCCTTGAAGGCAAACACAGAGAATGAAGAGGAGCTTCTTCCCGCAGGCCATTCGGACCCTCAACCAGAAGACCTAGATCCTGGACTCTCCAGACTTCCCCACGCATATATATTTACATGTCACACTTTACCTGTACAACACATTCTACCTCAGCTGATTGTTGCACACTAAAATTTGCACTACTTGTATACTTTGTACACTCTGTACTACTCTGCATACACAGTTACCACATCCACTGGACATCTCCATGTACATTCTGCACTAAATGCTTTTTTGTCTTATTTATTGTCTTATATTCTGATGACCTTTTTCATATTTCTATATATTGTATATACTGCACTTTACTTTATTCTATGTAGGACAGTCGTAAAAAGCATTTCACTACATGTCGTACTATGTAGGGCTTGTATGTGACAAATAAAATTTGAATTTGAATTTGAATTTGAAATCCAGAGAAGCAACAGAAGAGCCACCTCCAATGGGTGATTGCGTGCTCATCAAGCGACAAGAGGAAGTGGACCTAACCCAGATTCACAGGGCCCCATCTAGTTCCATGCTGTGAAAGTCCAAGGAAAACCACACTGGTATCATCTTATTCAGTGTGCCCCAGCAACCAACTCAACAGCTACTTCCTGTGGATGTTGAGGACGACGAGTGTGCACCCCACACTGACTCACACACACCCACAGAGTCAGACAAATAGGTCGCTTTTAGACAGAAGAAGGCCTGATGTGCTAGTAACCTCTCTGACCAGGTCATAGAAGAACGCTTCAATAGACATCACTGATACAGAAGAAAGAAGAGGATTGAAGAAAGTCGGTGAATGAGCTTTTGATTTATTATTTTCATTATTGTTTCTATATTTCATTATTTTACTCATTCTATTCTCACTCATATTAATGTCAAAATGTACAGATGGATGATTTTACTTGTGTTTTTAATAGTTTCTACATCAATAGTGATACCATTACTGTTAAGAGAAACCAAGGACAACTCTGCTCTACCAAAAATCTATACTGCAACAAACTTGCACAGACCCAAATGTACCATTTTCCAAACCGACAGCTGTCTTAACACTTATGGTCTGCTTTGTTAGCAGTGTCTTCGTCATCGGTAACGTATCATTTCCTGTTTCTGCTCCGTCCTACTCGTTCACTTCTCCTGGTGTTTGCTACGGTGGATTTACTGTTGTTAATTATTTTGTTAGCTTTTTATTTATCCTGTTTAGTAGTACACAAGCACCTTGGTGAAAGTTTAGTAACCACACGATCCTTTGGGTTCTATACTTCGCTCTGTCTATTTCGCTCCACGCAGCTGCACTCGCTGCTAGCATGGCTAACTCCACTCCCTCTCCCACTGTTTCTCCTTTTCCGGTGTTCTGCAAAGTGTGTGAAATGTTTAGTTACTCCTCGGCCTCCTTTACTTAGAGTCAAGCGTGTAGAAAGTGTAGCTTATTTATAGCTCTAGAGGTGAGGCTTAGTGAGCTTGAGGCGAGGCTCCACACACGAGATAGCATCGTAGCCCCTGTAGCTAGCCAGCACCAGTTAGCCTGTGCAGACCGGCCCAGTTCACCTACTGTTAGCTGTTCCCCCGCAGCCCCCGAGCAGCCAGGTAGTAACAGTAACACTAAGTTTAATAATACAATAGAAGTAGTGTCAGTACCTCATCCTCCCACAGTTCATCTAGTAAACAAGTCAAGAGGTGTTAATAATAATAACCTTATAAAAATACACACCAGTAAATACTCAGAAACAACTAAAACAGTTAGATGTGGTTTGTTGAACATAAGATCTCTTCGGTCTAAATCTCTTCTAGTTAATGATTTAATAATAGATCATCTGTCTGATATTTTCTTTCTCACGGAGACTTGGTTGCAGGATGAAGAATATGTTAGTTTAAATGAAGCAACTCCATCAAGTCATATTAACTATCATGTTCCTCGAAGTGCAGGCAGAGGAGGTGGAGTGGCAGCAATCTACCGCTCCAGCCTTCAAGTAAATCCCAAACCTAAAGCTACCTGTAGCTCTTTCGAGAGTCTCACTATCAGCCTCTCTCACCACAACTGGAAGTCATAAAAGCCAGTTTTATTAGTTGTGTTGTATCGGCCATCTGCGGCTGCTTACACACAGTTTCTGGCTGAGTTTTCAGATTTCCTATCTAGTTTAGTGGTCAATACAGATAAAGTCAATATAGTGGGTGATTTTAACATCCATACGGATGATGATACTGACAGTCTTAAGACGGCATTTAACTCACTGTTAGATTCAATAGGTTTCTCTCAGTTAGTAAATGAACCGACGCACTGTCATAATCACACTCTGGATCTGGTTCTCACCTATGGTTTAGAAACCGAGAACCTGGTAGTTGTTCCCCAAAACCCCCTCCTCTCAGACCACTCACTTATAACCTTTGATTTTACTCTAGCAGACCGAGCAGCACATGACAGGAAGGTTCACTACAGCAGGTGTGTCTCTGAAGATACCAGAGACAGATGTGTAGCTGAAATTGCAGCCCTGCTCCCTCTAGCGCATCCTACTGGTGCAAAAGATAATTCTGATCTAAATGTTACTCCTGCAGATATTGATTGCCTTGTCAATGACACTGCAGCCACACTGCGTATAGTTTTAGATTCGGTTGCCCCACTGAAGAAGAGGTTCACACACCATAGAAGACTGGCTCCGTGGTATAACACACATATCCGAACCCTTAAGCAGGCATCAAGACGGATGGAGAGGAAGTGGTATTCATCCAGATCAGCTGATTCCCAAAGTGCTTGGAAAGACAGCTTATTAACATATAAGAAGGCCCTCCGTAAAGCCAGAACAGCTTACTACACTCATTAATAGATGTAAACAAGAACAACCCGCATTTTCTGTTTAACACCATAGCCAGGTTGACAAAGAGTCACAGCCTGGTGGAGCCTTCTATTCTGCAGTTCTTAGCATTGAAGATCTTATGAGTTTCTTCACCAATAAATCACTAATATTACAGAAAAAGATCGATCAAAGTCGCCCCATGATAACTGATGAGTCATCTTCTTTGTTAGCAACCCCCTGCCTCGCTCCTGATCCACCTCTGGACAGCCTCTGCCCATAGACCTTCCTGAGCTGACTCCAGCATAAATGGATCTAAATCCAGCCACATGTCTCCTGGACCCCATCCCAACTAAGCTTTTCAAGGATGTCTTTCCTCTGATTGGGGCCTCAGTATTAGATCAAATCAATTTAAATTTGACAACAAGTTATGTACCTCAGGCCTTTAAAACTGCTGTTATCAGGACCTTTTATTTCTAAAAACCTTCACTTGACCCAGGTGTTTTAGCAAATTATAGACTTGATATCCAACCTCCCATTCATCTCTAAGATACTTGAGATGCTGCTGTCAGTCAGCCAACCAATCACCTAAACAGGAATAGTCTATTTGAAGTGTTTCAGTCTGGTTTCAGAGCTCATCATAGCACAGAAACAGCACTGGTCAAAGTTACTAATGACCTCCTAAGGCATCAGACCGTGGGACTTATCTCTCCGTACTCATTTTACTGGACCTCAGTGCTGCCTTTGATACTGTAGATCACAGCATTTTATTACAAAGACTACAACATGATAAGTTAGATCACAGGGACAGCTCTAGACTGGTTTAAATTCCATCTATCAGATCGATTTCATTTTGTTCATGTTACCGATGCTTCCTCTGGAGTGTACAAAGGTTCATCATGGTGTTCCACAGGGTTCAGTGCTTGGGCCAATCCTGTTCACTCTTTACATGCTCCATCTAGGAAATATTATTCAGAGACATGGCATAAATTTTCATTGCTATGCCGATGATACGCAGCTGTATTTATGTCTGTGTAGATTCTCACTCATCCAGGTCATAGTTATCCAAAAATAGACTTCTGTGGCAACTAGACTGAAAGGTTTCCTTTGAAAACATTTTGCCCTCTCTCTCCAGAGAGCTTCTTCAGTTCTGAACTTGCTGGTGGCAGAGCCTGAAAATATGGCCCTTGTGGACCAGTAGCATGCTCGTTGGCAGGGTGGTTGGCAGGGTCGTTTCACCTAGTTTCGTTAAAAAAGCTTCCCTTGTCTGTTGGGTCACATGTTAATGAGTCACCAGGTCTCGTCAAACGGTGTGAGCTGTATTTATCCATGAAACCTAATGAAACAGAACTGTTAGCCAGACTCCAGGCATGTCTCAAAGACATAAAAGACTGGATGACCTCCAGTTTCCTACTTTTAAACTCAGACAAAACTGAAGTCATTGTTCTTGGAGCTAAACATCTGAGGACTAGATTGCCAGATAGCATTCTCTCTTTGGATAGAATTACTTTGTCCTTCAGTACGGCTGCAAGGAACCTGGGAGTTATCTTGGACCAGGACATGTCATTTCTCCCTCATATTAAACAGGTTTCTAGGACCGCCTTCTTTCACCTCCGTAATATTGCCAAGATCAGGAGCATCCTGTCACAGAGTGATGCTGAAAAACTCGTCCATGCTTTTGTTACCTCTAGACTGGACTACTGCAACTCATTACTGTCAGGATGTCCAAATTATTCCATTAAAAACCTGCAGCTGATCCAGTTTTAGCTTCTCTTCACTGGCTTCCAGTGAAATCTAGAATAGATTTTAAGATTCTCCTTCTAACATATAAAGCTCAATGGACTATCTCCATCATACCTGCAGGATCTCATAGTTCCATATATTCCTAAAAGAACACTCAGATCACAGAGTGCAGGTTTACTTGTAGTTCCTAGAATTCATTAAAACAGACTGGGAGGATGAGCTTTTAGCTATCGGGCAGCTTTACTGTGGAACCAGTTACCCACCTGTCTGGAGAGGCAGACATTCACGCCCAGTCTTCTTAACATCAAACTTAAACCTTTCTGTTCAGTAAAGCGTACAGCTGGCCCTTCAAACAAAGTGTGTAGGGCTGATAGATCTAGTTACAGCTGCTCTCAAGCAGTTACAGCTAGAATAGCCATCAAACTCTCTTGTTCTTCAATTTCTTAGCTTATAGTATGTTGCTATAGGCTACGCTGCTGGGGACACAAACATGATCCACTGGAGAAAGTGCTATCCACAACCAACACCAACCACCCTCATCCTCTCCTCCTTTTCTTTTCTTTCACCGGGATTATCTGTGTCCAGCATTCCTGCTGTTCTGTGTCTCTCTCCCTCTTTTCTCTCTGTCTCTCTCTCTACTTGCAGGTCTTCCTCTCCTTCATGCTGCACGGACCTGCTCTCTGGACAAACTCAGGGTCCACTGTCAGCACCTGCCCATGCTGTTCCCTTTAAAACCTGCCTATACCATTCCTCTTTTTATAACAACCTGCTATGCTGTATTATGTATATATATATATTATGTCTGATATGTTTGTATTTCTATGATTGTATTTGTTTGTATTTCTATGGTTCTATGAGATTGCATCTGTTCTCCCTCTCTTTATTCTCTGTCCTGTCTCCTCTTTCTTTTCCTCCTTACCCAGCTGACTATCAGGATGGTTCCTTGTAAGCCTGGTCCTGCTCAAGGTTTTTCCTGTTAAAAGGGGAATTGAATTGAACTGAATATGTCTGGCCTTTTCAGCAGGTATAAAGGCTTGGTATTCTCGGTACTGACATCACTGGCTGTTATGGTTTCTATTTTTGTACTTTGTGGATGTTGTTATATTCCCTGTATTAGGTCTCTGTGTGAGAAGACTATTGAGGCTGCTTGCAGACACACTTAAGACAATAATGCCTTATAGTTGCCTTTAATGACTGGAAAACGAGTTATCTGATGGTGACGACGATTATTCTCCATCTTGGTTGTGAAGTAAAATTAAAATACTTCAACAGGGGGATTGTTAAGAAATGTCACATTTTTGTATGTTTTATAAATGTGCTTATATTGAAATTAAGGAATGATATTACAGAATTAATTAATTTAAAGGAAAAGTATAGGACAAGATTATATGCAAAATATGAGAACAAAAACATGATAAGGAGTCAAAAGTGGACAATAGCATAACACATGAATGCCGAATTATCTTCCCAAAGGTTCCACAGGGTCCAGAAGGACCTTTAGGTCGGTGGCTAAAGGGAAGTTTTGTGCACAGCAGGAACGATTATTGGAAAGATGGTGGATTGAGTTCAGATCCAGCTACACCGGCTAGTGGGCCCGTCCCCACACGGCTCTGCAGGAGGACTGGAGGTCCTGGAGGACTGGAGGTCCAGTCTGGCTGCCGGAGAGAGCCTGTTAGATTCTGTCAGCACCAGAACCATTTCCAGAGTCAGAATCAGAACCAGCCTGTTGTGCCTGTAGGCCTTTATTTTGGTCCTGTAGAACTATTAGAAGTGGAAATCAGCTGCCCTAAAGGCCTGAATCAAAGTAGAACTATGGTTTGGCAACTGACCCTTGTTTTCTGGTTCCCGAGTTCTGCTGAGGCTCTGGTGACTGACGCGCTTACTTGTCAGTCTGTTTCATCTCATGCTGGTAATTACAACAGTAAATGGTGGTTGTAGATAGACAGAAAGAGCAACACTCACGTCCCGTCCTCGTTGCTCCGGTAGAAGACAAGAAAAGGGTCCGACTTCTGCCAAAGAAATCCTTCTTATCGAGCTTGTTGGCACAGAACTGCATGGTGGCAATGTCCTGGAGAACAACGGGCTGTCAGTCAGTCAGAAAACAGCCTGCTCCCAACAACAAGCTGCACAGCTGTGCGTGCTGCATCGACTACATGACCGCTAAAGGGACAAAATCAAACAGGCGGTTTAAAGACGATGCTTTACCACATGAGACCGAGCAGAAAGGGCCGGTACCAGATCTCAGCTCAGAGTCAAAGTTTCAGAGTGAACAATTTAACAGGGAAGACAATCGGACTGACCCTGTGATGCTGGTGGACTAGACCTCCCTTGCTGCCTGGAACATGACTCCTGACGGTTTTGTGCCAGCAAGTGAAAGTGACTGTACCTCCTTTTTACTGGTCAGAGCAAGTGTGACCCGGTCTGATTCTGATTGGACCATCTAATTACATATATTATATAGTTTCACTTTTCTGCCACTGGTGAAAGAATTGAAAATCTGTGTGGAAAAAAACTCCATGAGCAGTTATACGGGCCCGGCTGGCTCCCTGGTACTGACCTCGCCACAGTTACTCAGCCTCAGCAGCAAAGATGATGGTTCCACACTTTTTTCCAGGAATCCCACTGAAACAGAAGACAGAGACAGACGATGATTTGACGAGAAAAAGCAGTTCATGGGTTTGGGGCAGGTGTAATCTGATTGCTGTCCATCAGAACACCTGCTGAGTGTTCATGTGAAAATGTTGGATTTTGTTGGTCAGAAATCTCCGTGAGCGCCATCAACGCATCTTGTGATCCAAAGCACTTCACTTGTGTACTGTTGCCACGGCAGCAAGTCAAAGCTGGTTATCCATTGGTGGCTCCTACATCTGCTGTCACATGGTGGATCAGTGAATGTTGTGGTAGACAGTAGACAGAGTCAGTACCAGGGTCAGAAGGGCTGTAGAAACCAGTGAGACCAGTCACCCCCACATCATTTCCTCCACACCTAGACAGACAGGAAAGGCCAATAAAGGAACACCAACATGATGCTGACGCCACCTTAATGTCAGGAGCGAGCGCCTGTTTAAGAGCACAGGCAGGGAGGAGGTGAAGGTCAAACACTAAAAAAGTCGCTCTACACTTTGCGGCACGGATCTCAGCCTCTGACAAACCCAGTACAGCACCCTGCTCATGCTGTTCCCGCTTATTAAAACCTGCCTATGCTGTTCCTCTTTTATAACATCCTGCTATGCTGTACTATGTATATACTGTATGTATTATATATTATGTCTGATTGTTTGTATTTCTATGATTCTATGATTGTATCTGTTTCTCTCTCTCTTTATTCTCTGTCCTGTCTCTCTCTTCTTTTCCTCCTTTACCCCATCTGACTATCAGCAGGATGGTTCCTCCTTGTAAGCCTGGTCCTGCTCAAGGTTTCTTCCTGTTAAAAGAGAGTTTTTCCTTGCCACTGTGCTTACCTGGGGTTCAGGCTCTGGGTTTCTGCCTCTGTAAAGCACCTAGATACAATTTTTTATTGTAAAAGGTGCTATACAAATAAATTGAATTGAAGTAAGCAGAGTAAACAGAGCTAACGGGCAGTGCTAAGGGGCAGAGCAAATGGGAAGTGCTGACGGGAAGCACTAAGGTGCAGCGCTAACGGGCTGTAAACCTCAGATTTACCTAACCACCTCGTCTGTGTCACACTGAAAAATAAATAACTTAAATCCTATTTGAGATGTTCTACATGATTTGGTATATTTTAATGATATGTAAACAAAGCCATCACAAGTCTTTTTTATTTTTAATTTAACCAGGTCAGTCCTCATGGTGACTTTTAAAAATCTTTATTGAGCCAAACCAGGCGAGAACAGCAGCACATAAATATTAATGTTGAGGAATCCAGGTCAGATACAGAGAAACATCAGAGATCCACTCTCTTCCCAGATTAACCCCTCCATCATCGTTACACACAAGGGTGCTTCTATACAGGGGCTGCGGGGGCTAGAGCCCCAGTCCAGGTGGTAGGAGCCACGACACCAGAAGAGTGTGGACCCAGTTCTCCTGAGCGGTAACGAAAGTATTAAACAATCTGTAGTGTTCAAGGTGCCATGGAAATGTCCATCTCATATGTTTGATGGCTTCAGGTGAGCAGCAAACGTTCTCTAACGGTGGTTCTTGAATGGAGTCAACCCTAATCCTGACTATGTGGCTCCAGACACTCTGCCGAGGACACAGAGGTGATTTAAGTAGGTTACAGCAGCATGTCTATCGTCTCCACTGTTCCTGTACAGGCTGTCCTCTTTACATATGACCTTGTCCCTTTCTGTCTCGCCTCTCTAGACAGTAAGTCTGTAATGACCAACGACTGTCTGTGACCATTACCAGGATCGATCCCATCTCTGCTCCTCAGTTCAAAGAGTTTTTAAACTGGCGGGACCAATCCGCCAAAGCGCAGTGAACAGGAAGCTGAGGGTCACACTGTCCAGTGTGAGGACACTTTAAATACATCAGAGCTGGTTTGTCTTCCTGTGACATTTATGAAAGTGCTGCTGTGGTTTACCTGTGAAAACATAACCAACACCCTTCAGAACCTTTGCTCTGTTGTGGGGGTCCGGTTCTTGGTTCAGCATGAAGCCACCAACATCAAAATCAGTTCAGGTTCAGGAGCCAGGGGAGCTCCAGCAGCTGTGCACAGACTGAAGGACAACAGGAAATGGAAACAGTCAGAGTTTTAGGATTATGGCAGTCTGAAGCAGCCTGAACCATTCTGAACCAGTCTGAACTCGTCTGAACCAGTTTGAACTGGTCTGACTCAGCTTGAGCCAGCCTGAACCAGTCTGAGCCAGACTGAACAGGTCTGAACCAATTTGAATTAGTCTGAACCAACCTGAATCCAGCCGGAACCAGTCTGAACCAGCCTGAATCAGTCTAAACCACTCTGGACCAATCGGACCCAGTTTGAACCAGTCTGAACTAGTTTGAACCAGTCTGAACCAGTCTGAACCAATTTGATCCACTGGTTCACTGCCTCCAGATCATCTCCTTTTGTCTGAATGTTGGACAATCCCTGTCGTGGAGCAGGGAGGACAGATTGAACCTGAGGAGGACCATCTACCCTCTGTGGGGGTAACACTTTAGATCATCATGTGGCTGACCTCCAGGCTGATCCAGTCTGTGGAGAAAGGTGCCAGGAACATCACTAATGATCTCCCTGAAGAAGCAGCATGGATGGGACTTCAGCTCTGCTCTTTGAGGTTGTAGTTCACGGTGTTCTACCTGATTCCATTTAGTAAAAATCTGGTTCAGATATCATACCAGATACCAGTAGCCATAATGCCACCCTTTTGATAGTGTGATTGATCATGTCAATCACAAAAAATGGTTCCAGCAGTTCCAGAAGACAAGCTCGGTATCGTATGACTTCTGATGAGGTGATGGAGGGAAGAACTTTGTCTTTCTGTGACTGACCGTTGTCTCTGTTGGGTTTCAGAACATGAACCAAAGCTAGGAGGAGGACACTATCTTCTGTCTCTGTGGTCCTGCCCTTCAGGTTTGTGAGGGGTCATGTTCTTGGACCTCCAGGGTTATCGGCACAAGTACCCACGACTGCCCTTTAACAGATGTCCAGCAGGAGCATCCAGGTCAAAAGTCTGAGGAGAAGAACCCAGACAGACCAAGAGCTCTTCAGTCACGTGACATCAAAGTCTGAATAATCCATGTGTGAGGAGACGTCAGGTGGTGAAGGAAGCCGCGGTCTAAGGAGGAGCTCTGACCTGCTGCTGATGGAGGGAACCAGCAGCGCAGCTGATTCCCTCGGGAGCAACCATCACCTGATCACCAGGGATCCTAAAATAGAGCGTCGGCACCTTTACTGCATAAAGGTCACCTCAGCTGGAGCCGGAGGATCTAGCAGACGTCACAGAGGCCAGCCTGCTGTTTTAGCGCCATCAGCCATCACCAAAACACCATACAAGCCCCTCCCAGCGCTGACGCACCCTCTTAGGGTTCCGCCCGTGTCCCCGTGGCTCTGCTGCGGCAGCAGCAGCGTGCTGCTCTCCTCTGATTTAATCATCTGCCTGGAGGAGAAGCATTCACATCAAACAGATTCAGCTGTACTGTGTGTTGGTCCGGACAAACATTATAACCTGGCCTAAGGGGTCCTCAGAAGTATAGCTCCAGCCATACATCACCATCAGTCTCAGAGCTGCCCTACTGCTGGTTCCAGAACCTTTACCAGTAGACAGGGAGTAGAGCCTTTAGCTATCAGGACCCCTGCTGTGGACCCAGCTCCCTGCCAGGTCCGGGAGGATGACTCCCTCTCTGCTTTAAGATGAAGATAAAAACCTTCCTCTGATGCTAGCTAAGCTAATGCTAACAGGTAAACAGGAGCAGCTAACCTTAAACTTCATTTTAGCTATGCTGCTATAAGCTGAGAATAGAGAACCGTGATCACCTGACAGGTTTCTGACTCCTGATTGACTCGTGGATGCATGTCTTCACCTCCTGTCTGTTTTCTCTCTCCTTTATTTTTCTCTTTTCTCCCTGTCTCCTGTCCATACCTTCCCTCTGACCTTTGACCCCAGCATCTTCAGTATAACTAACGTATTTACATTTGTCTGATGACTCTTTCCACCCACCCCTATCCCATGTCTTTCTCTTCTTCCTTCACTCATCTGTCCATCAAAATGTTTGGGTCCATAGAAAGGACAAAAGCAGTTCCCCACTTCCTCAACACCAACACCATTTCTACTCCCTCACCTCTTCTCTTCCATTTCTTCTCACCAAGATTATCAGTGTGTCCATTTTTCCTAGCTGTTTTGTGCCTCTTTCCCCCTCTTCTCTTTCTACAGGTCTCCCGTCTCCAGACCTTCATGCTGCGTGAATCCCGGCCTCTGACAAACCCAGTGTCCACTGTCAGCACCTGCCTATGCTGTTCCTTTTTTATAAACCTGCCTATTATGTATATATGTATTATGTATTTTTTGTTTGCTATGTTTGAATATTTGTATATCTCTCCCCCTCTCTCTCTCTCTCTCTTATTCTGTTTGTCCTGTCTCCCTCTTCTCCTCCTTTTCCCTGCTGACTTTTAGCAGGATGGTTCCTCCTTGTAAGCCTGGTCCTGCTCAAGGTTTCTTCCTGTTAAAAGGGAGTTTTCCTTGCCATTGTGCTTACCTGGGGGTTCGGGTTCTGGGTTTCTGCCTCTGTAAAGCACTTAGAGATTTTATTGAAAAAGGAAAATGTAAAAATGTCCAAATGGTGACGTCAGATCACACGAATGTCCTTTCAGACAGTAGATACCAGAGGAGCACGTGGTGACGACTGTTTCTTGACTTCTGTATTTCCTGTCATCCTCCCACGCAGCAGCTCAACTCATCTCCATGGCAACATCCTCCATACAACTCAAAATAAACACAAGGCATAAAACTTTCCTTTTCTGAAGCTTGTCCAGCACATCAAATATGATATGTTGGTCCAGCGCCACATCAGCCGGCACCAGGCTGAGATCAAAGGAAAGATCGGTCAGAGGAACCCTCATCAGATGGCAACCTTGGAACTCACTGACGTAGGTGAATATTTCTAACTAGGGCTGCACAATATATCTCTATCGAATTGTTTCAAGGTATGAATATGAGCAATATGAATATCGCAAAGGCAATGATGCAAACGATATTCACTTTCCCGATGCAAGTTCTCCACAATCCCAGTAGCAAGTACAGTTTAGCCAATGAACACATATGTTTTGAACCTTGCCCTTACAGCTAAGACCAATCACAAAACTCATTTCATGCCCTCCTTAGACTGACAGCTGAAGTCAACCAATCACAAACGTCCCTTGAGCGAGGCAGCAAATGTGCTGCTGCTAAGCACATACACCAGTCACACACACTCACAGTGCAGAGGAATTGAAAGGGGAGATAAATGATGAAGGAAGAAGACAATGCCAGTGCAGACTCTGCAGGTTTGGTGTTGAAAAATAAATCTAACTCCACTGTTTGGAGATATTTCGGGTTTCGAAAAGGAGGATGTAAATCAGAAGGGGGTGTTGTGTAGGTAGGTCATGCCTCCAAAATGTGGCTAGCAAGGTAACCTGTTCCACCACCTACAATAACACCACAAAGTTCTGTATGAGGAGAGCCAAGCACTAAAGGAGACTGCGGGACCAGGAAGACCCTCCCATGTCGAGTGCAAGCAAGGTCAGATTGACGGAAAAATTCAGTAACATTACGCCATATGAGACGACGTCCAGAAGGCACAAAAAGATTACAAAATGATTTGCACACTTGGCAAACATTACCACCTCGTTTAGTGATGTAGCCATTGCCCAACTGCACAATACGATAAAGATGCAGGTTAACGCTGAATCTGTAAAAGTTGTGCGCTGTGTGCAAATATAAATGCAGTTTTTGCCTACCTCTATTCTGATTTCTGGATGTAAAAAACAAAAGATTGTTTACTTACATTGTCCAAAACAGTAAGAGCAGGTATTACTTATTTTCTTTGATATGTTGGACTGTTGCACTGTTTATTCTTGAATGTTTTGTAATGCAGCCTAAGACAGTAAGGTGTGACTGTTCTTGTTCTGATGAGTAAAACATTTTGTTAAGTAACTTGAGTATGAAGAATCCAAAACACTCATTGTTTGATATTTGATCTCATCATAGCCTAATAAGGCCTAATATATTTAGATTTTGTTGAGTCACATCTTATATTATGTTTTATATTTTCCCCCCAGTGGTTCTCTAAGTGTCAGTTGGGGGCAATATTTCAATTTGACAGTTATTGGTCTGTTAAAAAAAATAATTCAATAAAAGTGAACTTTTCCAAGTCCATTTTGTATTATTATGCAGGTTTTTTAAATAATGCTTTGTTTTCACTGTTTCTAGAGTTAAAATATCAAATAACAATTGTCGATTGATATCGAGATATTGAGCATAAATATCGCGATATGAACTTTTGTACATATCGTGCAGCCCTATTTCTAACCAATAAAAGAATTTATGTGCTGCACAGATCAATCTGCTTCAATGACATAAAAATTCTCCAGAAGGAGATGTACTCTGTCAGCGCGATCTGCCTGTTCGATCTCATCACTAAATTGAGGAACTACAGGATGAAGCAGGTCGGTTCTGGTGTTGGACTCCTCCAGGTTTCTTTCTACTCGGCTCACATGAACCATCGCGGGATCGGTGGCTCTGATGTTGTACAGGACAGCAGAAATGAAACGGTGTTTCTGCATCACCAGTATTCTCCGCTGTCCTAGTTGCCATGGAAACCCCGCTACCCTTAAAATTATTTTCTTTTCGTCTGTTTTTTCTCTGAGAAAAAGGAAAAAAACCCTATGTCTACAAAGATCGACAGATCTATGTTTGTGTCGTAATGCCTGACAGATGTCAGCTGCACAGGTCCTACTGAAGGAACTCAGAGTTGTTTTTCTGGTCCAAATGTTTGATCAGTTTCTTTGTTGCTGAAGGACAGACACATGTATTTCCTCACCACTTCACCCAGAACAAAATATCAAAATACACAATCAGGAGTGTCCAAGAGCACAAAGAGCACAGTATGATGCTAGTTTAGGTAGCTTGCTAAAAGACAACAATGTGTCCTTTGAGGTTTTCAAGAGTCAAAAAAAGGGAGAAACATATTTCAGGTTCTACCAACAGTCCAGTTGACTCTTGAAGACCTTGAAGAGCTAGTATGAACTGGATGAAGGAGAACCTTTATGAACAACTACATGTATGTCCATGCAGATTTCAACAGAAAACAGGAAAACACCAACTAGTTTCCCTGAATATTGTGTCCAGGATGGATAGACGTTGGTCCTTGGGCACCGGTAATTGGCTAGCTTGTGTTCTCTGGTCTAAGTTTAGATCCTGTCTCTTCACTAGGAGAACCCACACTAGCACTTTTTCTGTCCTGTTATTCTGCTTCTTTTCTCTGCCCTGGAGTTCCTTTAAGATCTTGATGTCCCAATTTAAGCTCCATTCATGTACCACTGATCCACTATTTCCCTAACCCTATCTCAGTGTTGCTCATAGGTCTTCTCGCAGAGCTCATGAAGCCTCTAAATGAGCCTCAGATCCTCTCTCTGAGCTCATGGAGCCTCTAAATGAGATCATAGATCCTCTGAGCTCATAGAGCCTCTAAAAGAGCTCATAGGTCTTCTCTCTGAGCTCATGGAGCCTCCCTCCAGTGGTTGTTTCTCGTCCTTGTCTGCCAGTGTTGACGAACATTAAATATTTATTATTTGACACTGAAGAAATGAGACAAACATTCAGGCACCGTCTGAGTTCTGTACTCA
This sequence comes from Pao palembangensis, assembly GCA_015343265.1. NCBI lineage: Eukaryota > Metazoa > Chordata > Actinopteri > Tetraodontiformes > Tetraodontidae > Pao > Pao palembangensis. The sequence continues at coordinate 12,675,445 of CM027087.1, read as the reverse complement.
CGAGAGGGTCCGTTCCAGCCGGCCACCAATGGAACCGATGATTTCCCCCAAAGTACAGAAGGTCTGACCCAGGAAGTCCTTCAGAGACCAGAACAGAGTCAACAGCCCAACACGTACACAACATTTACAAGCCAATGACTGAACCAATGTGGAACACACATACACACGCACATACACACACGCACGCACACAGGATGTGTGAATAACCAAGGTGACATAATGGTCATGGCACAATTAGTTTATCAAACATACTAACCTTCTGCTCATCCATGTGTTCAGACAGGACAAAAGAGAGTCACAATTTAGAGGAAACATTTTCACATGATGTCATCAAGAAAAATCCAAGAACAGGTGATTCTGGCGATTGTGAATCTGTATCGTGTTTTCATGTGCTAGCATGTAGCTTTAGCATGAGGAGCTCTACCGCAGTTTTGCTGATATAAATCTGAGTTTGTTCAATATTTTCACCAGATTCAACAGAAGACAACAATTTTCTTTCCACTGAATGAAAATTGCTGTGTTTTGAAGGCCTCTGGCCTAGGATCAGACACTAACACCAGACTGAGACTAAGATCTAGATTAGGAGAAGCAGGTCCAGGTCGGGGTCCAGCCCGGTTCAATCAGCTTACGTGTTTGGAGAAGTTAGAACTCCTTGTGTCCACATTGTATCTGCAGATGAAACAGATGTTACAGGTGACAGAGCAGAAAGGATGTTCTCCAGGGAACACACATGACAGAACCACAGCTTACCACAACTACCTGAGCTCAGTGGTTGAAGCTCAATAAGCCATTTATTTATACTCTGTTCAATTCATCTGGAGAGTAGCACTTATCATATATGTCTATGATAAGCACCCATTCCAGTCTTTTAGCTTGTTGGTACTTGGAAATTCCCAGTTTTCCAGTGACACCACAGACCACAGTCAGTTAGTGCCTGAGGAGCATTTCTATTCGGCCAGAAGCCACACACACACACACACACACCACACACACACACACACACACACACACACACACACACACACACACACACAGTCATACTGACAGAATGATGGTACTCACACGTCAAAGCGAAGGTTCTGCTTCTCCTCGAAGAAGAAATCCATCACAAACTTCCTGACAAAGTCGGGGTTCAGGGTGTTATCAATGACCTCCGTCCGGCCGAACTGAAGCGACACAGAAAGATGACATCAGACTGGGAACTGCTGCTGGTTCGCCTGTCAGCCGCACAAGACTCGCTCAAGGGTGTTGCTGTCTATCAGTACCTTCAACATACACACAAGTGAGATGGCGAGAAGCGTCTGCTCGGTCATGTGACTCACCTCTCTCCACTCTTTGGTCCCAAGGCCTTGCAGGTACAACACCACCACTGACAGACGAAGCAAAGACAAAACATGATTGACATTTCAACACCACATCACATGACAACATGACAACATCAGCAGGTATCAGGTCACATGACCTACTCAGGTTTCTGCCAATACCACCATGACAAGGCGGCGCCTTCATTCATGTGATAATTAATTACACGTAAACATTTATACTTATGGTGACGATGATGGTGATGATGGTGATGATGATGATGGTGCCGATGATGATGGTGATGAAGATGATGATGTGATGGTGGTGATCATGATGGTGATGATGATGATGTGATGGTGGTGATCATGTTGGTGATGATGATGACAGTGATAATGATGATGAGGAGGAGGAGGAGAAGGATGAAGATAATGTTGATGATGACTGAGCGTTACTACGCTATTGGCGTTGCTGAAAACCTCATTGCCACTCTGGCAATGAGATTGAGGAAGAAGTCGGACCAGAAGTGTTTCTGCTGTGCTTTTATGGGAGGAGCTACCCAATGTGAGGACGAGATTATTCAAATTCCCCTGACTGTCCAAAACAGAAAGTTTTCAGAAATGTCTTCTTCCTCGGGCTGATCATGAAACATTAAATTAGTTTTTAGGACTGACACCTACTGGTTGGTTAGCCACCCTTTATACACTCAGTGCCTTCATCTTACAATGACTGAAATCAGCCAGGATAAGACAAGGTGCATCAGGACAGAGGAACCGAAGCGTTGCTGGTTTATGGTTTACTGCAGGAGCCGGGAACCTATGGCTTGCGAGCCAGATGTGACTCTTTTGATGACTGCATCTGGCTCTCAGATAAATCTTAGTTTACATTTCTTAACACAATAAGTAATGAATAATAGTAAAACATTACAGAAATCATAGTGTTAAAAATAATTTAAACATGTTATGCCCTTAAATAGAATGATTACAGCGGCGCAGAACAGCGTTGCCGTGGACAAGCTTACGTGTTGCTGCCCTGACGTTACACTGCTGCACTGTGACAGGTTCACCACTTACCAAAAATGAATTTCTCAGGAAAAACACTTATTTTTTTTATCTGAAGACAAAACGCTTTTGTAAAAACAGACAAATATATTTTTATTGCATGTTTTCTTTTTATTCTATACTTAATATGTGGCTGCCTGTGCTTAATTATCGGTTTGAGGTTTGTTTAATAATTATTTTCAGATTTTGCAGGGCTGCACCACAAATCTACACTAACACGAACTTAAGTCCATGATGACGTGAGATTTGATCGTATCATCTGCTCAAGTCCAGATTGATAAATGCCGACGCTTGCGTGGTCGTGTAGCGTACCTACACAGCTTCATTACAGGACTGATAGGAGCTTCATAGCTGACGGATGCATGAGCCAAAAGTCCAGAAGAGAAATGTGGATTGTCGAGATAATTTTTTAAAGCCAAAGATAAAGATTACGGTGGGTGATTTCCCTGAACGGAGTCAAACTGATGTCTGCACGTCAACATTAGATTACTATTTGCCCAAAAATGATCCTGATTTCAACATTCAAAATGTCAACTATGATTGTTAGCGTAATGTGCTAAGTGGAAATGTAGAATAGCCTGCAATCGAGTTTGGTGGGACAAAATGAGACTGAAGGATCGTAAATAACCGCACGTCATTGGAGCGCATAGTTAAAAAAACGTCCACTACCGCCCACAACAAAACACATAAGTCCCCTTAAGATCATTTAAACAGTTAATTGATAATCGTGTCAACATAGTTTTATTTCGGATCCTAAATGTATCTATTTTACCGTTTTGGGGTTTTGTAGCAATTCTTTAGCAATAGTGAGGAACGGAAAACCATTCACAGACAGTGAGTTTGCCAAAACGTTCATGCAACGCTCATGAAGCTTAACCTCACCACATATGAACCAGAATATAAAGCCATCAGCAAAACCACACAGCACCAGAAGTCGCATTAATGTTAAGAAGTATTTCATGTGTTGGATAGCTTCAGTATAACAACGTTATTAAGAAAAAGAATAAATTCAGAGACCTCTTAAATTCTAAAATTGCTGGTCTTGTTTAAAAATTCACACATTTAGTTCAGTGACTTGCTGTCAGGGGAGGCAGGTGAGGCAGGGCCTCACCTGTCATCATGAAAAGAAAAAAATGTAAAATGAAAAAATAAAAAATCTTTGTATTTATATAGTGATTTGTACCTATTTACCACTTATCTTCACCAGTTTTAGAGCATTTGTTATTAAACCACAGAATTTTCACATTTACCAGCATTCAACTACTCTGTCGAGACCTGAAGTGAGGCACCAGCCGGCTGTGCCTCACCGTGGATTGCGCAATCACTCGGCTGACTGTGCCTTACATGCTGTAGTGAGAACGCATCACTGTCTCTCGCAATATGAAGTAAATTTTCATAGTTTAGCTGATGTATATAATATATAATCTAGCGTTTTTGCCAACAACTATGTGTGAAATGCGTTTCTTCTGCTGAGCGATCATAAAACAGCTAAAAAAGGCATTAGGTGAGGCACGCAGTGCTCGTGCTTCATACTAGGGGACACTCGTGATCCCAAGGATTCTTGTTATGATTCAGTGGCTGCAGAGTCAGTGACAGGACGCTGCTATACTGCGGTCAATTAAGAGTTAGCAAGAAGTGAAGTCATTATTTTTTTCCATTCACCTGGCCTTACTTTGGAAATGGAAATTAAAAGAAGACAATGACAAATTCTACCAACAAGTTATCAATGCTTTTTTCAGAAGGAGCGGTGGATGGACTTTAAATGTAAGAACACAATAACGTTTGTTTTTTTTTTTTTCAATTAAATGTGTTTTTTGTGTTACAGTTTGTATGTGTAAAGAATGCTGATATGAGTCCTTAAACATAACCTGTTAGCTGCTGCCAATCAAATATTGGATAAGATAGTCTGTAGGGTTATACGTGTCAGGGTAGTGGCAGATTCTGCTTTGTTTCTTTTGGTGTGGTCTCTGTTTGTCCTCCAGGGAGCGTGGTGGTTCCAAGTTCCGCTGGTGGCCCACACACTTGTAGCACATCTTCATCTGCATCTCGATTTAAGCCCCAGGGTTGCCAGCCACCAGCTTTGGATTATTGTCTTCAGATGAGTGGTAGTTAGCACACTGTTTTAAAGAACCTGGTGTCTTTGTTGGACTATTCCCTGTCGTAATTTCTCCTTCTAATTTTCTTCAGAACCCCACGCTTCCCCCGTGATTTTTTTTGGTGCAAGTTATTTGAGGACTTTCCGCACTGGAGCAGCCTGCGTGTAATTTTGGACCATTGAGCTCGCTCTCGTGTTTCTTTTTGATCCTCCGTCTGGAGCGCCTTTTGTTTACTGTTCGCCCAAATAAAAATACGTTTTTTGTTAGACAACTCGCTGCGTTGTGCCAGCATTTGAGTCCGAAATCCCACAAACCATAACAATACATTTGTAAATCTGATTGTGACGACGTCAGTGCCTCCCCAGCCACGAACCTCACCGCACGTCACTGATTAAGTTGTATTTAGAATTAAAAAATATTGTATGGCTCTCATGTAAATACATTTTTAAAAAATGTTACTTTTTTGGCTCTCTCAGCTAAAAAGGTTACCGACCGCTGGTTTACTGCATCGGCTGGGGTGTGTGAACGCTGCAGTAACAAATATTCATGGGGCTATAAACGAAGCACAGACACCAATCAGTGTGTGCAGGACAGTCTCAGGGGATGTGTCTACACTGTTGAGACTGACATAGAGGCAGGCCCCACACCCTTGGGATTCACCCTGTGACGTTGGCGTCCCCATAAAGCCTCAGTGGTGCACCATAACCAGGAGGTAGTAAACCTTAGGTAGTAAGCATGGGGGGTGGTCAGCTCTTTGTTGCTGATCCTATAATATATCTGTTTTATGTTTGATTTAGAAAAACTAAATCAGCTGAAACGATTTAAGAGCTCGTCTGTCTTCAGGCGACTATCATGTGTGTGTGTGTGTGTGTGTGCTGAAAAAATGGTTGCTGTTACCTGGGTCTGACTTGGAGAAGGTGTCCATGTCCAACAGATTTCTGTAACACAACAAATGATGATTTTAGTTTGATCACTCACACACTCACCATCGTCAAAGCCCCAGTCAATTTTAGCACCGGTGCAATGATCTCAAGATATTCTGAAGCTGACAAATAAAAACTCTCAGACTGCCAGCGCATGACCCAGAGGAGGGAAATGACTCCGCCAACCATGCATTTGCTAATCTGGCACTGTTCTAGCCCTGTGATTGGTGAAGATTCTGTCCAATCACAACATGTCATCAATCAGAATCAGAATCAGAAGCCTTTATTGTCATTGTACAAGAGTACAACGAAATTATAGCAACCTAGAAGTGGTGTTACTCCAAATTCAAATAAATAAAAAAGTATGTACAAATAGTCTAAATAAAATAGAAATAAAAATAAAAATAGAATTAGAATAATACTTATAAAAAATAGACTAGAATAGACTACAAAGGTGCTGCAGTAGAAAAAAATAGTGTAATTAGACAGAGCTAGTATACATATTGGTTATTGTTATTGCACACAGAATTGCATTATTGCACATGGAGACAGTATTGAATGTAGAGAAGTGGAGTTCAGCTGCATGGTGCAGTATGTTGAGGTGTATGTATGTCCGGTTAGAAGTGGGGTGTGATTAGTGTATGTGTGTTTTCAGAATGGTGATGGATTGTTCCTGAGTCTGTTTGTTCCGGTTCTTATAGACCTGTAACGCCTGCCAGACGGCAGCAGGTCAAACAGGGGGAATGCAGGGTGGGTGCCATCACTGGTGATACCAGCCATTCTGCTGAGGCAGCGAGACAGGTAAATGTCCTTCAGGGAGGGGAGAGGGCAGCCGATTATCCTCTGCGCCATCTTTACCACCCTCTGGAGCCTCTGCCGCTCTGCTTCAGTACAGTGGGAAAACCACACTGTGATGCAAGACAGGATGCTCTCGATGGATGAGCGGTAGAAGGTTACCAGCAGTTCCTGACTCACATTGTTCTTCCTGAGCCCTCTCAGGAAGTACAGGCGCTGCTGTGCCATCTTGATGACAGTCTTGGTGTTGATGGTACAAGTGAGGTCAGCCAAGATGGTGGTTCCCAGGAAGGTGAAGCTGTGGACCCTCTCCACGCAGTTGCTGTTGATGTAGAGTGGGGGTGGGTCTGCTCTGTACTTCCTGAAGTCCAGGAAGATCTCCTTGGTCTTCATGGTGTTCAGGATGAGGCTGTTCACCTGATACCACAGAGACAGTTTCAGGACTTCGTCTCTGTAGGCAGACTCATCATCCCCGAGATCAGCTCCACCACAGTAGTGTCGTCCGCGAACTTCACTATGGTGTTGCTGGTGTGGGCTGGTCTGCAGTCGGCAGTATAGAGGGTGTAGAGCAGTGGACTCAGCACACACCCCTGGGGGAGCCTGTGCTCAGTGTTCAGGTGGAGGAGAGGTGGGGTCCAAGTTTAACTGTCTGTGGTCTGTTCGTGTTTGTTTCCTTAGTCCAGGAACAGATGAGTGGGTGGAGTCCTATGTCGGACAGTTTGCCTACCAGGATGTCGGGGATGATTGTATTGAAGGCTGAGCTGTAGTCTACAAAGAGCACCCTAGCATAGGTGTTTGTTTTTGTGTTCCAGGTGGCTCAGCACAGTGTGATGGATATGGCATCCTCGGTTGATCTGTTCGCTTTATAAGCAAACTGGTGGGGGTCGAAGGATGGAGGGAGGCAGTCTTTAATGTGGCCTAGGATCAGTCGTTCCAGGCACTTGGTGACAACAGGGGTGAGTGCAACCGGGTAAAAAGCTGTGCACAGCTGTTAGCTCTCTGGGTAGGTATAATGGACGGCTTTTAACGGAAAGGGACTCTAAGTCAAGTGAACAGTGTTTGTGAATGATTACGCTATCTTTGGACCAGTCATTGTGCACATAAATGCATAAACCACCCCCTCTCTTACCCGAGTCTTCTTTGTCGTGGTCGCTGCAGTGGACAGTGCGGCTGGTTAGCTGGATAGCCGCATCGGGGATCTGCAGGTGTAGCCAGGATTCGGATATTACCAGGACACAGCAGTCGCAAACGTAGCGATCTCCTTTCATAAGTAGTTCCAGCTCATCCATTTTGGTGTTCAGGGATCGAGCGTTGGTGAAGAACATACTTGGGAGAGGAGGCCTCTGGGGCTCTCTTCTCAGTCTTGCTAGTAGGCCTGAGCGGCATCCCCGCTTCAGCTTCCCCTCTCCCCTCCATCTCCGTCTTCGTCTCCGTCTCCAGCCGGCACCAATAACAATCCAGAGGGCACCCACTGGTCTCGCAGTCTCCATAGGAATATCTTGTGTGCGGCAAAACTCGTCCATGACAGTTAACTACATTGTAAAACCAATGTCCAGTAACGTCTGTTGACTGTAGTGGTTTTTATCGTGTGCCGAGAAGCACAAAAAAAAGCAGAAAAAAACGTAAAAAAGTCCGGGAGCTGCGAGCCGCTGCATTCGTACGCGCCGCCATCTTGTCATTCGGCATTCAAACCTGTTACCGCTGAGACAACCATACAGGACTGTTCTGTTTGGACTGATTGGGATGTGTCAGCAACCTTAGCCAGTGCAATGTTACCCCTAGGCCGCACTCACCCTAGCAAACCATACCGCGCCCAGGCCCTGCCCACTTCATCCTCACGGCATGATTAGAAGAGGCCTTCTTGTTCTCGTACGGACACAAGCACAGTTACGTATACATGTGAAACTTAGTCTTGACATATGAACCCTGCGAATTGCTGCTTAGTGTGACCAATAAATCTGCATGTTAGTGCAGTGTGACGTGTTCTGAAAATTAAACATGAAATTAAAAAAGTCAATCAAGTGTGAGCTACGTATTCACACAGTTACAATTGCAACCTCAGTTATCAAGCTCCTCTGCTGTGGAACCACTTACCAGCATCAGTCCAGGCAGCAGACAAAGAGTAGACTTAAAACTCTGCTTTTTACCAAAGCCTATAGCTAGGACTGTTCGGGCTCTGCTGGGGAAAGCTATAGACACCGAGCTTTCCGAGTAGTGGGGGGACTCACTCATCATGCCTAGTTCAGCACTAACCCACCCTCTCCCCCGGCGCTCTCGTACTCCTTTTTTTTACAGCACTTCCTGAGCCTGTCGCTGGATCTCCTACCTCCACCCTCCTGAGGCTTGGTACTGCTGCTGGATCCAGAACCCTCTCCATGGCCCTGCTTGAATCCTGCAGCTTTTGCTCAATGTTCTCTCTATCCTCCCTGTCTCTCCTCTCTCCCTCTCCTTTTTCTATCTCCCCCTCTCCTCTGTCTCTCTCACCATCTTTCAGTCTCTCTCCCCCTCTCCTCTTCTCTCTATCTCTCTTGCTTTGATCGTGATCGTGTTAGCAGCTTCAGAGAGCGCGGGGGCGTTTGGCGGCTTTTTTTCCGTTCTTAGGCTTTTTTTTCGGCCACGATCTGTTGGTGGTGGCTTGTATTGGTGGTGGTGTTTACTTTGGTGTAGTTTGGTAGAAGTTGGTGGGTGTTTTGTGCAGTTTTTGTCGGTCGGTTTTGTCTGCCGGGAGTACTGCTCAGCAGCCGGCATGGCGGCTGTCGACCTCTCCGGGCTGTCGCGGAAGCACGGCGTCAAGGTGGGCGCCGGCTCCGTAGAGGAGGTGGCGCTGGCCGTGGGGCAGATCGTCGGCCACGGCACCGTTAGGTCTGTTGCCCGCATGAACAAGGCGGTGGTGTTGTTTTTGGACAAAATGGAGCACGTGAACAGGCTGGTGGAGACGGGGATCAGCGTCAGCGGCCTGTTTGTGCCGGTGCTGCCGCTGACGCAGCCCGCGACGCGGATTACGCTGTCGAACGTGCCGCCGTTCATCCGCGATGATTTTCTGGTTGAAAAACTTTCTCGTCATGGAAAGGTGGTCTCTCCGATGACGAAAGTTCTGTCCGGGTGTAAATCACCGTTACTGAAACACGTTGTGTCTCATCGCAGACGAGTGTTAATGATCCTCAATAATCCAACTGAGGAGTTTGACTATCGCTTCACGGTGCGGGTGGATGGGTATGACTACCAGCTGTTTGCCACCTCCGCCATGCTGAAGTGTTTTGGCTGTGGGGAGGAAGGGCACCTCGTCAGGGCTTGCCCGTACCGCCCCGTTTCGGCGGGGGTTGCCACGGCGGCTCGCCAGTGGACACCCGTTCCTGCGCAGCGCGAGGGGGCGGGGTGCGAGGGTCAGGGGGGACAGGGTGGGCACGGTGATCAGGAGATGGTAGAAGCGGGGGTGGGTGAGGTGGTGGGTGGCGCCGGTGAGGTGGTGGGTGACGCAGGTGAGGTGGTGGGTGCCACAGGCGTGGTGGCTGATGGCACAGGCAAGGTGGTGGGTGATACAGGCGGGGTGGTGGGTGACGCAGGTGAGGTGGTGGGTGACGCAGGTGTGGTGGTGGGTGCCACAGGTGGGGTGGTGGATGCCGGAGGTGAGGGGATGGGTGACAGGAGTGGGACAGGTGAGGTAGGTCCGCCAGGGGGGTTGGTGGATGAGGTTAGCGAGATGGGTGAGGTGGTGGAGATGGTGGGTGGCAGTGGTGGGGTGGAGCTGGGTGGGACAGCGGGCAGACAGGGTGAGGCCGTTGTCTCTGTCCCTGCTGGTGTGGTGGACCCCCGGGGGCCCGAGGGTGGGCTGGGGGGGGTGTCTGCATGTGTGTCTGCGTCTGCTCCTACGAAGCGGGGCAACAAACGTAAAAATGTGCGGCCTGCGGTGGTGGACTGTAAGGCGGGGCGGCTGGAGGCCCCGGCAGCCGCCACTGCGGACGACGACAGTGAAGCAGAAGCATCCATGTCTGACTGCAGTGACGTGTCCAGCATCGCCACTGCTGGTCAGGAGAGCACATACTACCCAGAAACCATGTTCCAGCTGTTCCTTCAGCACACTAAAGGCATGAAAAGCGTAGACGTGGGAAAGGTTTTCCCAGACAAACATTTGTTCCTCATGTCGGGGAGACATGTTGTGAGACATGGAGCCATGTCTGTGTTGACCCCTCAGGAGATTTTTAGACTGAAAAAACTGTTGACAGGGGTTAGGAAGGAGCTTGCTTTTTAACTCACTATGGCGTCTTTTAGAGTGGGGACGTTGAACGTTAATGGCGCCAGGGCGGCAGAGAAGAGGGCTCTGGTGTTTGACGCCGCACGGAGGAAACATGTAGATGTCTTATTTTTACAAGAAACTCATAGCGATGAACGGAATGCATCTGAATGGGACAGGGAGTGGGAGGGGCGGATGGTCCTGAGCCACCTTAGCGCTGCTCAGGGTGGGGTGGGGCTCCTGTTCTCCAGGTCATTCACTCCTGCGTCAGTGGAGGTGGAGCATGTAGTGCAGGGGAGGTGTATTTTCGTAAAGGCACTTTTTGACAAACACACTCTGGTTTTTGTGAATGTTTATGCTCCGACCAACGGTGCAGAGAGGAAGAGCTTTTTAGAGAAGGTCAGCTCCAAGCTGAACTGCTGCGGCTCGGAGGCTTTCTTGATCTTGGGTGGGGATTTTAACTGTACGCAGGATGACTTAGTAGACCGCAACCATGCAGAGCCTCATCCAGGTTCCCAACACGCTCTGGGGCAGCTGGTCCACTCCCATGGCCTCGTGGATGTGTGGAGGAGGTTGCACGCAGACTGCCGTCAGTATACCTGGTCCCGTGTGGGTCAGGACAGGGTTTCTATGGCCAGGCTGGACCGATTTTACTGTTTCAAGCACCATTTTAATGCTCTTAAAAGCTGCAGCATCACGCCAGCCGGTTTTACTGATCATTCTTTGGTTTTATGTCATATTTACATCCAGAATGTTTTACTGAAGAGTGCTTACTGGCATTTTAATTCTGCTCTGACTTTTGACAGAGGTTTTAGGGAGGCTCTGGTCCACTTTTGGACTCGGTTTAGGCACAGGAAACCCGATTTCACGTGTCTTAGGCAGTGGTGGGACCATGGGAAGACAGAAATCAAGCTCCTGTGCCAGCAGTATACTCTCAATGTCACACGCGACGCCTGCAGATCTATTGCAAAGTTGGAGAGCGAGATCGTGGACTTGGAGACACTGAGTGCGTCCACGAACAATTGGGGGTATATTGAAAGCCTCAGGTCCAAAAGACGCTTTGAAGGACCTGCTGGGAACCAAGGTGCAAGGTGCACTGGTCCGGTCACGAGTCCAGAACATCGTGGAGATGGATGCCCCTTCTAGCTTCTTCTTCGGCCTGGAGAAGCGATACGGTCAGAGGAAACTTATTCACTCGCTGCTTTCTGACACGGGGCAAGAGCTGACTGAACCTGGCCAGCTCCGGCAGCGTGCTACTGGTTTTTATTCTTCCCTGTTCTCAAGTGAGTAGGTGGAGAGGGAGGAGCTGTTTGAGGAGTTCTGTGGCGGGCTTCCTCAGGTCTCGAAGGCGACAAATGATCGGCTGGACGGGCCGCTTTCGGAGCCAGAGCTGCACGCCACCCTGCAGAAAATGCAGGGTCGGCGGGCTCCTGGCATCGACGGCCTTACGGTTGAGTTCTATAAAGCCTTCTGGGACATTTTAGCACCTGACCTCTTAGCTGTTTTCAATAAGAGTCTGGTTTCGGGTTTTCTGCCAGTGTCCTGCCGCAGGGCCGTCGTAGCCCTCCTGCCGAAGAAGGGCAGCCTGCAGGACATGAGGAACTGGCGCCCCGTGTCCCTCCTCTGCACCGACTATAAGATCTTGTCCAAGGTGTTGGCTACCAGGCTGGGGGGGGCGATGGAGGAGGTCATCCACCGTGACCAGACCTACTGCGTGCCTGGCCGGTCCATGGTGGACAACATCCACCTGATTCGGGATGTTTGGAGGATCTCCAACCTTTTGGGCCTCGGCGCTGGTCTGATTTCACTGGATCAGGAAAAGGCATTTGACCGTGTTGAGCACCGCTTCCTGTGGAAAACCATGGAGAAGTTTGGGTTCCACATGAGTTTTGTTGCCAAGATCCAGGCGTTGTACGGAGGCATTGAGTCTATTCTGAAGTTTAACGGCAGTCTGTGTGCTCCCTTCAGGGCGTGTAGAGGTGTCCGGCAGGGCTGTGCCCTGTCCGGGATGCTTTATGCGCTTTCCCTCGAACCTCTCCTCTGTAAGATCCGCTCCAGCATTGCCGGTTTGGCTTTTCCCGGCTTTAAGAAGAACATTGTTTTATCCGCCTACGCTGATGACGTCATTGTGATGGTACAGAATCAAAGGGACGTGGACATTTTATCTGGTTTAACAGACTCTTTTAATGTTCTGTCTTCTGCGAGGGTGAACTGGAGAAAGAGTGAGGCCCTTGCTGTTGGTCAGTGGTGTGGCGATCCCCCGGTCCTGCCCCAGAATCTGTGCTGGAAAACAGACAGTTTTAAATACCTGGGAGTCTTCCTGGGGGATGAAGGCACAGAGAAGAGGAATTGGGGGGACGTCTTGGCCAGAATAGAGGGAAAGTTGCAGAAGTGGAGATGGTTGCTCCCCCAGATGTCCTACAGGGGGCGCGTCCTGGTGGTGAATAACCTCGCGGCCTCTTTGTTGTGGCATCGGCTGGCGTGCCTGGAGCCGCCACCAGGCCTGTTGGATCAGATCCAGGCGAAACTGGTGGATTTCTTCTGGGACAACAGACACTGGGTTCCGCAGGGGGTTTTGTCTTTGCCGAGGGGGGAGGGGGGTCAGGGCCTCGTCCACCTGGCCAGCAGGGCTGCCACCTTCAGGTTACAATTTGTCCAGAGGTTTTTGACGGGTCCGGCGGATCTGGTATGGAGAGAACTGGCCAGCTGTGTGTTCAGACGTGCGGGTGGCCCGGGCCTGGGTGCTGCTCTGTTTCTACTTGATTCTAAATTTGTAAATTTAAATGGGATGCCTCCTTTTTATCGGGGTGTTTTCAAGTCGTGGGCCCTGTTTAAAAGCAGTTCAAGGAAAAGCTCTACCTCTCTGTTCTGGCTTTTGAATGAACCCGTCGTTTATGGCGCCAGACTGGACATTTCCTGCGAGGCCATGCCGGGTTTGGAACCGGTGCTGCTTCGCTCCAGGACTTTCCGACTGAAGCAGGTGGTCGACGCAGCTGGGCCGGCGCTGACGGATGTCAGGGCGCTGGGGTCGCTGCTGGGGGTCCGGTCCACCAGGATGCTGCAGAGGACTCTGGCGCTGTGGAGGCGGAGGCTGACTGCTGGAGAGAGGATTCTCCTGGCTGCGTACGGCAGAGGGACTGAGCCCAACCCGGAGGACCCTTTTCCGGATCTACGTCTGACTCCTCAGCTTGGCGATGCCTCCGGCCCGCTGCTGGAGAACGCCCGAGAACTGGACCTCCGCACGGGCGACACGAAGACCATGTACTTTAGCTACATGAGGGTGCTCTACAGGAGAAGACTGAGCAACAGGCCACCGTCTGTGTGGAGCAGCAGGCTGGGTGGAGATCAAGCGACGCCATGCTGGAGGGTCCTCTACAAACCCCCGATCCAGAAGAGGACTGCTGACCTCCAATGGAGGATTTTACATGGTGCCATTGCTTGTAACTCTGTGGTGTGTGTTTTTAACCCGGCTGTGTCGAACACCTGCCCGTTCTGTGGTCGCCCTGAAACGCTTTTTCATTTGTTTAGCGAGTGTGAGAGACTCACGGGTTTCCTCACTCTTTTGTCAGATTTTTTTATCTTATTTAATGTCCCCTTTGATGAGAAGGTGTTCATTTATGGTGCTGGGTACAGGAAAGCAGGTCAGAAGAAATGGCAGCTCCTCAACTTTGTTTCTGGTACGGCTAAGCTGGCCATCTATGTGTCGCGGAGGAACAGGGTTGAGGGGCGTGCAGGTCAGGACGCAGCCTCAGTGTGGCGCTGCAATGTCAGATGCAGGCTGAGGCTCGAGTTCAGTTTTTATAGGCTGTCACATGACCTGCAAGCTTTTATTGATACCTGGTGTTGTCACGATGTTTTCTGCTCTGTTGCCGATGACAATTTGCAATTTTCCAATATTTTAAGTAACTGACTTATTGTGACCTGTGAACTGTGAATAAAGTTGTTTGGTAAAACCTCAAAACCTCTCTCTATCTCCATCTCTCCTCTGTCTCTTTCTCTATCTCCCCTTCTCTTCTCTCCCTCTCCTTTTTCTCTCTATCTCCACCTCTCCTCTGTCTCTCCATCTCCTTGTCTCTCCTCTCTTCTTCTCCCTCCCAGGTGGTCACAGCGGATGGCCATCTACACTGAATCTGGGTCTGCTCGAGGTTTCTACCTGTTAAAGGGAAGTTTTTCCTCGCCACTGTTGCCAATACCAATGTCTTACTCAGTGTGGAGCTTTGCCCTGGGAGCTGTTTCTCTTTTTTTGAACATGTAAAGTGTCTTGCGATAACTTTGTTATGATATTGGCACTTTAAATAAAATTGAATTGAATTGAATTGTATACACAACAGCATTAATGACGGCATTGCCCCGCTTATATACCGTCTATTAACGTGATAATGTTGGCGTCGGAAGAATTCGCACCTGGGCACTGTGTGGTGTGACACCACGTCTGCCTTTAAGATCAAACTTAAAACCTTTCTGTTCAGTAAAGCATATAGCTAGCCTCAAACAAAGTGTGTAGGGCTGACAGATCTAGTTTAGTCAGTTTTCACAGTTACAGCTAGAATAGGCTCATCAGACTCTTATTCTTCAATTTTTAGCACAGCTATGCTGCTATAGGCCTACGCTGCTGGGGACAAACACATGATCTACTGAGCAGTTCCCCACTTCCTCAACACCAACCACTCCCTCACGTCCTCTCCTCCTTTTCTTCTTCTTTCTCCTCCTTTTATTTTCACCGGGATTATCTGGGTCCAGTCTTCCTTGCCGTTCTGTGTGTCTCCCCCCCTTCTCTCCTTCTCTCTCTCTCTCTCTTTCCCTCTCTCTTTGCAGGTCTTCTGTCTCCAGGCCTTCGTGCTGCACGGACCTTGGCCTATGGCAAACTCAGGGTCCGCTGTCGGCACCTGCCTATACTGTTCATCTCTTTATAACAACCTGCTATGCTGTATTATTTGTATATATGTCTGATATGTTTGTATTTCTATGATTGTATTTTGTCTGTATTTCTTTGGTTTTATGATTGTATCTGTTCTCCCTCTCTCTCTCTCTTTATTCTCTCTGTCCTGTCTCCCTCTTTTATTCCTCCTTTACCCAGTCAACTTTCAGCAGGATGGTTCCCCCTTGTAAGCCTGGTCCTGCTCAAGGTTTCTTCCTGTTAAAAGGGAGTTTTTCCTTGCCACTGTGCTTACCTGGGGGTTCGGGTTCTGGGTTTCTACCTCTGTAAAGCACTTAGAGACAATTTTATTGTAAAAGGTGCTATATAAATAAAATTGAAAATTGAAAATTGAAATTGAAATTAATGTGAGTGTAAGGCAGCAGGGAACAGGAGGGGGACATCCGTGAACGGAGGGTATGGCCCGATTGTTAGTGCAGCCTAGTTTCAAGATGACAACCACGGTCCCCGTCCCCAAGAGTCCATCCGCCTGATTGACTGAAAGCCAGTAGCGCTTTTTCAAATCTTGATGGCATTAGAACATCAGGATGCTCCTTGTTGACTCCAGCCCAGCTTTCAACATGCTCACCCTGATTTTCTGATTGGATGGCCCCAGGCTGCCAGAACTGGTCATAAGACCTCAGCCAGAATAATCACAAACATCTGCCCTCTGGCCCATCTGCTACACCCTGTTCTCTACGACTGCGTCACCTCATCTCCAAGATAAAGGTGATTATAATGGAATTTGAAGTAGACCACAGAGTCCGCAGGAGAGCTACCTCCATCCACAAGAACCAGCTTGGCTCTGCTCAAGTTGACTTATTTAGGTCACAACAGAGGATGTAAGAGAAACCCTAACCCTATCAGAAAAAGACGTGAACAGTAATCGTAGAAAGCACAACCATAATTCCTGTTTGGATCCATGATGACGTGTCACAGCCACAGGGAATGCTTCTTGTTTCTGGACTTGAACAACTGAAAACACTATAGTCAAGATGATTCCTTTGTTTTTTTCCATCACAACCACAGCATAAAGTGGGTCAGTGTATGCTGCCCCTGGTGGCCAGGTCACACACTGCATGAAACCACATTTTCAGATCAGTTTTACGAAAGGTGAAAATCAACAAGACACTCACAGGAACATCGGTCACAGGAAGTTCATTTTCTCTTGCTTTTGGAACTAGGTAATATGTATACTTTTACAACAATTCACCACCATCAAGACAGGTGTAGATTCAGGTGTCATGACAAGGAAACTATCGATGTGATTGCTTACAGCCAATCAGAGTGCAGGAAATATATATTCAACTGCTCTTAAAAGCCTCTGTTGTGTCACCTCAGTAGAGTCTTTGGACATAATTTCTCATGTCTCCTGCCTGGCCCGTGTCAGCCTTCCTCTCTTGGAGAACCATCTGATCCAACCTCATTCTGTCAGTGTCACCCATTGTTCCCATGTGAGAGCACTTCATTAGGACAGCAGCTTCAGCCCTGGTTTGCACTGACATCAGCCAAGTCTCCACATGGATGCACTTCAGAGCATTTAGAGAAAGGTCAACGTAATACAACTGGACCTTTCATACACCAAACCAGGCTCTCAAAGACAAATTAATTTTTTTTTACAAATGAAGTACACCCAGTAAAGCTGAGCCAGTCTAAACTGAACCTTCAGACCATCTCTGAAGTGATGAGGATGAGGCAGGAGCAGAGTCAGAACCACACTCAGGTGAGTATAGATTTACCTGCATGACACCGTGACTTCGATCTTCGTCGCAGGTACGGAGGAGTTCAGTGGGTCGAAGTCTCCGACCGTCGCCATGTTCGCTTCCCCAGATCACTTCTGATCAATAATAAATCACCTGAATCAGGATGTGGAGCGCACAATCCATACAGCCGACAGGCAGAGTGGGAGTGGAGAAGAACATGAAGAGGAGAGGGAGAGAGGAAAAGAGGAGGAGAGGGGCTTGCTTCATCCATGAGGGGGGTCATGGGGGGAGAGAGAGAGAGAGAGAGAGAGAGAGGGGAGGGCAGAGAGCTGGGGCGATAGAGGAAAGGACAACCTCTAGTAAACAGCTCCCCCTGATGGAAGCAATCTATATCACAACAGAAAAACGTCACTACTAAAGTTGATTGCTGTTAAAATCGAAGCCTTTTATCTCTAAAAACAGAATTTAAGATTAGAAAAAAAAGTTTACCAATTGTTTAAAAAAACATTTTAAACCTCTCTGCATGTTCTGATGAAAAATGATATCACTGACAAAGAACACTGACAGCAGGAAATGAGAAACAAAAATCTGATTTTATTCATAAAACCATTAGCTTCAATGTTTCAGCTGTGAGTTCTCTGATTGGCTGATGCCCCAAATAAAAAAATAAAGGCAAAAAGGACAAATCAGTCAAAAAAAAAAATCACCAAAAGTGTCCGGCTGCCATGTAACACAGTAAGACTGATACTGGGACTGGAAGAGAACATCAGTAAGCAGAAGAGTCAAAGGTCACAATCCCAGAAAGACCAACCTGGACCTGGACACAAGAACATCTGAAGCAGCTTCACTGATCAGAGAAAAGGCACCAGCTAACATTCACGCTAATCAGCAGGTTAGCAATTACGCAACGATAAAAAGGTGAAGAGCAACATGTGATTTTATAAGTGTGCTCCAAAATGAAGAGGAGTAGGAGGAAGAACATGTTACGAGGTGTTTCATGTATCTGAGGTCATTGTGGATTTCAAAGCCCAGCAGGAAGTCCCATGTTAAAGTGACAGCTCAAAATAAAATAATCAATTCAAAAAGCTGATTGACACATGGTTCTGGTCAGCAGAACAGTTCCTACAAACTGGTTCAGTGGTTCCCTGAAGAATGTCTCGTTAGATCAACAGACAAACTATAAAGACGCACGTTTGGCACTTTATTGGGAGACACTGAGGTGTGAATGCAAGATATGATGTTACGCTGAAACTCAGATGATAGTGCTGGTGGCGCGGAGGCCAACTCCACGGGCAAACTGCTCCAACAAGCCAGAGATGGCGCCAGAGGGGCTAGGCGCTGAAGACTTCAGGCCTACTGTGGTGCTGTAGGCCGCCAAGAAGACCTCACGGACCGCCTCCAACCGGGCCTGACGCTCTGAGGGGAGAGGACATCTGGGGAAATGAAGCCGAGAAGGATGGGGCAGATGAGGAGAAGGAAAACAGGGGGAGCAGAAGAGGAGAAAGATGTCAGAAGTTCAGTCATCAGTAATTGTCTCTCTCCGTTTTAAGACCAGACTGAAAACCTTCGTCAGAAAGCTTCTGGTCAGGATAGTTTCCGTGGTTACAACAGGCTCCCACATCTAAGTTGTGCTGCCATAGAAACATGATCACCTTTCTGTCACTTCTCCTCTCCTCTGACCCTGACTATTTATGACATCTGTCTGTTCTTCCCTTCTCCTTCCCCTCCTTTCCTCATCTGTCCATCAGCCTGGTTCTGCCTGTCCAGCTGTAGATCAGTTTAATTAAAAAGAAAAAAAAAAGAAAAAAAATCAAAGCTTTTCTTTTAGGTAGCACAGCTGGTAGACACTACACCCATGGCAGCAACACAACGTCTGTCAGTGTGAAGAGAAATCAACACCAACAGTTCCTTCAGAATGAGCAACAAGCCACCTGGGTCTCATCTGGAACCAGGAGCTGCTGGTGGATCCATCCTACTACTTACATCCGTCCTCCAGGCCCCTCCTCCTGGAAACCGAAGGGCAGAGGAGAGTCGAAGGCTGCGGCCAGCGCCGATGAAGAGGCAGCAGAGGCCAGAGGCGGAGGGAAGTGGGCATGGTCGTGGATGCTGCCGCAGCCTGAGACGATCTGCCAGCTGCCGTAATCTGTGGAGAGCGACGAACTGGACCGATTGTGTTCTGCTGTGAACCTGTGACATGAGAGAACACGAGGAGACAAAGCTGAAACACCAGCTGAGAGAAGAGCGGACAATGACGCTGGGCCACTAACCTTCTTCCTGGGACGGCCAATGGGCTGCTGCCAGTGCGCAGCAGTCCATGTTCTGATTGGTTGGAGGAGGAGGAGCTGGAAGACCTGCCCTCGATTAGAGCATGAGAGAAGTGTTCCTCCAGAGGGTTTTGCTTGTTCCAGATGACCATCTGAGGAGAAGATGTGATTCCTTTCCTCCTGCGAAGGGAATGTGGAAACAGGTCATTATGTATGTTCTAACGTGGTTCTGCCATGACAGCAACTTCAAAGACAAGACAAGACATGCTTAGATCCCAAAATGATCGCTTCTTTGGTGTGTTTTTCAGAGAGGTGTAGGGAAAGTCTAAAGACTAGAATTCTGATATCGTCTCCAGAATGTTTCCGATGTCAGTCAGGTCGGCTTATGTCGCTGTTGCCGAGGAGAGCGTGAAGGAAAGTCCATTCAAAAGAAAACTGATGTTGTCCCCAAGGAGCAATTATCAGACACATGTTAGCATCGCTAAATAGTAAAAACAATACATCTATCATCAAGACCCCTGCAGCGCCTCCTCGTGGTTATAAAGGGTAACTGGCTGCCCCGTGACACCAGGCTTAACTGCAGGGGATTTTTGAGCAGCAGGGGGCACCAGAGATGCGATCCCACCAGGCCCACTGTGGGTTGAACGCGGCCTGATGACCATCAACCCCAGCTGTGGGTAAACAGCCCCACTGCTGGCTGAGGTCGCCTCTCTAGTGGGTGGGCCTAAACAGAACAGGGACCCAGCAGCCTCCAGCAGCCCTGACAAGGACCTGCTGGTCCTGGGCCTATCCACGGCATCAGACCTACCTCATCATGGTGATGACAGTGCCTAACCCTGCTGGACTAATGTTAGAACCGTGGTGGGGAACCTTTTTCATATCAAGGACAGCTGAGGCCATTTTAGTTTTTAGAAAGTCCTCTGAGAGCCATCCCATCATAAAGACAAAAAACCCACCAGAACCACTGGGTTCCTAAACCACCTGACTACTAAGTGTAGTCTTCTGGGAAGTGTCTGAGGACACATCTCCTCAGGACGGAAGTCCAGCAGGAAGAGCTTGGAGCTCACTGTGGTTTTGCAGCTCAATCATCTAAGGGTTTTGCATCATGGAACCTCTCATCCTGCCTAAAAGACTGTCTCAGCAGCATATTCAGGTGGAAAATCAGGCTTCTCCTTTTGGGCTGGAAGGTGCGCTAGTTTTCCTCTTTACTGTTTTTATTGTTGCTCCAGCCTGAACTCTTCAGATGAGTTAACCCGTGAAAGCAGAGCTGATGAGCTGCTTGGGATCTGTCCACTGTGAGGGCCAGATAAAGAACCTGCCATCACTGACAGGATTCCCAGTCATGTCCATGAAGTGTCATACTTGACCAGACAAACCAGAGCAACTCGACCTCTGCTCTGTCACCTGGCAGATGTTCAGTGCTCTCTTTATGGTGACACGTTGGTTTTCATCACATCGTTAACCTCAGGCACGGAGCTGAAAGAAGGTGGACAACACCTGCACAGTGAAGGACTGGCCTTAAGGAATATGGCTGATGGATAAAGGAAGGCGAAATAAAAGAAATAACATCTACCAAGACTCACTAAAACAGATTCCTGGATCCTCCTCCTCCTCAGGCTTCAATGCTCGTGTGGAGCAGAACGGTGGGATTTGGAAAGAAGAGCTCGGCAGACACGGGACCGGTGGGGTGACCTTTGAGGACATGGCCCACACCAGCAAAAAAACAGATCCAAGACATCAGCGATAGACCCAGGCTACAAACACCTGCACCTGATCATTGTGAGACGCTGTAACATCAGAGACGGGCTCAGAACTTGTCCATGGGAGGCGCTGAAGGCTGGAAGTACCACGTGGCCAAAGTCTATCCAAACGTAGGCTCTGGTGACCGTCTGAACATCAGGAGGCTCCTTGAGGATCGTGGGTGAGACCTCCAGAAAACCTCCAGTCTGTTGAGTACCAACACCCCTCCCAGAACATCCATTCTTATGGTGGTACCACTAGACCCAACGCAGCAGCTGCTACCAGTGACATCACCACTGCATACACCTGTCCCACCTGCACCAGGACCTGAATCCAGAACAGGATCCAGCCTCCAAAAGTCACAGAAGTGGGTCATCAGCTGTTATTGATGGCTACAAGCAAGTGTGTGTGTGTGTACATTTCAATGTTTTCACCATAAACACACTGTCATAGATTTGCTGAATTCTGTGTGTCACTGACCAGCTGGAGGTCGGGGGTTGACTGGTGAACACGTCCACAGAGTCACTGGTGAAACTTGAAGCTCCGCCCACCTCCTCAGTAATCAGGGAGAACTCACTGCTTAAACTGGTGACGCTGCCACGGTCCTTGGACTCTGGAACCAAACAGAACTGAACATTAGCGCAGAAACGCTAAAGAATGCCAAGAAAATGGCCCTAGAACCAGAACACAGACAAAAACCACCTCGGCTGAGTTCCTCTTAGCTTAACATGGATGGGGCCAACTTCTACCAGATAGGCGGGGCTAACGTGTGCACCAACATATAAACATCCACTAATAAAACCAAGTCATTAACCAGTTAACCACTGTTGATAAACCTGATCCAAGGTCAGCCAGAAGAACCCCCAACAACCTGTGTGCTAGTGTGAGTGTGTGTGTTGGTGTGAGTGTGTGATTGTGTGAGTGTGTCCGTAAGTTTGTATGATCGAGTTCAGCTGGTGCAACGGATGTGCCTGTGTGTGTGTGAGACCTACTGATCTGACAGAAGTCCTCCTCCGTCAGGTCTCCGTCTCTAACGTTAGAGTTCTTCCTCCTGATGATGAGACAGTTGCCCTCATTTATCAATGTTGCATAGAAACGTGCGCAGATCTGAGCACAGGAATCATGGTATGAAAAGACGTAAGTGTGATTCATGGAAATTTCAAATATGGCCGATCCCAGTGTACAAATCAGCGGGTCCTGATAAAGGCGGTGGCCGAAACAAGGACGCGCTGTTTGGAAGCATGAAAACTGCCTAGAAAAACGCTGTCTGGAGAATGCTGACAGCAGCAGGAGCAGTGTCGCCGTGAATGAGTGGATGTGCTGTTGCCATGACACTGCGCTCCACAGTCAGGCGTGCGCACACTGTTGAAACGACACTGCTGCTCTGTGACGGGTTCACCAGTTATTAGATCTTCTGTCAATGACCACAAAAAAATAGAAAACATATACTGTAACAAAATGGACATGATTACTAAAAAAACATACAAAAAGAAATAAATTAGGTCAGAAAAACAGAAATAATTACACCGAAAAACAAACCAAACATGAATTTCTCAGGAAAAAACGAGTTATTTTTTAAGATTTTGATGTGCTGCACTACGAATCTGCACTGACTCTGCGTACACAATGTCAGACCTGACGTGAAATTTGAGCAAATCTTAGGCTCATGTCCAGATTGATAAATGCAGAGCGATGAAGGTGGAAGATGGAACAATCTCCAAAATGTACAGAGTGACAGCAGAAACACTCTGGAAAAGAAGGAGAACTTTGACCTTCACAAGCCTGGTAGCATCCTGGTTTAATTCCAGTCATCGTCAGTCAAGTCAGAACCCTGTCGGACTGCAAAAGAACTCTGGAATTGTGGTTCACCGTTCCTCAGCTACAGCTGCACAGATCTGATCTTTGAGGCAGTGAGGAACAAGTCCTGTGGAACCACCTACCTGGACTATCTGGCTGCAGTGAGCAATGGTAGAGCATAATATCTTCTGAGAAGAACATCTGCCAGCTGTGGCTCAATCAGACTTTGGGCTTTTGTTACAGAGACAAAGGACTTCACAGGCTGATACTGGCCACGAGGCGGGGACGGTGCTGCGGTCAAATCTAAAGAGATCCTTTCATCTTCCACTTGTTTAACTGGTCCTACTAACAGAAACTGGAACAAGACTTTGGCTGCCACTCTGATTCCAGCTACATATGCAATATTTTAACTCATTTCTACAATAGTTGAAAAAAAATACCTTTGTTTCTTTACAGCAGAAAACTTCTCTGAGACGATGTGCTTCAAAAAATTGAAGCAAAAGAAGAAAATCTGTAAGAGAAAGAGGGATGAGAGAGGATAGATGTGGGAAGTGCAGGAGGACACTGACAGAGAGACTCACCTCCTCCCCTTTAGAGAGTCGGTCAGACAGCATATGACTGCAATAGAATCAAACATTAGTCAGAGAACTTCTGCTTCTCAGCTTTCAGAGCCCAAAACCCTCTGCTCCCAGTCATACAAGACTGGTTCCACTTATTCTGACACTACTCTTTTCTAGAGCTGATAGTTGTATTCCACTAATCTGCTGCTAGAATTGGAGAAGAGCAACATCAGAGTTCCATAAAGGACAACCCATTCACGCAGCCACGCACCCATTCTTACCCAAAGAGGAACCAGTCGTAGGCAATGGTCAGATAGAGGACCTGGGCTGGTTCTAGGCTGGCATGAACCACACCGTCCTGTGAAAAACAGGTGAAGAATGACATCATCTTTACTGAATCATTACCTTGATCACGTGACCTGTGTCTGCATCAACCCAACTCTGATGATCTTGTTTATCCTGGTTTACACTGGCCAGTGTTTCCATGGCAATTCAGAGAGCGCAGTCGCTCTCTGACAGATGAGACGCTCGTCCCAACTCAGAATGTGCAGGTTATGGGTGTGCGTTTACTTCACAGATCAAAAGAATAGTCGATATAAAACAGTTACAATGAAAATAAATGGACGGGAACAAAAGGCCGCAGCAGCCAATGCTTTGGGAGGAGCCAAAGATGCAGCAACTTACTGCCCACAGAGAGAGTCTGAGGAGGGAGACAAACAGAGGTGTCCGGTCCCAGCCGGAGATGCAGTGAACCAGGAGACCGCTGTCATCTGAAACCAGACACAGCGACATCAATGCAATACAATATAACCACGGCACAAAAACATAATTTTAGTTACAAACCGTCACTGTCGATGATGTGCAGCAGCAGCTTCAGGTAGTTCTGGGTCTGTTCTACCAGGTCCCACGACTGAGTGGGTGCACGCACGCACGCACACACACACACACACACACAAGGAAAATAAAATGGCTTTCTAGAATCTTCTGTGCTAACAAGTTGTGTTAACTGAAGGCTCTGTGTTAGCTGGAACATAGAACTGTGAGGTCACCTGGTACCGAGTCCAGTCTATGTGCAGGTTCCGTGTGAAACAGTCAGGGATGGTCAAAGGAGCGTCCACGTAATCCTGGAAGAGGAGAAGAGGACACAGTTCAGATGGAGCATACACAGACGTTCTGCAGGTGCCTGTCCACACCCGGGTTTTACCTGCTTCCAGTTGAAGACCAGACCTTCTGCTGTGTAGTCTCGCTCCTTGTACTCCTTAAAAAACTCACACCCTGAAATACACACACACACACACACACACACAGTGACCATGATCAGATAATTGTTGTATAAGTCCCTCTTCCTCTTCTGCTTTCACCCCAAACATAGAAAAGTGAGTCGAGAACCAGAACTTGACTGACATGAGCTGATCAGCAGCAGGGTCAGGGGTCAGCTGTTACCTGGGTAAGGCACGGAGAGCAGGGTGAAGTCTGCGTAACGTTGAGCTTTATCGACTTTTTCAGAGGACGTCACGCTGCAGACACAGACACAAAGACACACACACACGCTGTGAGTTCTGGCCAATCAATTGAAGTTGTAACATAAATGCTGGGAGAGGCGGTTCTGGTTCAGAGCCATCGTTCTTACTTCAGACCAAACTTGACCTTCTTGTTCTCCACCATCAGATCACAGATGTAGCGAACAGAAAGGTAACGTAGCAACTTGATGTCATGACCTCTGACCTTGTCGAAGAGCTGAGAGTCCCCATTCCTGCAGAGGAGGAAGAAGAGAGCCATCTGACCCGTCAGAACCATCATACACGTTCCACAGGTCCTGAGGTAGATTACCTGACAGAGTTGTCCTCTTGAGGGACGTCCTCCGAGTCCATCCACGTGTCATCGCTCCCTCCTGAGCAGAAGAACAGACTAGACCTGTACAGACCAGGGCGGACCAGTACAGGCCAGGAGAGAACAGAACAAAAGAGCGGTACCTGAGAAGATGTAGTTGTAGCCCGTTCGTCCGTAAAGCTCACCCCATCCTGCCAGAGTGGACGAACGGCAGATATGCTGGAAACAGAAGAATGTGGCTGAGACACCAGCAAATGCGGACACACAAATGTGTGTGTGAGAGAGCTGAGAAGATGTTCCATTCAAATGTTTCCATTCAAGGATCCAGAACTCCAGATGGTTCTGGATCTGAACCCAGGATCAGGACCCAGATCTAATCAGATGCTCCAGCTCTTATGGTACCAGAACAGTAGGTGGGCATGGTCATAACTGGTCCTAATCACACACACACCCTTGTTCTTCTATCTTTGTGAGGACTTCCACAGACACGTACTGCTGGGAGTGACATCACAGCAGAGTCAGCATCCCAGTCAGTCAGGAAAGAAGATGGCCACATCTAGGAACAATACTTTCACATTTGTTGGGGTTGTTTAGCCCTTTTAGCCCTTGTTAGCACAGCCTGTGCTGTACTTCACAGAATCTGTCATTTCTATACATTATACGTTAAACATCACCACGTATAAGTCTGATTCAGTGTGTTAAAAACTGTTCAGAAGTACTAATAAAGGAATATTACAGGACCCTCCCACTTTCTGACCAAACCAAGATCCAGAACCAAATCTAGACAATGATCAAGACCCAGTTCCAAACTTTGTCTGGAAATGCCGCCTTGTCGTGTCTAATCTCTGGCTCTTGGAAACAGGAAGTGATGTCGCTGTGTTTTACCTTGCCGTTGTACAGAATGACAGGACAGACGAACCTCCCTCTGCAGCGGGCCAGTTTGCTCCGATTCACCAGGTCCTGCAGTTTACTGATCTGGATTGAGCTCTCAAACCTGCGCACATTCAGCCAAATTACCTGTCAACACCTGAAGCATCAGCTGAGATCAGCTGATGGGCACAAACAACAACAACAGAGACGGAGACCAGCCAGCAAAATGTGTACGTTACATCTAAACATTTATCTAAAGCTCATCTTCTCTTTCTTTTGTTCAACCACCTCGAAGATCCAGAAATACAAACAAGCGCCGCCTAGTGGCCAATAGTGATGTGACATGGTGACCACACAATCACGTTATCAAAATCAACAGAAGAATCTGCAGTGTGTTCAAAATACAGAATGGAAAAGAGAGTGAAAAAAAGTCAGCTGTTGGACCAATTTAGTGATGGTAAAGATAAATAGATGAGATCATGTCCAGCCCAGGCAGGATCAGTAGGGTTGGAGGTCAACCTTTGCCTGATGGAGGCAGTAACAAATCCAGGGTGATGGCAGCCACAAAGACTAACTACGGGCTAATGGATAACTGAGAGTACTGGACTTTGGACCTGGCCAATGTAAAGTCGTACCTGTCTCTGTCTACATCGGTGCACTGGTACTCCAGGAAGACGATCTGCCGAGGGTAATGACCACACACTTCTCCATTAGCGTTGTGGATAATGCTGAATTTATAATCTCTGCCAAATAAGTCCAGGCAGCGCTTCTCAATGACCTCCACCTATGGAAAACAGTCAGGGTTCAGTCAGGTGGTCAAACTCACCCTTAAAACTCAAACTTAATCTCACAGACCGGGTTTAGAATGCCTCTTAAAGTGGTATGTCCACATGTGGATCTCTGTGAAGATCACTGCTGTCTAAACTAACCCAACACTGTTTACTCATGGTTAGTGATCATCCTGTTGCTCTTCTTACCCGTGCCGTCACTTCTTTTGCTCTGTACTGCGTCTTAGAGAACAAATCGATCAAGTCCGCGATCTCTTCGCTCCTTCTGGCCGACACGTTGGTAGCGGTGAAGCCGCCGGCCACGGAAGGGGATGCGGCCATCATTGTGCGTCGACCCGCGGTGGTGGCCTCCAGTCGGACTCGACCTCCTTCAAACACCGCAGAACCCTGTCCTTTGTGACGGAACGGCCGACCAGGCCATCCCTTCCCATCCAGTTTTTTCCTCACTGCCCGCTTGAGGGGGCCGGAGCCGGGGAGTCTTCCGTGATTCAGGGCAACGGTGGGTCGCTCCACAGTCCGGTAGAAGCCTGTGGCCGCCGACCACAACCAGCGATAGGAGCACCAGCAAACACGGAGCTTCAGCTCAAGGTGAGTTCCAGTCAGTTTAACAGTTCGTAACCACGTGTAAGACGAGATCAGAGGTTCTGTTCCCCCATCGACCTGCTGCTATCTGGACCCAGGAAACCTCCGGGATCCGGGACGGCCTTCACTGAGTTCCTTGGCGTCAGACCGTCATCTGCCCTCTGCAGGCCGGACCATTATGAAGAGAACCGGGAAATAGTCAATTGTCAGACCCCGGCCTCAGGAGCAGCGAATTCCACATGTCCTAACGATAAAAGCTGGTGTTGTGATCGAACAGGTCAGACGAAACAACGGTCGGTAAACAGGAAGCTGATCTAACCACGTGATCGTTGACCACGCCCCGACTGACGTATGGCGCTCCGGCTGTCAACTGCTCTTATTCCTGTTATTTATTTAATAGCATGCTCAGCCCTCACATCGCTCATATCGCGGAAATGCTCTCAGTTCAGCGCAAATTCTTTG
This sequence comes from Pao palembangensis, assembly GCA_015343265.1. NCBI lineage: Eukaryota > Metazoa > Chordata > Actinopteri > Tetraodontiformes > Tetraodontidae > Pao > Pao palembangensis. The sequence goes on along the minus strand of CM027087.1, from coordinate 12,647,529 downwards.
TATTGTGTTTCATTTTTTATCTTTATTTTTTGCCAACTTTTTTTTTTTTTTTTTTTTTTTTTTAATATCGGTGACCATGTGTTCCAAGAAACTGTCGGACTGTCATAAACGTTTCTCTTGCACTCAAATTTTAACAAGTCACAGACAGCCCAGACATCTCATGGAAGTGTTCCACAGAATTGCAGGTATCAGTTTAATCAATAAATGGTTTGGTATCTGAAAGTAACAGCAGCCAGTTACATAGAACTCCTTCTGCTACAAGAAAAATCAGTGGGCCAAATGCGTCTGTGATTAATGGATGGCATGTAGTGAACCAACATTAGGTGGCGCTGGACCAACTCAGCCTTTTTTCTGTTGGCTTTAATGGAAATAAAATTTTAAACGTTCAGAAAACACAAATTTCGAGACATGCATGTACAGTATAACAGGAATTTAAGTGTTAGGCTTTCATATAAACAATACTAAATACTGACAGTGATGGATGGCTAAAGATTTATGATGGCTTTTTCTTTGTTTAGGGGATTTCTCTAAGGTTAAATGAAGTGACTGAACACTGATTAATGAGGACAGGCTAAACACCACCACAGTAGCTTGTATTTAAATCATATCTGACATGTTTGAAGCATATTTTTATATTTCATCTTAACTTTCTGCCAAGTCTGTTTGGTGCCTGTTGGGTTGCACATGTGGCTCAAACAAAACATAGAATAGAAAGGTTAAATAAGTAGAAAACTAAAGAACAAACATTTATCTCTCTCTCCAATTAATCCAAAATAGATCTCTCTGTGTCAACTGGACTGAAAGGTTTCTTTGAAAACGTTTCGCCCTCTCTCCAGAGAGCTTCTTCAGTTCTAAGTTTGCTGGGGCAGAGCTTGAAAATATAGCCCTGTGGACCATTGGCATGTTAATGGACCAGGTGGTCCATTTCAGATAATTTAAACTCTTCATTGATAAATGTGTCAACGTAGTTTTATTTCGAGTTTGCCCAAACATTCACCCAACGCCTGCATGAAGCTCAAATTCACCGCATATCAACCAGAATATAAAGCCATCAGCAAACCCACGCAGCACCAGAAGTGGCATTGATGGTAAGAAGTATTTTATGTACTGGATAGCTTCAGTGTAACAACATTATTAAGAACAAAAATAAATTCAGAGATCTCTTAGACTCTAAAATTGTCGGTCTTGTTTAAAAATGTACACATTTAGAGTTAAAAACTATTGTATGGCTCTCATGGAAATACATTTTAAAAAATGTGATTTTTTTTTGGCTCTCTCAGCTACAAAGGTTCCCGACCCCTGCCCTAATTCAAAAGCTATGAAATATTAAAATAAAATGGATAAAGTTTACTTAAGATTTTTGATTAAATTTTAAAAATAACTACTCATTCAAATTGAGTAAAAAAAAAAATACTATTACTTAATATTTATTGCTCAAAATTAATATGACTAATTAACCCTTACTTAAACAGGGAAACATACTTTCAGACAAAAGGTGATTATGTCAATGATTTTAATCAACCAAATGTTCAAAAGAAACTTCTTAGGTTTTTCCACAATTCAACTAACTTTAAATGTGCTTTCTGAAACTGGATCCCAAAACATTTCTCCACATGAACAAGTTACTTTTGTCAGGGACAAGAGAAGAGAAAAGGGAGAAGACATGCCAACAGCTTCAGAAGTGCAACAATATCACAAAATACTTCCAAAAGATCAAACTTGTTCTCTAATTTCATGTCTTTCTGTCTGTGGTATAAGATCGCTCAAATAATACATTTCCAAAAATATAAATTACACAACTCCATATCAACTAAAAATACAAAATGAGGAGATGGGAGGAGACAAATGAGGAGATGAGACAGAGCTTGTCAGTGGTCACTCAGATCACTGAGAGGTGCATTCTTTTGATCATTAGAGGTGGATTTGTCAGAACACATTTCAACGAGCATCACCCAGGAGCAAGTTTGTGAAATTGTAACCTTATTGGACTGAAAGGAGAACGTCAGTCTTTTTTGTTATCACTTGTCTGTGGCAGAACTTTATATAAACAGTTTATTCCACTAGCTTGCTTTTGAGGCTATGGACCTTCTTGAGAAGCTTTGCTCCATCAAGCTCCAAGAAAAGTTTCTGGAATACTTCAAAAGTGTTTTTGAGTGTCTTGTGATACTAAAAGTTGCAGGCGTAGATCAATCCCATCAACAGAATGCATGCCTTGGTTTGGTTTCCACACCCAGTCAGCACTTGATTACCCTCAATCACAATCTGTTGGATCCTTCTCAGCCATGACATCACAGATCACAATCACCTTCACAGTTTGGTCAGAGTGGTCCTCACATCCGTCCTCTGTGTTAAAAAGAAACATAAAAAAGCATATACATTTTTAATTTAAGTCTATTATACTGTATAACACAGAGTTACAATGAATTTCAGATCTAACCCTAACACAAAGGACAAAGGGGAGGGGAGCAGACAGGAGATAGAGACAGGAGATTGGAGGAGACATAGGACAGAGCAGCATAGCGTCAATCATCAGTCATTTAACAACATACCTGGCAGTCATAGAAGAGCGCTTCTTGGCTTTCCCCAAGGTACTCAATGAGGCAACAAACAACTGCATCCTTTTTTTTCCTCAATGCTCTGTGACTGTGAGGAGAAAATCTGCTGTTTCAATAGGTCCAATCATTTTGACATGGTGAAGTTACATACTTTGCACAGCCAGCTCATTTTCATTCTTGGATACCTGAAAGCTGTGCCCAATGCCTGCGACAAGCTGATGCATAGGATACACAAGGGGACCTCAGGCAGTCCTCAAACGTGTAGCATCAGATGGGTGAATCTTAGTTCAGAGAAAACATGAGAGGGCCTTAGAAGAGAGGGATGCAATAGTGAACATCCGGAATGAATCGATCTGCAAATAAAATAATTAAAATATGCCATATGATATAGATATGGCAGATCTCTAAACAATAAAACGAATGTGTGTATATATATATATATACAGTACTACTCGGAAAATTAGAATATCCTGAAAAAGTGCTTGCATTTCTGTAACTTTAAAGGTGAAATGTACATATTATATAGACAAATAGTATGCAAATCAATATATTTCAAGCTTTTATTTGTTTTGATTTTGCTGATTAGGACTTGCAGCTTCAGAAAACCTCAAATTAAAAAACTCAAAATTTAAATATTGCTTGAAATCAATAAAAAAATATAATTTTAAATACAAAAATGTCAGGCCTCTGAAAGTAAAATATTAATTAGTCTATAATAATGTATTGGTTTCACCTTTTATGTTGGATTGCCTGAATAAAACAACTTTTACACGACATTCTAATTTTTCGAGTAGTACTGTATATATAATATATATATATATATATATATATATATATATAAAAGAAGTATTACACGGTACAATAATGAGGATGTACATTGCACAAACTCAAAACACAAATTATGACCGTGTTCAGGTAAAAATGGCATAATATTTAATATATTTGCGCTCACTGGTTTAGCTCATGGCTGACTAAAGTAACGTCAGGAAATGTCTTCAACACAACTGTGAAGGCTAAGCACAACAAAACCAAGCAAACGTCCAGTCTGACGAATCTTGCAAAGTGCACACCGCGAACACATTTCAAGACATTTCCTAACATGGCGACATCTTAAAAATGGTTGTCCCTCATCGTGACAGTTTACCTTTGTGTTGCTAACTTGCTACTTGAACGGTCTTTCGAGTTCAAGTAGTAAGTTGTTATTGCGCATTTGAGGCTTGTCGTCAATTCAAACGTTCGTTTCGAGCATGCTACTGTAGCGAAGTACACCGACTACAACTCCTGTAAAATTCATAAACTGCCGTTTTTATCCATCCATCCATCCATCCATCCATCTTCTTCCGCTTATCCGGGGTCGGGTCGCGGGGGCAGCAGCCTAAGCAGGGAAGCCCAGACTTCCCTCTCCCCAGCTACTTCGTCCAGCTCTTCCGGGGGGATCCCGAGGCGTTCCCAGGCCAGCCGAGAGACATAGTCCCTCCAGCGTGTCCTGGGTCTTCCCGGGGGCCTCCTACCGGAGGGACGTGCCCTGAACACCTCACCAGGGAGGCGTCCGGGAGGCATCCTTACTAGGTGCCCGAGCCACCTCATCTGACTCCTCTCAATGCGGAGGAGCAGCGGCTCTACTCCGAGCTCCTCCCGGATGGCAGAGCTTCTCACCCTATCTCTAAGGGAGAGCCCAGCCACCCTGCGGAGGAAACTCATTTCGGCCGCTTGTACCCGCGATCTCGTTCTTTCGGTCACTACCCAGAGCTCATGACCATAGGTGAGGGTAGGAACAAAGATCGACCGGTAAATCGAGAGCTTCGCCTTTCGGCTCAGCTCTCTCTTCACCACAACGGACCGGTGCAGAGTCCGCATTACTGCAGATGCCGCACCGATCCGCCTGTCGATCTCCCGCTCCATTCTTCCCCCACTCGCGAACAAGACCCCAAGGTACTTGAACTCCTCCACTTGGGGGAGGATCTCCTCCCCGACCCGGAGAAGGCACTCCACCTTTTTCCGGCTGAGAACCATGGCCTCAGACTTGGAGGAGCTGATCTTCACCCCGGACGCTTCGCACTCGGTTGCGAACCGATCCAGCAAGAGCTGGAGGTCACGGACTGATGAAGCCAACAGGACCACATCATCTGCAAAAAGCAGAGACCCGATCCTGAGGCCACCAAACCGGACCCCCTCAACACCACGGCTGCGCCTAGAAATTCTGTCCATAAAAGTTATAAACAGAATCGGTGACAAAGGGCAGCCCTGGCGGAGTCCAACCCTCACCGGAAACGAGTTCGACTTACTACCGGCGAACTCGCCCATAAAGTAATAAATCTCGCCCAAGCCAGCTATCAAATTTTTTACCCACCTTCTCCATTAGTGAAATAAAATTTAAATTGGCCCTTTCTTCTTGCTTTTTGCACATTTTAATTCCCAGATATGATACAACATATTTCACTGGGATCCCCCCTATTTCATTTAGGGTCACATTTCTTGACAGTAATCCTCAGACCTGATACCTGAGAGAAAACATTCAGACAATCTAAAGCTTTTTCCACTTCACCTTCATTTTGTAAGAAGACTGTAGTTTCATCTGCCAGTTGACAGCATTTCAGTTCCTCTCCATCCAATTCTATACTGTACCTATAAATTGATGTTTCTTAATATATAGAGCCATGGTTTGCATACTTAATAAAAATAGGGGGCAATTGGATTTCCTTGTTTAATCCCTTGTTCAATGTTGAATCTGGGTTTGGTCCCGAATGGTAATTTTATTGAACCATTACAATCCTCATAGAGAGTCTGAACCTCTTGCTTAAAATAATCACCGAATCCAAAAAAAATCCATTGTATTAAATAAAAAGGTATGCTGAACCGTATCAAATGCTTTATAAAGTCAAAGTCAAGTCAAAGTCAACTTTATTGTCACATATGCTGTACATGCACAACATACGCACCTCCAGCCACGACTCGGTAAAATTGATTAAGTTTGCGGATGACACCACCCTCATTGGACTCATCTCCGATGGTGATGAGTCCGCCTACAGGTGGGAGGTGGACCGTCTGGTGTCCTGGTGCAGCGGCAACAACCTGGTGCTCAACACTCAGAAGACAGTGGAGATGATTGTGGACTTCAGGAAAGACACAGCCCCCCTGCTCCCCCTCGCCACCGTGGACTCTGTCCTCTTTCTTGGCACCACCATCACACAGGACCTCAAGTGGGAGCCGACCATCAGCTCCTTGATCAAGAAGGCCCAACAGAGGATGTACTTCCTGCGGCAGCTGAGGAAAGCCAAGCTGCCAGCCCAGATGATAGTGCAGTTCTACACGGCCATCATTCAGTCCATCCTCACCTCCTCCATCACCATGTGGTACGCCGGGGCCACTGCCAAGGACAAACAGAGACTACAGCGCATTGTGCTCTCTGCCGAGAAGGTGATTGGCTGCAGCCTCCCATCTCTCCAGGACCTGTACGTCTCCAGGACTCGGGGACGAGCAGATCGGATAGCAGCTGACCCTTCTCACCCTGGTCACGGACTCTTTGAGCCGCTCCCCTCGGGCAGAAGGTTACGGTCCATTCGGACCACAACCTCACGCCATAACAACAGCTTCTTTCCATCTGCCGTTGTACTAATGAACACTTGACCACCTTTTCCCTGTCACTTTAACATTTGCACTACAGTTGCACTGTTCTGATTTTGTGTATTTGTTTATTTATTTCAAGAGACTATATTTTAGATTCTGTGTTTTATGTTGCACCTTACGCCGAAGCAAGTTCCTAGTCTGTGAATTCTGTTCACTGACAGTAGCAATAAACCCTTTCTGATTCTGATTCTGATCAAGTAAGCAGACTGGGAAAACTGGGGATGAATACACTGAAAAAGACAAAAAAGTTACAAATAAATGACCACCTGAAAACTAAGAAAACAAGCAATTTTATATGCCTTCCTGACATGTCCAAGTTACATCCAAGTCTTCATCTTCTTTGCTTTATAACCAGCTTAACTTAACTGTCAGCATGACGCTAACTTTCATATCTTCAGCTCTCTCCCGTCAATGAAGACTTTGGCTACAATAAAGGCTTTCTTCCCCTTTGCGTGCCGCCTCGATTGGGGCCACAATCTTTTTTGAGACTCTTTGTCCCTCATTGTCAAGTCTTCTCCAAACCTCAGCTTCCTGAATGCAAGATATTCGGGTCCCTTTGCGTTCTTCCAGATGAATCTTTGACTGATGATCAGTGAACGTGTCCTCTCTCCGTCCAATCCTGTGGGTGACATTAATGTGAAGCTGCAGGTGGTCGCCAAGGACTGGAGCGATGGCTTGGCAGATTTCCATCACACATTTGAGGTTTACTCCCTCCTGTTCTTTCAGAGCGTACAATCTCAGGTTCCACCTCCTGTACAACCTTTCGGCCTCATTCACCTTAGCCGCCAGCTCTACGAGCCTCTCCATGTGTGCTGTGACTGAGCTCTTTGAATAAAAATTCAGAGCTTTCATTCAATGCAGTGATACTTTCAATATTTAATTTGATCGCCTCCAAATTGTCCGCCTTCTTCTCCAAGCCATCAGCCCTTTCTTTGATTTTGTCCATCTGCATTCTCACAATGTTGTCTTGCGGCTGAGTAGGGTTAACTCAGTTCTCTCCTGCTTCCGTTGCTACAGTTTAGCCTCATGATTTTTCTCATCGGTGACGTCACATACGTTGACTAAACTTAAAGTGAAAATCCTGGATGTCATGTGATTTGTCTACATTTTTGTATTATAAATCCCCCAAAACCTAAATGTGACAACTGTAAACACACATAGATCACCTTCAGTCATAGAGATGATCGCTTTACGGCCGAACAAAATTCAGAACTTCAGCTGGAGAACGGTTGTTAGTCACAGAAGACACGTGACGATGATTGTTTGGAAAATACGTTACATGATTATTTTATTATCAAAATGCAGAACATCTTTTGCTTCTTAAAGCATTTTTGGAGGGGGCAGCTGAAAGAGTTACTAATAAGATCTGTGTAAAAATAAAACCAAAGCAACAGAACCATCTTTACAGAAAAGAAAGAACTTAGCGTCCGCTCCCATCGATGACCCTGGGAAGAGTCTGACCCCAAAAAACAAAAATCATGCCATAAATTCAGTGTACTATAGATTCTATATCACATTTCTCTCTATACATATACACATCATCATACATACGGTCCTGTGGTGTAGTCACCAGGGTTTCTCTGCAGTTTAAGGTGCTCATTTTTGGATCCTAACTTTACTGTCAAACATTCATGGAACATGTGTACCATTACGTGTGTTTGTGGGCTGAGGGAGGAGTCTGTAGCGGCTGGAACTAAGTCACATGACAGTCCTCAGTCATTGAAAAGTTCAAAGGGAAAGGAGCCCAGCTGGTTCCTGCTGACGTGTTCCCATGGTCCCGTCCAGCAGCTCCATCTGCTCAGGTGAGTCCTGGATTTACCCCGGATGCATCCACTGGTCAAAATTCAGATGACTGTTCCTCAATGTCACTGGGACGAGGCAGGAGACACTACGCTGAAGAAGATAAATGCAGCCATACATGGGGAACGCGACTGGATTTCAGATTTATTGGAGAAGAAAAGGGATGCAGCACCATGAGTCATCAGACCAGTCTGAGTCAAGTACAACAGCATCAGTATAGTCAGGCATTGGGACAGTCGGACACGCGCTCACCACATGGAATGATCCTCCCATCGGAACCACAGCCACCTCCTCCCTCTTTACTGCTGATCTCGGCCACTTGCAAAATACTAAGGTAGGGCGCCGTTAATCAGCCACGTTGTCGTCACAACAGGTAACATTGTACAGATGTGTGAGGAAACACTGGAGAGAATTTCTGCCAGCACATGATCAGTTTGTTCAACACCTAAACTCAATGCTGATTGGCTCTGAGCAGAAGATGGTCACATGTTTTTCAGAAGAAAAAAAAGAATCCACCCTACTCTCACATCTGTACATCTGACCTGTCCTAACACACTCACGGCCACGCACGCATATTCAGAGACACAAAAAACGCAGACAAAACACACATACAAACTCAAAAACACACACACTGAGACACACACTCTCTCACAGACAGACACACACACACAGGTCCTAAAGGCTTCCTGATTGAGTCCTCACTCCTGCTCCCTGCAGAGGGGAGTGCTGGAACTGATGCTGGGGGTAGTGTGTGGCTGAGTGTGTGGCCGACTGTGTAGCTGATTGTGAGGATGAGGATGCAGATGTGGATGCTGCCAGCAGCCTCGAGCTTGCATGCAGCGCTGTCTGATGCGGGCTGCCTGACTTCAGGCTACAGGAGGCTGACTGCTGACCCCCCCTGGGGGCCACCCCCCCTGAGTCTAGCTTGGTGTGACTGTGGGCCCTGGGACTCGGGCTGGCAGCTGGCGGCAGGCTGTTGAGAAGGCTGGCTTTCAGGTGGCTGCTGTGGCATCCATCCATGCTGTTACTGTGCTGGTGGACAGAGCCAGCTGTGGGCTTGGAGTCCGATAATAGTGTGGGGGGGTTAGCTGGGTGTGAGGAGGGGCTGTGGTCCTGCTGAGAAGGGGCGAGTCGGTGGTAGAAGTTGTGGCTGGATGAGGGGCTGTAAGAAGTGGTGAAGGGAGAGCTGGAGGTCTGCTGGAGGAAGGAGGGACTGCTGGTCTGCTGCTGGAGGCTCTCTGAGGACTGAACACAAGAACAGACACACCTTCACCTGCTGATGCCATGGTGAGCTCACAGATCTGATGTCAAGGTTTAAGAGTAATGTGCAGCTTCAGGTGGAAATGGGCTGGAAGTACTGCCAGTGCTGTTGCGAGTGTGTGTAGTACCTGCTGTGGGAATACAGAAGGACTGTATCTGTGTGGACTCTTCATGGGAGAAGATGCCGCCTGCAGCTCATATTGATCTGCATCTGCAAACACAAACGTGCTCTTCAGCATCAGACCAAAGGTCCACTTGTACAGAACATCAACACATGAAATGTTTTCAAGCTTCTTCTCATCAGTCATCTTCTGAAGGTTCTGAATCATTACATAAGACAAGAAGAGGAAGAAGTGATTCAAATTAAAGTCAGTCGAGACCTTCCTGAAGATCAGTGAGTGACAGCGTCACTCTTACAAGTAAACTAAGGTGAAATGTGACATCGTCAGACTCTTCCATGTCACATCTGAGTCAAAAACTAGCTGCTCTCCTACATTCAACTTGGTCTCCAGTGTATGGTGGTTGTTCTCACCGGACTCCATCTCTGTGGACCCATCAGCCCTCTTGTAACTGCGCTCCACCTTGATTCCTCTCAGCAACCGTTCCCGGACTCCCTGACCTTCTCTCAGTCGTTCCACCGTGGTGGGAACCATCCTGGGAAGAAAAAAAAAAAAGTAGCGCCATGAAGCCCCAGTATTCATCTTATTGTGGACTTCATTTTGAATAATAATGGAATACACATTAAAACACAGTTTATCACTTATCACAGGGGTTTGTTCCACTGCCACCCCCACATAACACCACTGCTGCTGCTGCCTGTGTGGGGGAAGTAGGGGGAAAAGCAGCCAGTGCTGCCAAATAGAAGAGCAGTATTAGGGCGCCCAAAGTTAGATCTCTGTGCGCAATTTCTCTCCAGAAGGCTTCTTCAGTTCTAAACTTGCTGGAGGCAGAGCTTGAAAATATAGCCCTTGTGGACCATTGGCATGCTAATGATCTGGGTGGCCACATGAGAGTCGTTGACAGGGTCGTTGGCAGAGTCGCTCACCTAGTTTCAATTTGGGTGCTTCCCCTTTGTCTATTGGGTCACATGGTAATGAATCACCAAGTCTCGTAAAACGGTGTGAATGTCTGGATTGTTGAGGAAAAGATGGTGGACTAAGGTACAGGTGATAGAAAGCGCCTTGCCAACAACTCTCAGGTGACCACCCGGATCATTAGCATGCCACCCCAGAAGTCTGTTTTTCATTTCAATGCATAATCCAAAGCAGAGTTGGAGGGAGCGGCACAGGTGCAAATGTGATAATTGGTGTGGGCTGCATTAATTTCTTTTGCGCTTTTGCATCTCAAGGATAATTGTATTTATACCATACATTTAATTTTAGGGCCTATATGATCAAAAAAAGCAGCTCCTCGCCTCACTGCCAGTCACATCAGCAGGGGGTCCGAGTCTAAGTTTAAAGAATGGCTTTAACCTGTCAGTGGAACCAGGCTACAGCTGCTGCTGTGTCAGGCAGCACACTCCTGAGAACCACGCAAAAAAGGAAATAAACGCACACAAAACATCAAGTTTCTGACTCTAATTCCACCATCCAGTGCCCAGGGTTTGATTTGGTTCTGGATCGCTTGGATGTACAGTAGGCTAACAACTCTGCAAGATGTATCAGTCACCATGTCAAAATAAAGCCCTGGGTTTTATCCTATCAGGTTGGAGAAGATGAGCAAAAATCACACTTTTCTACCACTTTCAACAAACTCTGTACAGTCAAAGTAGGGGCACTCTCCCTCCAACTTCAACTTAACTTCACCAAACGCCACCAATCTTTGTGTCCCACAGCTTGTTTTGGTCTACAGACAGTGCACAACAGCGAACCTAGTGGTGAAAAGGGTTTGCTTACCACCCCTTTAAGCTTGAAAAGATAAATACTGACAGCTTTGTAGCAACTTCAAATATCGAGAAAATTCAAATTTTCATTATGAGATGGGTAATTAAAGGCTCAAACTCAAAACAGAAAGAGTTTACAAGGTAAGCAGAGAAACTGGTATTTGCCTCATTAAATCATAGTATTGTAGAGACAGTGTTGCCGGCTTACAGTGCATCCGGAAAGTATTCATAGCGCTTCACTTTTTCCACATTTTTTTATGTTACAGCCTTATTCCAAAATGGATTAAATTCATTTATTTCCTCAAAATTCTATAAACAATACCCCATAATGACAATGTGAAAAAAGATTTTTTGAAATTGTTGCAAATTTATTAAAAATGAAAAACCTCAAAAATCACATGTACATAAGTATTCACAGCCTTTGATGCACCTTTGGCAGCAATTACAGCCTCAAGTCTTTTTGAATATGATGCCACAAGTTTGGCACACCTGTCTTTGGGAATTTGTTGTGAAGCCACTCCATTGATATTTTGGCAGTGTGCTTTGGGTCATTGTTTGCTGGAAGATGAACCGTCTGAGGTCAAGAGCACTCTGAAGCAGGTTTTCATTCAGGATGTCTCTGTACATTGCTGCATTCATCTTTCCCTCTATCCTGACTAGTCTTCCAGTTCCTGCTGCTGAAAAACATCCCCACAGCATGATGCTACCACCACCATGCTTCACTGTAGGGATGGTATTAGCCTGGTGATGAGCGGTGCCTGGTTTTCTCCAAACGTAACGCCTGGCATTCACTCCAAAGAGTTCAATTTTAGTCTCATCAGACCAGAGAATTTTGTTTCTTATGGTCTGAGAGTCCTTCAGATGCCTTTTGGCGAATTCCAGGCGGGCTGCTATGTGCCCTTTACTAAGGAGTGGCTTCCGTCTGACCACTCTACCATACAGGTCTGATTGGTGGATTGCTGCACAGATGGTTGTCCTTCTGTAAGGTTCTCCTCTCTCCACAGAAGAACGCTGGAGCTCAGACAGAGTGACCATCGGGTTATTGATCACCTCCCTGACTAAGGCCCTTCTCCCCCGATCACTCAGTGTAGATGGCCGGCCAGCTCTAGGAAGAGTCCTGGTGGTTCCAAACATCTTCCTCTTACAGATGATGGAGGCCACTGTGCTCATTGGAACTTTCAGAGCAGCAGAAATGTTTCTGCAACACCACTGATGACACCACTGTAACCTTCCCCAGCCTTGTGCCTCGAGACAATCCTGTCTTGGAGGTCTACAGACAATTCCTTTGTCTTCATGCTTGGTTTGTGCTTTGACATGCACTGTCAACCCTGGGATCTTATATAGACAGGTGTATGCTTTTTAAAATCATGTCCAATCAACTGAATTTACCACAGGTGAACTTCAATTAAGCTGCTGAAACATTTTAAGAATGATCAGTGGAAACAGAATGTACCTGAGCTCAATTTAGAGCTTCACGGCAAAGGCTGTGAATACTTATGTACATGTGATTTTTAGGTTTTTTATTTTTAATAAATTTGCAACAATTTCAAAAATTCTTTTTTCACATTGTCATTATGGGGTATTGTGTGTAGAATTTTGAGGAAATAAATGAATTTAATCCATTTTTGAATAAGGCTGTAACATAAAAAAATGTGGAAAAAGTGAAGCGCTATGAATACTTTCCGGATGCACTGTAGCTATTTCAACAGAGTCCAACACCACTGATGACAAATGGCTGCATTAATTGGCCAAAACGTAGAAATGATTTGACCAGAAAAATGCAAAGGACAGCTCATTTGGCCATGAGAAAAAAATTAAAAGAAATATGTTCTCTAAAATTAGATCAGTAGCATCATTATTTATTAAGAGAACACAGTCCAGACATTTTCTATTGGGAAAGTCACTAACTTGACTTTCAGGGTCCCCCTCCCAATATGTAGGATAGGGAATCCCTGGGTTGACACAAAGGGGACTGTCCAGTGCAGGTGAGAAAGAGTGGTGCAACAGATGTAGACTACGTCTAGATGTTGAATGGTGGAGGAACTTAGGAACTTAAAGGTTTGACCAAGATTTAAATAACACAGAATCTCACCATTGGTTGTTGCTGTCCTGGCGTCTGGACAACACTGCCCCCTGGTGATCTGGGGGACTGACATCCTCAACCTGGGGGATGAGTGTTGATGAGGAGTAAGAGCCAGCGGGGGAAGCCAGGGTGTGCACCTGCTGATGTTGCAGAGGGTGATGGAACTCCTGGGTGTACTGGAAGCTAGGTCGGGTGGGAGTGCTGCTCAAGGACGAGCTGGTGCTGACTGATTCAGATTCACGAGTGTTCCCCTGCTTCCTTTTCCGGTACTCTAGCAGAGACACCTGTACAGCAGAAAAAGAGAAGCTTCAAAGACACAATCAGAGTACACGAAGAGTGTCACACTGAAACCAGGCTGCTGACTCAGTCACATGATAACGGGCAGACCACATGCACCACACCAGAGACCATTCACCTGGAACAGCTACAACTACATTAAATCAATTTTAGTCACCATGGAAACCACTCTCTGCTCATAGAGCAGCGTGGGCTCTCAACATGTTAGTACATACAGCAGGCTACATCACTAACACACCTGCACTGATAACAGTGCTAACAATGGCAATGAGTGTTCTTATCTCAGGAATGACACCATGACGGCGAGGCGAGGAGAGGGCGGCTCTTGCCTGAAGCATCACGATGTCACGGGAACACATGAAATATTCATTTTACCCCAAGAATTCTACTTTTGTATTATATTCAAGAATTTCAATTCAAGAGTATTGTAATGATTTCACTAAAAACTTCAGAAAGCTTTAGCATTTTAAGAAAGAAATATTTTTGTAGGTGTCATCCAGGAGTAGTACCCAGTCAGACCAAGAATAGTGTTAATATATAAATATATAAACCACTGAGTGGACTGCCACAGATGCTGCTGTGACTTAGGGTAAAACTGCATTTACTGTTGGTGGTGAGTGACAGAAGAGGTTTCAGTTATAGATCTGATCAACACAAAGATCAAAACCGGAACTCCATCCTGCATGATGTCAGCTTTGACTTTGGGTGGAATTCAAATTCCTTGTTCCAGTAATGACCATGTCCTTCCAAGACAGGAACATCAAATCCCATCAGAGCATGTCATATATGTTGAGAAAGGATGCGCTGCACACCTTCACATTAAAACCACCTGATGTGTGCCTGAGCTCCAGAGTTTCCCACAGTTCTGTGACAATGAGAAAGGTGCAACTTTGGCCTTTGCACCACAGATCAGCTTGAAGAGCCATAGATGAGATGGAGCAGAGACACACAGGCTTCATCTCCACGTCAGGTGAGATTCATGGATCACCTACCTCAAGTTGAACGTCGGGGTGGAACGATTCATCTTATCAACGATGGACAAAACAGCCTATTTTTTTCAGAGTTTACACAATAGAAGATATTTGGATATGGATTCCTCTCACTTCTTAGAGGAACCAAATTAGTGTCAGGATCCTGAGTTTCAGGCCAGACACACCAACATGACTTTGTTGGCTCTGTCTGTATTCATGCTGATTCAGGCTATCCAGACTAAGGCACACATCAGAGGAGCTCTGACAGGAACCTCACCCACTTTCAGTCAAACATTGTGTTTAGGTGTTCTGGTCTCAGGACTTCCTTATGGTTAAAGACAGTATTTGAATTCAAAACCTTTTTTGTGAACTGAAATTGTGCTTTTGGCTTTAAAAGCCTGATTTATTCAGCTGGAGATGAATCGTTACACCTGAAGCTGAGGGTGATCGAGCTTTTGTACACAGCAGACTGAAATGATAGGAAAACTGAAAGGTCTGCATCAAAACCAAATGTACACTTGGAAGAAGAGGGGCGGAGCTATCACGGCATGGGGTGGAAGTTGCATAGAGATGCAGAGAAACGATATGGACATGCACACTTCTAAAGATGGAGTTGTAGGGAGAATATTCACCATATTTTGTACAGGCTTGTAATGACTTCTTACATCTATAGCCTGGTAATGTGGCCTCCCTGTCAGCACACTAAAGGTTTGCTGGTTGGCCCTCTGCCTTGGAAGAAAAGTGGAAGAGAGACTGGCAAAAGTGTCAAGGAACAGCAAGAGAGGAAGAGCAGGAAGGATTCAAAACTGTGTCATCACTTCAGAGATACACACGTTTGGGACTGTTCAGCTTACACACAGTAAAGAAGCACATCATGAGGTCTGAGCAGAGATCCACACAAATCACACACAGATTCCACAGCCTGGTCTGACAGAGCCTTCTCATTCACACACATAACTTGCCTTCTTCTTCTGTGGTGGATTGCTGATGTGAGGAGGGGTACCACTGTCCAAATAGGCCCCCACATAATGGGCCTCATTGTATGGGGACATGGAGCCTGTTCCCACATCTCCCAGAAGCCCCTGGCCACTAATGGAGCTATGGAAGGACTCTGCAGGTGAAAAGGCCCCCTCTGAGCGTGAGAGGCGACGGTCAATGGAAACAGGGTTCCCCAGGTTGGCATTGAGGGGGGAGCAGGTGTATATGAGGTTGAATTCTGTCTTGAATGCCTGCTCCCTGTTAGATGGGTTTGGGTCAGACAGTGGACAGGATGCTGGTTTGGATGAACCCTGGGAGGAGTCCTGGCCTCCAGGAATGGAAAAGTCCTCAGAGGTTACTGCCACTGGGCTACCCAGGCTAGAGGGGAGGGACATGTCAGAGAACTGAGGCCTAGGACCATCCAGGTCCATCTGGAGACATGAGTAAAGGTGGATAAAGACACAAGGTCAGTACAACAGATCATGTTCTTCAGAGAGGAGCTGTGGTCTGAGAACAAACCTCAGGGGAGATGGACTGTGGCCGGTGAACTGGTGAGGCCTCCGGTGATGATATGTTCTACAGAAGGAAAAGAAGAGGCAGTAAGAATCTCTACACAACTGAATCCGATTGATTATTGGACAGTTTCAAAGTCCAGACATACCGAGCATTATTTACCTTGTATCAACGCAATTCACACATGTTGATATTGATCACTGATCAGCAAAAGAAATATCAGGCCAGCATCAGTGTGCACTGAGCCTGATAGTGACAGTATTAGGGTGTACCGTAGCCTCATACAGTGATAGTATCTGAGTGTACCGTAGCCTGATACACTGACAGTATTTGAGTGTACTGTAGCCTGACAGAAGAGCAGTATTCAGGAGCTTACCTCAAACTGCAGCGTTGTGTTGCAACAGCTAACAGGCAGTGATGGCAGAGGGGAGTAGGCTAAGCCATTGGTCAAGAGCGAGCCATGAGGGCCATGGAGCAGTGGGTGAAGGCCTTCCTCTGGTAGTGGTGGAGTGATGGGCGAGAGTGGGCGAAGCAGGTGGTCTGACAGTGCTGGTGTTGCCCCAGTTACATACCTTGCATGGCGCTTTTTAAATGGCACATTAAGCTCTGTGAAATACAGTTTTTTATGTGGATGGTTGCGTGAGAAAGAATAAGTCATAATTAGTGTGATCATAAATCATAAAATGTTCTGTCAGCCAAACTGATGATGGAAGTACATACCACCGGAGAGAGGGATGGGGGTGGATCTGCTGCTGGTACTCTGCTGTGAGGATGTGGACTCTGTTCCATCCTCAACACTGGCTGAGCAGCTCTCATCCTCCAGCTGTTTTATCCACCTCTGCGTTAACAGTAACAACACAGACCAGCTGTCACAAAACAATACTGTTGGACTGGAGCAGTTCTGATAATTAGTAGACCTGCTGTGCAAACCTGTATTAGCTCAAACCTGATAAATAATTAGTAAAGGTTTTAATATCAGATGGCCAACATTAAAAGTTTGCTTAATCAATGTAAGTCATGAGGAAACCCTGTTGGTTTAACACTGATTGTCCGATTGACAGCAGATCAAATCAATTGAATGATCACGAGAGCAGAATTTGGAGCACAACAAAGCAATGAAAAAAAAGTGCATTGGAAAACATAAAATAGCCATGAAAATCTATGAATATTCAAATCGAACTGACAGTTCACCAGATCAGTGCCAGGGCTGTGTGGGATTATAATGGTTTGGTTCTCTTGTCCTATGTCTTACCTTCTTGCAGCACCCATAAGTGCCATCCATCTGGAGTGGGCGTGGACGTCGTCTCTCCGGGTTGAAAGGGGAGCCAAAGCGGACGTAGTGTCTAGGCATGGTGCAGATGAGTGAGGAGTGGGATAGGCCGGGCAGCATGTTGAGGGTGGTGGCCAGCACCGTGGGGTCTGTGGTGATCCGCAATGGACGCTCTATGGGCACTTCTTGGTGGACCTTGTCCCCTCCAGGGATCTTGTCATTCAGCCACTCTGTCACCAGGTACTGAGAGCCAAAACCATCACCATCGATTGAGGGTTAGGGTAATGAAATATTAATCTAATCAAATATGAGAAAGTTTGATTCCAGCTATGAAGCTTGTTCACCTTTTTAGTTTTGGGGTAACGCAAGTTTGCTCTACTGATGCAGTTCAGACCTTGACTATCTCCGTCCAGGACATGAGACCCCAGACTGCCCTCTCTGTGGACATGTTCAGCACTGTAGCGACCCTCGGGACCCTCCTCTTCCAGCCCACCGCTCTGTTCTGCAGATGATGGTGTGGCTGCCACGGCTGCTGCTGTGGCAGCAGCTGCCTGCTGGGCGAGAGCTTGACGCTGCCGCCGGGCTCGCTGGGATGAACTGGACCGGTAGCGAGAGACGCGACTTTTGGGACGAGGTTTGTTGGGTCGCGGGGGTTTAGGTGGGGCAGCTAGAGCAGGAGGACTTGGTAACGGGGGTTTTTCTTCAGCACACAGAGCATCCTTGTAGATAAAAGAGAGACTAAATATCACTTCAACTGCAGACATCTCAGCTTGAAATTGACCACACCGAACACTCCCATTCACCATCACAGACGTGGAGCGCCGTGTGCTGACTCCCACTCCACTGGTGTGGGGGACAGGGGGGGTTCCTGACCCATCTTCATTTTCAACTACACCGTCCTCCTTCACCTCTGATGCTCCGGCTCTCCTGCGTCTCCTGTCCATGTAGGAGCTCTGAGGGAAGGAGAGGCGTGTGTTCAGTCTGTCTGTACCAATTCATGTTAGAGCTCTTGTCTGCTGTGTCTGTGGTGGTTTTTATCTACAGTACCACGTCATTTTTACTGACTGAACTTCTGTAATGTAAACAAGTTATGGCAACAGCTTCTTTCGCTCTCTTCCTCACTCACATAAAAACAGTAAAATATGCAATGTTTCTCACTCTTCTGATGGAGATGGCGATCCCATGGTCATCCACCTCACCTTCCTCTCCTTCTTCCATCTTCACGTCATCCAGTAATCTCTCCTGACACCATTTTTGAAAAAAATGTGTTAGTGACCAGCAAAAAAATAACTTCATGTTGAGGAAATCAGGAGGAAGACTCTAACCTCGGTATCACTGCTCCCTTGGAGCTCTTTGACTTCCTGGGTAGCTTCAGTTGCCAAGCCGCCCTCCAGTGCTCTCCTCCTGGCCTTCCTTCTCCTTGTCTCAGCACCAAGCAGAGGGGTGGGAGGAGGCAGGGAAGGGGTTGTTAACAAGTTTTCCCTGGGACTCATGTTGTGCTTCTGCACTGGGCAGTTCTGGTTGCCCTTATGGCAGGCACAGTCCACTTTGTAGTTACTGTTTGAGAGATGGAGAGAAAGAAGACAATAACACATAAGTGTTATAACATAAGTGTGACGGTCTGCTGTGTGCCATCAGCAACCAACACTGACCAGCTGTTGAACTCGTAGTCAAATCCAATTGTGACCTCGGCATCCTTTGTGATCTGACTGACGGCATAGATGCACAGATGGATCATGCCATCTGCGATCATATGGCGAACCTAGACAGGAAACGCATGGTTAATAAATATAAATCTTCAAAAAAGAAAGTGTTTCACTACCGTACTCAACCACTGAATTAACAACCAATAAATCCTGCCAGTTTTGCAATCGATCTTACAAGATTCCCAATCCTAAAATGGGGTTATCACTTTCTGTTAGATAATGAGACACAACGAGACTGCAGCAGAGGACGCTGACCTCAGCGTTGGGGGTGCAGGACCTCCTGATGAAGCGTGCATCATTTCCAAAAGTTCTGGCATCTACACACATCTCCACATCATTGAACTTGGAGTAGAACAGCACAAAGGGGTAAGGTCTGTGAAAAAAACATAAAAACAAGATGAGGAGCAGCACTGATGTCACTACTCACAAACTCTTCAATTATACAGGCATACTTTTTGAAGAAGTGCCCGTTGACCTCAAACTGCTGCTTGAGCATCACCTTCCCCCGATATTCAATGATCAGCATGCCAGGTTCCAAGTTTTTTGCGGCGCGGAGAATCTTCCTGTGTTTCTGAACTCGGGTCACCCGACCCAGCTGAAGCTATAAGGGCACATTTGTTACAATTCAGTGAAAACTGAAAAGCAGAAAGCCCTTCAGCCTAGGCAGCTGCAAGACATCTGCTGTTGCCAATGAATAACTGCTGGTAGTCTAACCTGCATCTGAGAGCCGAGCACCGTGTTGTTACAGGACAGTTCAGTGCAGTTGATGGTGTCCATGCCTTCAAGGGACGCACTGATTTGCGTGCTGTTAGGAGGGCTGCTGGAGCCGCTCTCAGACTTTGTTACAGTGGTGCTTGCAGCACGGTACAGCTGGAGCAGCGTCTGGATGTCGGCACTGTACTGGTTGTCCAGAGCCTCCTCGTACTGGTCGGTCCACTGACGGATTCGGTTCTCCCAACCCTCTGCAGTGTTCTCGTCCAGCGTGTTGGCCTCGGTAGTTGAGTTCTGGGGAGGAAAAAAAAAAAAAGATGAATTTTAGTTTTTCTGAAAAGACAAGAAAGGCACAGTTTACTAAAACATGACCCTAGTCTTACCTTCATCCTCATGGACTTTCTAGAACCCTCCCTGAAAGCCTGAAAACAGAACATTTACACACAAGAAACTGTCACTCAGCAGAAATTCTAATCAAACTGAAGCGGTGATCAACCTACTACCTTGACCTTCTTGCTCTTTGGGGTTCCGCGAGCCTTCTCAGCACTCTTCTTCCTTTTCTTGGATTTACTGCGTTTAACTCGGTTAACGGTGAGTTTGATGCTGGTAGGTGTGTGCTGGGTAGCAGTGTAGGAGATGGTGGAGGGTGAGACGTCCTCATCGCCGCTCTCAGTGGCACTGCTCTCTCCAGCTACAGTCAAACCAAAGAACAAACCATCAGAGCTCACACACATGCTGAAGGATCAGAATCAACTATGAAAAAGCTTTACCAGAGACATTTTCTGCTTTTCTGTGTTGAACCTCTGAGCCTTTCCTCCTGTTGAGTCCACAGAAAAAGAAAAAAAAAAAAAACATTCATTTCTATTGAAGTGAAATCAGCAGGAACAGATGGTGAGCAGACAAAGTAAACTTCAGCTACATAGCAGACTCTTTCTAGAGCTCAAATAATATAGACAAAGATTACTCTCTGAAAATACTGTAGGAGGGTGTTAGAGCCATCTCTCTCCTCTACATTTCAGAAACCACTGACTAAAGTGAAATCAGTGTTTGAGGAATTCTGCTACTCTTGTTGTTAGAAATATATGAGTTTTTCAGTGCAGAAGCAAAATAATCTCACAAAACATGTCCTGACTATTTGACCCTGCAGATTTCAACCTTATCTCTACTTAGCTCTCATACCGTCTCTCTTGCTTTTGCGCATGTTCAGCAGCATGAAAGTGCCACTCGGTCAATGACCTGTTACTGCACCACGTCCAAAAACAGATTATTCATCAGAAAACTACTCCATACTTAACTGTAATATTAGTTTGAGATGTGATGCTATGCTATGCCTTCATGCTATATACAAGGACGTAAACATCTAATCACCATCAACGTGACAGCATGGAAGTGATTGGACAAAATTGCAAAGCCATGCAAATTTGCGGGGATTGGTTGGATTTGTGTTAATAGCTGCGATCGCTAAAAAGTGACTTTCTGGACAGACTGGCAAAAGAGCTGACACAGTTAATGTTGCCGTGGGTTGGACTGCTCTAAATTCACGTCTTGTGAGTTTGTAGATAACACCATTAAAATCATAACCAAGTGCCGACTGCAGCAAATATAATCACCCTACTTCAACAAACCCAAACCAAATGTAAGACTGTTGACCTGAGGACAAATAAACTGCAGCTCTGCAGCATTCAGCACCTGTCATTAACCTTTATGAGAAAGTGTTTCACTCCTGTGTTGGTGTGTATCTGAAGTAGCTGACAGGCATCACATCTGACCTGCAGTGTTCACATTTGATGAGCAGGTTGTCAGCCGTCAGGCTGCAATGACACCAGCCAGAAACGGCACCGTCCTCCTCTGAGGAGCTGTCGCTGTCGGCCGAGTTCTCTTCTGTTACTTCGTGATAGCGAGGGCCACGTGCCACGCCATTGAGATCCATGCGGGGAATGATGGTTTGGGAAAGCGGAGAGGAAGGTGGGGTGGGGGGAGGGGGCGCGCCATAGTTGTGATCCTGACAACACACAACGGAAGACTGTTGCATCTTCAAACAACGGGTGTTCAGGCAAAAAGGGAAACGGAAAATGGAGACGAATGAAAATGAGGGCAAAACAACAGGTGTGTGAAACAGTACAGTTGTTAATAACAGAAGCAGTCTGTGGTTACAGAAGACTAACAGGACAGATGCTATGTTTAACCACACTGGAAGCTGCTCCACTTCTCTCTTTGAGTCTGACTGCACTACTTTATCAGAATCTCAGAACGTTCAGAAACAGGAAAAGATTCAACTAACTGTAGCCTGATTCATTCAAACAGGTTCAATTTACACAACTTCACATGCTACAATCAGAAAAAAGACTCACAGCATATGGAAGACCCCGGTAACCATGACTTTGTGCACTCCCACAGCTGTGGTTCTTGAAGCTCTTCTCATTCACAGCAGGGCTCGCTTCAACAGACTCAGGGCTGGAAAACAGCAGCACAGCTTTCACATAAGCACTAGGTGGAGCCAACATGCCATCAACACACAGAGCCAGACCAGCACAGAGGTGGCAGAGGTTTCAGACAGAATTAGCGCTCAACTGCTGCCAAAGGCAGGACTAATACATATTCATCTGATGAGGTGATAGCTTTATTCTTTTGTTTGGTTTTAAACCCATTCACATTTGGGCTGGGCGAGATGGCCTAAAATTCATCACAGTTTTCAATTGTTACCTTCATAGTAATGATATTTATATTGGGATATAAACTTAAGCATAAGGTTAATAACAGAAGTGTTTCTGAATGGATGAATCTGAACAAAAACAAAGACAACCTGTTCTGACTGTAGAACAGGGGTGCCCACACTTTTTCCACTTCCACTTCCGAGCTACTGATAAGATGCCCAAGTAAAAATGGTCTATCCACAATAAAAATGCAAAACACATATTTATTTATATATTTGAATTTCATTCATAATATTTTGCTGTATCTTGCATAACTGCACTAACCCACATTGCACAATACAACTCTGTACATTATTCAGACCCGGCTGCAGAAGCAAATAAGAAGGGAAGGCGCACTTTTTTAACCTATATTTATCTGCCTCAGGCAAAATACAGTAGTTCTGTGTTCATTTATTAAACTCACAACTCAACCAAGGGGGACGAGGTGTTCAGAGAGCAGCTCCACTTCTTTTAGAAAAACAAGCTGATGTCAAATGAACACTGGAGTTAGCATCCATACTAGGCCCTAGCATGGATGCTAACTCCAGTGTTACTGTTGCCTTGGCACCGTCTCTCGTCCTTTTTTGCAGAAATAAATTAGAATTGACCCAGTAAGCGGCAAGCCCCCCTCGACATTTAATTTGGCTAATATGTTGCCTTCTTTTGGTTGGGTTGGTTGGATTAATTGCAGAATAGATGGGATTAATAGAAGATGGTGACTCTAACGGAAAAAAACAAAACCCAAATAAAATTAACAGAGAACTTTGCTTTTAGTCCAGGGCAGGCATAGCTGACTCTGTGGGGGCCATGCCCGTCCATGGCGTCGGTTTTGTAGCTTGCTAGAGTTTGCAGAAGTTAGCGTGGTTAAAAATCAGATGTCAGATTGGTTGTCCTGTGTGTCAATCGAAAGACAATCGTCATAGTGCAGATGGATGTCATGCGATCTACCTGCACTCCCTTTGCAATCGACCAGTCGATTGCAATCAACATATTGGGCACCCCTGCTGTAAAAGTACACAAACGTGAGCAGCTTCTGTCACTGGAAACCAGTTTTTCCTTTTGGTAAGGCCACACTGGTCTGCAGGCAGTACTCACTCTGATCCAGCAGCCATATCCGAGTAAGACGTCTCAGGTGTGGTGACTCCCAGCGTGATTACTATGCTCATGACGTCCAGCAGAGACACGTAGGGAGGGGGGCAAAGGGGGGAGGAGGGGGGAAGGGGAGGGGAGGACAGGATGGAATGGGATGGGGGAGGAGACAGGAGTAACAATGGAAATCACAGGGTTCCAACTAGAGCAGCAGACCACCCAAAGGTGGGGGACCACCAAGCCGTGCCCCACGGCTGACAGTCATGGGGAATCCAGGAGAGACAGGTGAATATGGTCACTTCTGTCACATCACAGCTGTCCACGAAAACCAAGTTTTTAGTTCCTATAGTGCTAACCCCCCTTTTTCAAAACAGGTAACAGAGTGTAGAATTTTCAGAGGGGTCCAGCCTCTGTGTGCGGTTGGGATTTTACACCATCACCCAGAACAGGTGACACGCCTGTAATCCTGTTTTTTCTCACATGACTTCAGCAGAAGGTGTGTTGTTTGCACATAGCGCAGCACCACATGCTTTGAGGTTTCCATGGCACTCGTTTTCAAAACAGTGCAACAGTTTTTCTTTTTGAAAAAGAAAATGGGAAAAAGACCAGCAGGTCATTCTAGTGTAAAAGGACTGTTATACATGTACGCACGCAGACACACACTTTCTTTGAGACATCATGCACCCAGTCCTGGACCTCAAAAAAAAAAACAAGCTTCTCTTATTCCTTAACTTTAACCTCAGGGTTTGGGTAAAAGGTTGTAAAGGCAGCAGCTCAACAACATCCCAGCACAAAAGAATCACATCTACCAGGTTAGGAGAAACCAAACCAGACTATTAGCAAGATTAACACTGTCAGTAAAACTACTTTCTGAGATGCTTTTTGTAAACCCACTTAAGTCTGTTCATGCTACGACTTTCAGAGCCTGTGACGTGTCAGTCGCTGACACTATGTGACTCTCAGACTGGCGGTCGGGAGCCTCTTTGCTCACTTCAAGAGCACTCCGCTGGCAACGGGAGTGTTCACACTAATACTTTCCATCAGGAGGCGTAAATACTGCGCTGCCGTGGTCATCTTCAAAATGAAATGCAGACAGATTTAGATTAGCATACATTTGGATTAAATTAGGAGCTGGTATTTAGTATTTCTTCTCAATCACTAAAAACCGCAAGTAAGTCTTAAAACCTTTCTTTTCCAGCCAGTTGTGGTAGAGCTACATGTCCACTGAGATTGAAAAAGCTTTCTTGAGTCCATTCTTTAATTTCTTGTTGTTTTCGCTGCAGCTGCTATCTTTTCACTTCCTTATTTTGTAGATTGCCCATTTATGTCTCAAAGACATAAAAAGACTGATGACTGCACTTCCTCTTTTTAAACCTTCCAGATGTTTAGCTCCAATAGTAATGACTTCAGTTTTGTCTGAGGACTAGATTACCAGATAGCATTCTCTCTTTGACAGCATTACTGTCCTCCAGCATTATTGCAGGAACCTGTGGAGTTATCTTGACAAGATAACTCTCATATTAAAACACAGGCTTCTAGACCACCTTCTTTCACCTCCTAATATTACAAGATCAGGCATCCTGTCACAGAGTGATGCTGGAAAACTGGTCCATGCTTTTGTTACCTCTAGACTGACTACTGCAAACTCTCATTACTGTCAGATGTCCAAATTATTCCATTAAAAACCTGCATTGATGCAGAACGCTGCAAGCCAGAGTTCTGACAGGAATCAGCACCAGGGAGCATATCTCCAGTTTTAGCTTCTCTTCACTGGCTTCCAGTGAAATTTAGAATAGACTTTAAGATTCTCCTTCTAATATATAAAGCTCTAAATGGACTATCTCCATCATACCTTGCAGTGATCTCATAGTTCCTGAGATATACCAAAAGAACACTCAGACTGCCAGAGTGCAGGTTTACTTGTAGTTCCTAGAATTCATCAAAGCAGACTGAGGACGAGCTTTAGCCATCGCAGTTTTACTGTGGAACCAGTTACCAACCTGGGTCCAAGAGACACCACGCCTGCCTTTAAGATCAAAACTGGAAACCTTTCTGTTCAGTAGCTATAGCTAGCCTCAAACAGAGTGGGGCTGACAGATCTAGTTAGCTGTTTTCACAGTTACAGCTAGAATAGGCTCATCAGACTCTTATTCTTCAATTTTTAGCACAGCTATGCTGCCATAGGCCTACGCTGCTGGGGACAAACACATGATCCACTGAGCAATTCCCCACTTCCTCAACACCAACCACTCCTCACGCCCTCTCCTCCTTTCTTCTTCTTTCTCCTCCTTTTATTTTCACCGATTATCTAAGTCCAGTCTTCGTTGTTCTGTGTGTCTCCCCTTCTCTCCCTCTCTCTTTGCAGGTCTTCCGTCTCCAGGCCTTCGTGCTGCACGAACCTCGGTCTCTGGCAAATGGCAAACTCAGGGTCCGCTGTCGGCACCTGCCTATACTGTTCATCTCTTTATAACAACCTGCTATGCTGTATTATGTGTATATATGTCTGATATGTTTGTATTTCTATGATTGTATTTTGTCTGTATTTCTTTGGTTTTATGATTGTATCTGTTCTCCCTCTCTCTCTCGTTATTCTCTGTCCTGTCTCCCTCTTTTATTCCTCCTTTACCCAGCCAACTTTCAGCAGGATGGTTCCCCCTTGTAAGCCTGGTCCTGCTCAAGGTTTCTTCCTGTTAAAAGGGAGTTTTTCCTTGCCACTGTGCTTACCTGGGGGTTCAGGCTCTGGGTTTCTACCTCTGTAAAGCACTTAGAGACAATTTTATTGTAAAAGGTGCTATATAAATAAAATTGAATTGAATTGGCTGTAGCTCTTTCTACTCTTTCTTCTGATTTACCTATTCTCAGTTTAAATTTTGTTTAAATTTTGAGCATCCTCAAAAGAACCACTACCTTTTTGGTCAATTCAGTCCAGTTGTGTTGCTATCATTTGTTGGAGTCCTCACTAATGACTCCAACATTGCGCTTGTGCCTGAGGTGCTGCATCGTGGTGATGGTGCTCCTGTTTTTTTCCATTTTGCGTTTACAAAGGTTGCAATCAACACACTTTTTCGTTTGTGCGAAGTGAAATGCTCCCAAACTTTCAAGGACTTTGGTCTAATCCGTTTCAGCCATGTTAAAAAAGTCAAGCTCCGCTGGATATGTCTCTACTCCACTCTTTTGCCAGCCGAATTTACCTCCGCTAGACTCTACTCTTCTTCTGCGGTAACGGCAGTGTGCATCCGTCTGCGGCTTAGCTAAAATGCGACAAAGTAGCACTGTGATGTAAAAGTTGGCGTATTAATCGCGTGACACAACAAATTGGTAATGAAATTCGTTGCCAACTCTTTTGATAATCAAATTGAATCGATTCTATTGATTCACTGTTGCAGCGCTAGTGGTGAGACACCAAATTATAGCATATCAGTAGGCTACTATCAGCGTGTCCTGGGTCTTCCCGGGGCCTCCTACCGGAGGGACGTGCCCTGAACACCTCACCAGGGAGGCGTTCGGGAGGCATTCTTACTAGGTGCCCGAGCCACCTCATCTGGCTCTTCTCAATGCGGAGGAGTAGCAACACTACTCCAAGCTCCTCCCGGATGGCAGAGCTTCTCACCCTCTCTCTAAGGGAGAGCCCAGCCACCCTGCAAAGGAAACTCATTTCAGCCGCTTGTACCTGTGATCTCGTTCTTTCGGTCACTACCCAAAGCTCATGACCATAGGTGAGGGTAGGAGCGAAGACCGACCGGTAAATCGAGAGCTTCGGCTTTCGGCTCAGCTCTCTCTTCACCACAACAGACCGGTGCAGAGTCCGCATGACTGCAGACGCCGCACCGGTCCGCCTGTCGATCTCCTGCTTCATTCTTTCCTCACTCTTGAACAAGACCTCAAGGTACTTGAACTCCTCCACTTGGGGCAGGATCTCCTCCCCGACCCGGAGAAGGCACTCCACCTTTTTCCGGCTGAGAACCATGGCCTCAGATTTGGAGGCGCTGATTCTCATCCCGACGGCTTCACACTCGGTTGCGAACCGGTCCAGCGAGGTCACGGACTGATGAAGCCAACAAGACCACATCACCTGCAAAGAGCAGAGACCCGATCCTGAGGCCACCAAACCAGACCCCCTCAACACCACGGCTGCGCCTAGAAATTCTGTCCATAAAAGTTATGAATAGAATCGGTGACAAAGGGCAGCCCTGGCGGAGTCCATACTGGTATTACGCAAAATTGTTATCAAATAAATGCGTATTAAAATTATTATAACGCCGCCTGTCTGCTTCTTTCTGATCAGACACAGCTCAGGCAGCTTTCGTTCCTAAGGGCCTCCGAACTACGCCACATGCCTGTTCAGCTGTATTCACATGTACTTCCTGCTCACAGTACAACCAACAAAGTTTCAAAAACCTGGCTACAGGAGAAGATAAATTATGGAGTGTTCTATCTGGGGCCGAAATTTCCCTGTTTTTGTTCCACCAAATCAGTCGCATACATAGCATTCTCTATGGACATGCTGTGTTAGTGTAATTTACATTTTTTTGTGTGGCGTGTGCAAAATACAATGCAGGCTGTGCTCACAAGACAGACTTAACAAAAACAATTGTGCCAATGGCTGATGAAGTGGTTATTAAAAAAATATTGCTCAATCATCTGGATGTACAGTATTTGGATACAAAATGGTTGATGGGGAATGACATGACACAATGTGCAACACCTAAAAAAAAAGACTTTAATTTGTCTGCTTCAGTTTTTGTTACTCAGACTTATCTGTAGGTGCTCTGCTCTATAATTGTGTGTGTGTCCAATGACTTAATTAACTCATTCCAGTATCAGATGCTGAGGTTTTTACATTTAAAAATTAGTATAATACGAGTTGTGATAATCATGTCCATCATTTCAAGATCAGAAAAACATCTTCACAGTTCTGCTCCCTCCAGGATGCACCGGCAGGAGGCGCCCGCTGCTCACATGCTGACAGGGGTGAGTCATCATATATGAAGCCCACCCTCCTGTCATGTGACCATGTTGTGCTGAAACACTGAGCCAAATCCTTCAGAGGCAGAAGCAGAGCTGCTGGGACAGAGACAGGTCCTCCTGAACTCTGTTCACACCCGGACCAGAAGGATTTGTCTGAGACAAGGTTATCCCGAGGTCAATTGTGCTAAAAATAACTGTGATATCATATTCATGCCTGATACATACTGTCCCCTGGATACACATGAAACCAACCCAGAGCAAGTACTGTCAGGTTGAGCAGAGGCATCACCAGCACCAGTCAACAACACTCCTAAACCCTCACCCTGAAAACACAGAAATGATGACCGACAGGTCTACCTCCTCCGCCTCAGGAGGAGCCTTTACAACTCACCGTGTGTTCATCTGTAATTGTGACCTCCCTGCTAATTCTACTTCACTCAAATCAGGCAGACGTTGAAGCAAGGAGGTGAATTCCATAGGAAGAAGGCAGCTTTCTCCAGACTCCCCCACCCCCTCAGAGCATGAACACCAGGCTCAGATTACCGCTGCACTCCAGTCTTTACACTTCACTACAACAGAGGCCATTTTGAAGAGCAGGGGGAGGAATGAGCAACGCAAAATGTCTCATTACTCAAATACCTCTCTGATTTTTCGGAAGCATCACAGCTCCCATACATCTGGAACATCCCAGAATAGTGCCGGTCGGTATGACCAAAAATGTATATCACGGTATTTTTCAAAATAATATCGGTTTCACAGTACAGTATATGACAATTTTGTTTTTGTCATGCACGTATCGATGTTAACCATATTTTCAAAATGATTTAGAGACAAATCGCTGCGGTTAACTGGCTTAGAATGACCTATAGGAATGAATCAATAGGAATGAATATTGTAAAAAAAAAAAAAAAAACAATGTCCACACTAGTATTCATACAAATTTGCATGGCCTCACAAAATGATGCTGTTGACAAAGAGGTGGCTCTCATGATTCTGATGAAGTGAAGGAATCACAATGCATGACAGTTGCAGTCAAAATACAGAACCCTTGAAAAACATATTTTGTAAAAATCAACTACACAATGTTAATAATCACTGAACATTAAGTTAGTCTTGATATGTTTGCGACTGAGGTGGTGTAGCAAATTGCTCGTGTTGCCTCCTGCGGCTACGTTAGCTGTACAACATTTACAGAAAATTGTTTGATCGACGCGTTTTTTTTAAAGCCAAAAATCATCAAAAAAAACAGACACGGCTTTCTAATATAGATTAGCCAATGTGGGTTTTTCAGGATTGATACCAATAAGTAGTTAGGGAGGCCGATAACCAATATTTGGAGCAGATACTCATTTGCAGTAAAAGTGTAAAAATTGGTGTAAAAATATTGAATAATACAAACACTTTACTTTGTTTAAATGCCTAAAGCATGTTTATTTAACCAAACAAGTAGTAAATAAATAGCTCCACAAGTACATGGAGTTCCTAGACTCAGAAGTATCTCTTATAAAGTTGAATAAAAACTTAAATAAATAGCTCCCAGTAATGTTTCCACAGTAAATAAAGTAACATTTAAATATAACTGAAATTACTTAGGTCCATCCATCTGCAACAAGGGTTTGAAAAACAGAGAAAGTGTTAAAGGTGGGGCCATATGCTCAAATGATCATGCTTAATTTATTACAGCATTTGGGAAGCCTAAAGTTAATTTCATTATTAAATTTTATATTTTACCATGCAATAGCATGGACCCTGTCATTCAAAACTATGTTGCCACATTATTAATGATTAATATGACAAAAGCTACATAAAAATTATAATAGTTGCTATGAGTATAATAAAACTCCTGACAGAACACAAACAGCCTTTAGGGCTCTAAAAGATGACACAGGATTTAAAATGTTCCATTTTTTTCAGATAAATCACTCCTGAATTTTACTCTCTCTAACACACAATCTTCTTACTAATATCACTATTTCCATATCAATATTTTCACCAGCCTTGTTACAAGGGATTTAAATCAACTGTTAAACACTAAATAGCCTATAGCATCTCATCTTCACTTTAATTTTCAGATCATAGGACCAGAAAGCTCACAGCAACTTTAGTAATCATGAGTTGTAGAGTTTTTCATGTGTCTTTCACGCAAACTCACACTATTCTCCACATTACATACATTCTCCCCATTGCTAATACATAATCTGCGTGAGCGTTTAGAGCCAGACTGGCAAACTAATGTTATGGTAAAAGCTAATCAGCCTCCACCTTAGCCTGCTTCCCTCCAATAAAACAAGTTAACTGAGTTTTTTACGCGCTCTCTCTTAATCACACACATATGCTTTTACTATCGCGGACTGTTTGACTGTCGATATTATCAGCAACCTTCTTTCAAGTAATTCACAGACCTGTCGGGAGGTACTACAAGCTATCAGAGTTGCCGCTAATGTTTACTCCGCTCTTACGTTATTCTGCTGCTCACTGTAACGTTGGTAGTAGTTGTAGGACGTAGAGCACTGGTTTGTTTATTACAATTTCGGGAGAGTTTTCTGCTTCTCCACACGAGAAAACTTTCCCTCTCCGACGTGTGTGAGGACAGCTTCCGCTTCAGATTGGCTCTGCCACTGTGGCTTGCTTAACCAATCAGATGGCGCCGTGGGTGGGACAATGCTGGAGACAGAAGTGTCAGGAGAGAGAGAGAGAGAGAGAGGCACGGCTGCATCTGAGCCGAAATAACCCAGTTTTAAATTGATTTTTTAATATGGGCCCGTCGGATTTTTAAAAAAGGCCGATCCCCATATACGTCAAAATTCCAAATATCGGCGTCGATAATCGGCCCGGCCAATAATCAGCCGATCCCCACTTTCTAACACAATCACAACAGAGATGATATTATGACAGATTTATTAACAGATCCCATTACCTCCAAAGAAAACGGCTGCAGGTCTTAATGCCCAGATCAGATGTTTTATCTGGCTGTACACATTTCCCTTTCAAACATAGCCTACACGTGATTCAGTGTTAACGGTTTGCTGTTTGGAACTGACCCACAAGCGCAGAAAATCAATAACAGCACGGATGCACGCTGTTCCACCAAAATAAAAAATAAACACAGAGCGCAGAGCAATGCGCCTCCCTCTTATACACCATACAGAATGTAGTACCGTTGACATGGGCGCATTGATATGTGCATGTCCCAACAGTGTATGAAGCGACTCCCACGCAAACGGACGTACAGTCCTATGTCTTCCATTTATTTATATTATGATATTATTTCCCTGGTGAAAAAATTAATTAGATTGCACTATTAGATTGGTCACTGAAACAGCAGACGTTTTAACTGTGCCACAGCCCGACGTGCGGTTGAGGGCCAGCTCTACGCTGCTCGCACCTTGGAAAAAAGTGGATGAAAAGTGTTGGGTGCTTGTTTCTCAGGAGGCGAAATATCATCGTGTTGAATCCCCACATATTGCATTTTGCTGTAGCACTGCCTTCGCACTCCACTTTAAAATAGTTCCAAACGGCAACCATTTGATCCGCTCTTCCATTCTTTTCTCAGATTAGCAGTGACTACAACTGCTCACTGCCGCTCACGTTGTCTGAACGTTACGCCCACTTGTTCAAATATATGTCACTTCCTCATTGGCATCGAATATGTGTCACAGAGCCTTAATAACGCCACTAGCACGAGTCTGATATTCCTTTGTGCTAACTGTACTTTATGGACAACACGACAGTGCATTTTTAATACATCAGTGATCGTTTCCACCCCATTCCGATCCTTACGAAAATTACATGACTGAATAGGGACATCCCTACGATTAATCGAAGTAATTTCCAGTAGAAAACCGATTCCAAAAATATTTCCTAGCTGCAACCTTGCAATAAAGTGCATCGGCTACTGGTTTTAAATCCACAAGAGGATTTTAATTCAATTCAACTTTATTTATACAGCATCTGTTACAGACCCCTTAGTCTGACCCCCGAAAACACTACAACGGCAGGAAAAACTGCCTTTTACAGAAAGAAACCTTGAGCAGGACCAGGATCAAATGGCTGCTGATGGACAGATGGGTTGAAGCTATGACACAGACTGGGAGGAGTTCAGTTTAATCAGAATCGACTTTAAAGAACTGCTTAAAGACCACCTTAACTCAGTGTTAAAAAAAAAAATAATAATTCAGAAAAAAGCTTGTCTAAAAATTATAATCATAAGTAGGGCTGAAACGATTATTCGAATAATTCGAGTAATAAAAAGCTTCGCTAAAAATTATTTGTGTCGAAGCTTCGTTTAAATTCGGCCAACTATACGTCGCACTTGTGTTTGGCAAAGATCGTCATTTGTTGCGCAACGCGCTAGCTGCTTCTGCTGCTGATACGTTATGTGAGGCGCGGATTGAAATAATTTAACATTAAAAAGAAAAGAAAACGTAGTGCAATGTGTCTACTGTAAGACGCAGTTAGCATAGCATAATAGCACAATGTTACTATGCAGCGCCTCCAAATGAAACATCCGGTCTATGCTAAAAGTCCGCAGAGCGGACCGGAAACAGCAAGCTAAGGCTAACGATAATTAGCACCAATTAACAGAAAACAGTGTGATCCATGATTGCGAGAAGTCTGATAACTAACGCACTTTGTTTACAGCTGTGTAAAGGCTGATTCGGAACTTTAATCAATGCAGCGGCTACTCTGCTAGCTATCATGTTTCCCCAACTCGGCTAAGATTTTGCTTAAGATAATTATAACAATAATCCACGGAAAATAAAGCGCTGTAGTGAGTTTTTAAAGCCTGAACTTCAGTTAGTTAAGTTGTAAAAGTAGTCAGTTTAATTAACACCGTATCTAAGTTTGATATTATTTTGAGCATGTTCAATGGAACAAAAACGTTATAAATGCTTTTGAATAAAGGTAGAATGATGTAAAAAAAAACCAAAAAGTCAGTGTGCATAGTATACTTCTTATCCGATTACTCGATTAATCACCAGAATAATAGATTGCTGCAGCCCTAATCATAAGTGCACCAATTAACAGTATGGAATCATATTTGTGACAAAATTTTACTTATAGTAAAGTAATGTAAGAGGGGTCCGGTCCACCTGAACTAGAGGAAAACAACGGATCTTAACACCGGTTGTGACACGGAGGAAACCTTAAATGATTATAATTATTCATAAGATGGCGCGCAGGCCTACAACTGTGAGGTCAGAGAGCAGAGACCAGGGGGACAATTCATGCCCAGAGAACAGAAACTGAGCTGTGGTATCACGACTGTGAGAGGGGAGCAGCACCGCTGTTATACACATTAGCTAAGGATAGCCTGTGGAATACTCTGCTCAAATCACAATATATATTACAGGTTACTATCATGGATCACCAGTATCGGTTCTCTAATCAAGACAGCAGTATTACTGTACCCAATACTGGGTAATAACAGGATACTGGGCTGGTCTCATACTGGTTAATATCAGGCTGCTGAACCTGACTGAAGTTGACCAAGTTAGTAAATGTTAGGACTCATCCTCACATAAGCCCTGGTTCTGCTCTGTAAAGAAGGATATATATATATATATATATATATATATATATATATATATATATATATATATATATATAAATAAAAAGGCCTTCTGAGCCATTGGTGTGTTTTAAAATTGTTTTTGCATTGACGTGTGGACAAGGAAAATGGAGGTCTAATTTGCCACATCAAGTCCTCTGTTCTTGCATTTACACACGGACAGATTTTGATTAAACGCTCTCAATTTGATCTTTTCAACGAGGATGAAAAACTTGTACGTGACAAGCCATAGAAGTCAAGACTTTCCACAAGAATTTGCCACATCAAGTCCTCTTGGTGTGGTGACATACAGAACTGGCTGCAGTGGCAGATGTGGCCAAAGTCCCTCTGCTTTTGAATTTACTTATTCTTACGACTGTTCGTCAGTGTCATCAATAACGCCATCAACTGATGCCTTCACGCGCTGTACCTGGCAGGTGAAGGTGAATGTGTAAACAGCTGGTGGGCCCAATGCACATCTGGGTCACTGTTCTTGCATTTACAGACGGACAGATTTTGATTAAACGCGCTCAATTTGATCTTTTCAACGGAGGATGAAAAACTTTTATGTGACAAGCCATAGAAGTCAAGTTCCTCTTACATCCACTTAACTTTTCTAAAGGTAATGTTTAGACAAGAGTACATATATAGGTTTAGTATAGTACATATATAAGTCTATAAACCTGTAATATGCACCTAAAACCATATCTTGCATTCTAAACAGATGTTTTTGACACGTATAGACAGAAATTTTGAAAATGGGCTTCAAACACATGTTCCAAAGTCAACATCACTTCAAAAATGGTGAGGTTTAGTTCTGTTGTAATAGCAGCCCCTTTCTGTAGGTGTCCTCACAGTCAACAGAGGAGATTCCACAGTAATGATTCAAGTCTGAGTGGAATAAAACACTATTCAGATGTAACAGAGACAAGTGACAGACACTTAATTCAACCTAAGTGAAGCTGTGACATGTTGAACTTGTCAAGTTATCAAACAGAAGCAAGCAAACGACTACTGTCTGAACAACATCTACCTGTTCTTCCAGAACACCCTTACACACCTCCTGTCATCACATCAACACCTTCCTGTCAGATTCAGGTCCTGGTTACAGAATGTTTTTAGAATACGTTATAAAACTGTTCCCCGTGCAGGACACTTATGAAAATCCGTGCAGACCACCCTGGCGCTGTAGTACACATGCCAGGCCATTAGTTGGCGATAATGAACAAGACATGCATACACATGATCACATCAGCAAACATTTTCAAAACGATTATAGAAAAGTAGATTATTGAAAAGCATTCACAAAGGGGAGGAGTCATCTACATGACCACCACCCACAACTATAGAGCGAGTGTAAGGTAACGCAAGTTAAGTTGTAGTTGAATGTGTGACGTGAAGACTTTGAAATAGTAGAAAATGTCATGGTTTGTCTGTTAAAAATTCCTACCCAACGTTATTCCTGTAAAGATACATGCTATTGGGTACAATCGGCAAGTATCTTATTACTATTATATAAAAATACATGTGCTCCCTTATTTATAGTGTGGGTGAGCAGCAGGCAAACCAGTGATGCTACGGCTACGACATACTCATACAGCAAGCATTTCAAAGGCAGGCTGCTTATGCTCCTAACAGGGCTGCACGATGTTGGAAAAAAACTGACTTTGTGATTTTTTTTTTTGCGATCATCTTTTTTAAATCTGAAATATTTCCATACTGAAAATGTTGACCTGTTTTTGAGGACTGATTCATCCTTTACAGCCTCTTTTTCCTGCCTGTTGCTCCTCTTCTGATTGGCGTGTGACTGTGTGTGTGTGTGTGTGTGTGTGTGTGTGTGTGTGTGTGTGTGTGTTTGCTCAGGGGGGAGGGGCTGGCTGTAAGCTGACTGCTCAGAGGGGGGGAGAGAGAGGGAGCGATAGCGAGTGCTTCAAATGCTTTTATAAAGCAGAAAAAAGACTGATATGTTTTTTTTTTTTGAAAAAAGGAGAAAAAACATCAAACATTGCTTCGATGGTGTTTAGACGCTGCATCGTGCAGCCCCTACATCCAAGTCTCAGTGGTGTGAGTCCTGATGATGACCTCCAACATCAGGTCAGGGTTTAGAGCTTATTGTTTGTGGAACTTTGAATATGAAATTATTCCCTGAAAACAAGGACAGTGAGACATCAGTCCACAGTAGAAACTGACCTCTGTGTTTAGAGGTGAACACTTTGTAACGCAGATGTGCGTTTCGGCCACCTGTTTAGGTAGAACAGTAACTTCTGAGTAGGACATGCACCGGGGTGTTCCAGAAAGACAGCAGCCAGCATGAGCATCTGCTAACTAAAGCCTTGACAGAGATAGATGGACCCATGGCCTGAACACCACAGGATCTTCAGTCCATCCAACCTAAACCCAGATGGATTCACTTTGCTGCTGCTAAAACCCAACAAGGAAAAGGAAATACTTTTGTGCAGTAATGCACAACATATAAAATGTCAACGAATGCCGATAATTTCCTGCTTCTCATAGCTGATACCAATTAAACATATGTTTCTATTGACCTATCCATCAGCAAAATTCTGGCTCTTTGGAAAGCACTACAATCTTTCATGAACAAACATATTTTAGACAGATTTGGATGTGTCATCAAAAATATTTAAAAAACAAAATTAAAACTAAATAAAATCTGGTGTGATAAAACATGGCAAATATATGTAGGTCTTAGTTGTAGGCTGACGATAATCAATAAAGTTAATCAATTAAATACAGACGTATCAAAGTATTACAATTAAACATTGTACTTGCAAAAACCTGGGTTCAACAACAGAAAAATTCCATCATTTTGTCCTTCGTAGCTTTACTCATTTTAGTGTCTCTTGAACAGTTTTTACAGTTTTCAATCCCCCTGCTGCATGGGGACATCCACACTCCTTGAAACTGCTTTAGCATTAGCGACAATAGCTGCTACTGCAACTGCTTTGTCTTTGTTCAATACGACTGCTGCGATGACAGCTTTTCAGGTTAGTTGGTCTTTGTTCCTCCTCTCAAAATCTTTGCTGAACACGTTTTACAAATGGCGATGCTCTTGTCATCTGCTGCCACTGTGAAATGACCACACTGATAAAGGCACGTTAGCTTGCTGTTAGCATGGTAATTACCAATCAGGCAGCAACTGGGTGAGACTGGGAGGATTATCTGTCATAACCATAGCAACATGGCCTGTTTTTGGGCTTGACCTACTTGGATAGCAAACAATTTTCCCATTTCCATTCACTTTATTGATCAATTAATACATTTTGTTATGGGGCTGATAAAAAAATGACAAATTCCCCTGTGCCGGCTCATATTTTATTAGTCCAATAAATACAGCACAACCCTAATTTTGTGTCTTAAACAGGGCCTGAGGAGTCATTATTTCTGTTGTCTGCGGTTACAAAAAGGAGGTCCAGTCTGGGGCCATGGTTCGGGACCTGAAGTAGCCCATTGCCATCATTACTTATTAATGCTATTAAGGCCAGAACCTGTACTCCTGTATTTGTGACATAATACAGAGCTCTTTGAATCCTTCCATCACAGTAGCAGCATCATGGCCTTCATGTGCTTCAAGTTCTTCTTCATGTGACTCATGAAAAACAAAGAAGCAGCTTCAGAACTGTGTTGGCAGGGCTCCAGTAAACCCAGTGGGTGTTAGGGGATAACCCTAACCCCCTAACCTGTACTTCAGAGAGATAGATTCAATAACCTGCAAAATCTGCTGTCCATAACCACAAGGATACTGGCACTACACAATTAAACCATAACACACTGGTCAAACACAATGCCAGTCTGGAACATAAAGTTTGCTGGGAAGGACCTGTGTAATGGAAGTATCGCTCCACTCCCAGTTGCATTTACAAGACCAGAGGCTGTTAACCAGTGCACGGAGGATGCTGAGCTGGTATTAAA
This sequence comes from Pao palembangensis, assembly GCA_015343265.1. Taxonomy (NCBI): domain Eukaryota; kingdom Metazoa; phylum Chordata; class Actinopteri; order Tetraodontiformes; family Tetraodontidae; genus Pao; species Pao palembangensis. The sequence continues at coordinate 12,609,645 of CM027087.1, read as the reverse complement.
GGCCTGGGTCTTTGCCAAAGAAGAACTGACTTTTACCAAAATGTAAATGCCATTCCATCCGCAAAGGATGAGCGGTGTAAAACCAAACACCACATACGATAACGTCACCATACGCACACTTTGTGAGCATCACTGCAGATACACTGATACGGAAGACATACAAGAACACTCCTGATGTTTCAATTATGGTTGAAGGGGAGACGATACTGTATTTCAATAAAGCCAATTGTCTCTTATGTTTATGTGTCAGACCTGCAGCACAATAAAACAAGAATTTATAGTATTGTAGGTTCTGCAAAGTATTTATCAGTAATAGTGAAAATGAACAGAAATGGGGGGGGGGGATTATTTATAATGCAGTCCTAAATTTCCTCTGTTAAAAATATTAAGTTAGGAATAACTGTGCTCTGAGGAAAAAGTGGACCCTGGTAATGTTATTTATTGATTTGATAGGCTGTAAGTGAAAGGATGAGGCCATTTCAACGCTTGAGCTGTATATTGAACTTTTCATTTAGCAGACTGAAGAAAGTACCTGAAAAATTAGATTTTTTTTAACTATGAGAAGAAACCAGCTCACACAATCTTTATAACCTCATTAAAACAAACACTAGGTGATGCCAGGTGCTCCACCTGGCATCACTTCTGTCCGGCGGTGCTTGGGAATGGCACAGTTGTGCACGCATGTGCACATGCATATTACCTATGCAATGTGTACATAGTCTTGATGTATGAACCCTGCAAATCGCCACCCAGTGTCATCAATAGATCTGGGCGTTTGTGAGGGCGTGTTATTCTGGAAATTAAACGCACAATAAAATGTATAGACAATTATAATGACGGCGTTGCACCACGTGTATTGTGTAATGTCTATTGACATGATGACGTAGGTGTCTGAGGAATCCACGCATGGGTGGGTGTAAAGTCAGTGTAAAGTCAGGCTTAGAGTCAGGCTTGTTGAGCTGACGAACCAAAAAAAAAATCAAGAATTGAGTCCTTCTTAGGTCCATGGTGTTCCATCCACAGTCACCCACAGCCATAGGAATGATGTGAGATGATTCCAGGACAAACCATATTATCAAACATACAGATGATAAATGTTAAGGCTGCACCATACTAATGTTACACGTGAGTGTTAGAATGATTTTTAACCTGCCCTAAGCGTGTAGAGCCGATAGTGTGCAGTGGCTACTGTGCACAGGGCTGTGTGGAATGGAAAAGTTGGGTTTACAATAGGGCTTAGTCAAATAATTTGAATCTTTGAAGCATCACTCAGTGGCATGGGAATCAACTTTGGAAAAAAAACAAGATTCTGCTTTTCTTCTTTCTTTTTTAATTGTAGGACCAGTAGCTTCACATATGGTTTCCCTCACTAAATCCTCCGTAGGAGGTGTAAATGATGGCAAAACAAACTGAAATACACAATGAAGCCCCTCCAATAAACAGATCTCGCTCTCTGTGCGTCACACATCCATCAGGTACCGGAACATTACCGTATATGAAAGTAGGCTGAGACAAAGAGCAGGGATGTTTGTAATCAGCCCCGAATACCCCCAAAAAGCGGCGCAAAGGGTGTTGTGGTTTAATGTGGTTACTTTAATGTCTGACTGTAGTAGTCCAATGTGGGTTTCTTCTGTTATATTAAATCACATACATGGAGGCCAGGCTGGAAAAGCTACTCTTTACTGGTGCTTCCACTTTCAGCTCTCATAGACAGGAGCAATCAATCATCGCACCACTAGTGCAGCGGATTAACGTAATCGAGCACTGAGTGCTCGATTGATATGCCACACTGGATTTCATATTAGAAATATGCGTATAACAAGTTTGGCAAATCACTCAAAAAACACATGATTGTATATAAGACACACATGAATACAGTATAGCGTCGGTACAGTTCCCCCCCCCCCCAAAAAAAAAAATCAAAGCTTAAAAAACAAATCTGAGGACAGACCTACAGACCTAGTTATTCAATTAATGGCAGGAATAGAGACCATGCATCAGCTGCATACAGGTGATCTTTGTGAGGAATATGAATCTAGACAGGGAGAGAGAGAGGGAGAGAGACACAGAAAGAGCAAGAGAGAGAGAGACAGAGTGTGAGAAAGAGAGACGGAGGGGGAGATGGGGAGAGAAAAAGATCAAGAGAGTCAAAGAGAAATAGAGAGGGAAAAGCAGAGAAAGATACATGGAGAAAAAGGGAGAGACACAGGGGAGAGAGAGATAGACAGATCAACAGAGTCAGACAGAACTAGAGAAACAGGAAGAAACAGAGAGAAGGAGAAAGACAGAGGGAGAGGAGGAGAAAAAGAGAGACAGAGACATCCTCCTTCCTGGTTGTTAGATCAAGCATTGCATCAAGCGTTGCTCCTCAGCACAGAACTAAGAAGCAGCAGCTTGTCAGTGAAGAGGAAAGGCTGTGGTCTATTGGAGCAGCTCCACAGCTCCTGCACCAATAGGAACTCAGCAAGGAGGCAGGAGTCAAAGCAGCTCGTTTTTAACCCCGAAGAGCACGGCTGGAAACTGCTAAAGCAGCAGCATACAAAAGAATCTCCAGTCTGTCAACTACACATCTACAATTCACGTTTGAGTCATTTCATCAAAGCTGTATGCACAGTCCAATAAAAGAGACATCAAACTGTGTCCTAATTCAACACTGGCCAAATGACATACTTTAACATGTTGAAAAGCATGTTGACATGGCAACAGCTACACAAGCCATCCATGTAGCCACAGTGTAGAGCAGGGTGTTATCGCAGAGCTTCTTCTGTCCCACACACCACCCTTACTGCTGGTTCACACTCTGCATCTCTTTTTATTTAAAATAAAACTGGGTAGCCATGTTGGGAATAACTGGTCCAAACTCACGTTTGCTAATCTCAGTTTATGACGATCAGGTTCTGACCTGCAGGCCAGCCTCAGCTGTTACTATGGTTACATGTGTTCCATCTCTTCCATCCTCCTCTCCTTCAAGTCTTATGCTTACTAAATCATGCTGAATGAGGGGAGAGTGGAGGACTCATCCATCAGTAAACATTAGCACAAAATCAGGAGGGATTCTACTCATTCAGGCCAGATCACAAAGACAAATGTGTGCAGTGGTGAGCACTGAAGTCAAGAAGCAGCTGGGCTGCAGGAAGCCGACATGTTGAGTTCACCACAGAGCAGCAGAGCTGTGCACGGCCTGCTTTCCAGGGTAGCAGAAGGGTCAGGGGTGTTGAAGTGGGCTCGTATTTCCAATGATTCAAATGGGCCACATGTGAGGATTTGCAGCCCACACAATCTATTAAAAGATATGTACAAACGCATGCACTCACAGCCCTACTCACCTACCTGTTATTAAATTTAACATTTAGAAAGAACCCAAAGATATTCAATTAGGCACTCATTTACAATAAGACAATCTGAATAGCAGCTCCTGTCAAACCCCTGAATTCTTACTGAGCCGATGGTAACGAGGTACTAATATTCCTTTGATATAAACACTCGAGTAACGGTCGCACATGGACAGGCCTGGGAACCGAAGTCACCACTGAGAGCACCAGTGAGCCTCTCTCCACCAGTCTGTGTGCAGCAGCCTTTTGTCCTTCAGAAACTCACTGAGGAACACACACTGCATCCCAGTCTTAGGCGTCAACTGTGGCATTCTTCAGCTCAAATCCTTCATCGACTTCCTACGCTCAACCAAAAGATGATCAGCAGTTGCGATAAACGATAAAGTTGATTTAAACGCATATTTCAATGATTTGGACAGCTAATATAACTCAAAAACAAGGAAAACGTGTGGCTAAAATACCGAAGTAGCCAGAACTCAAATTTCCAAACTTAGAAAAGCTACGTTACTTATAACAACCGCATAATATGAGTTAACAGAAAGGAAAACAGAGCTGCCATTTCTCTGAGCCGCCACCGCGGCTGGGGGTTGGTGAGTGGGGGAGGTGAAGATCAGATACCAAACAAACCCCCCACACAAGAAAAAAACACAGCCAGAGAGAACACAGCCGAGCTTTCAGATACATTCACACGCCTGAGCGGGGTTAGGAATGCTGCCAAAGACAATCACACATGATGTAGCCAAAAAACACGGCAACGACACCGGTTTACATTAAACTCCAACCATCAGTGCACAAATCCAGCTCCAAGGTCTTTAAACGCAAAATACGCTCGACTTTAGAAACAACGACACGCTCTACATGTGCGTGATGAGAAACCCGGAAAACAAATATAAACTTAGCTAGAAGCCTAGCCCATCTCTGCTAACCATCACAACAGCTGCTGCTTAGCTAACACCAGGCGCAAACAATCTGTGATAAAACTGCAAGGAGTCTTGCAGGCGGCTTTGCTAAAACATTTTTTTCTAAATAAAGTTTGCTTTGACAAGAGAATTAAGCACAGCTCTAAATAGATCATCATAACGAAGCGGTGATCCCAATGTAGACTGCATATTTCTGCATCTTGCCTTCGAAATCACTAAAAATGTTAGCCTCTAATAAAAGCACCTGTTCATGTTTGTTTCAATGTTAAATTTAAAACAAAAGAATCACAACATCGAAGCAATTTCTAGGAAGACGTAATCGACACAATGTTGTTTCCTTTTATTTGGACTAAATTGAAGGTTATTTTGACCCGCTGTGAACACATCGAGATAATGGCTGCATAAGTTTACCAGTTCACCCCGGGTACAAACCTAATGGAACAAACACTGTGCCTCACTGCCACAACCGTCTTCAGAACTTAACAAAATTCCCACTCTAAGACCGAAAGCTTATTGTGGGACCTTTATGCTTTTGTTTAAACACATGCGATAGAATTCAACGAGATATGACTGGAAATGTAGTGAATTAACAAACCACCAAGCTAGCTATCAAAAAAGCTATCATAAATAAAATAAAATAAAATAACACGAGGATCAAAGCTATCTTCGTTCCAGGCACAACTGATCCCCTTTAAACACCATAAATACTGCAAGGTTTTCATTAGCAGACAGTTTTACACGTGAAATGTACTGCGAACAGACAACTTGTTCCACTGAACTTATATTGTTGCTAAGTACCTTGCTAATTTAGCTTTTGAGCTATGTTTGCCTAGCTGTAAAACAGTTACCACATGCCTGTGTTATTTACACTTAAACTTACATACAGCGAAGGAAATGTTAAAATTACTCACCTAAAAGGACATTCCAAACATGTACAAGCGAAATAAATTCAAGTACAATACGAAGTCTTCCGAGTATTCCAACATCAAATCCAACTAGACCAGTAGGCCTACAAGGCGGCCTCGGGATATCCTATTATCCTTTGCCCTTAAAAGTAGCCTCCTCGTCAATGGTAGGAAAGGAACTTCTCAGTGTCTCCCACGTTCAGGCAGAAAGTTAAATTCCCTGCCCTGTTCAGGTATATCATCCATTGAGTGTTTTTTTTATAGATCCTCGTTGGACATATCCATGTATATCAGTATAAGGTGTATTAACATTCGGAGTGAATAATGGGATATATGCTGCTGTATACGTTACAGGGCTCAGATTCTGTCTCGGGTTCTTACATTCACGAAGCGCCCATCCCCCTCATCACCGGTATCGACCGCGGGTCCCAACGAATCTGACGCACAACCACGCCACGGGGTTTCCCTGGCGACCGTGCATGGGCTCCCTTTAGGGGTGGGCCTTGTCGGGATGTTCCTCCTCTCGTTGCTGATTTGACTGTGTCAAACCTGTCATACAGGAGACATAAGTGTAAATATCTAGAACATTCTAACATCCGTCATGTTTCTGTTGGCCACATAAAAGTGGGAGGAAGTGGCTCCGCGGAGAAACCTTAATCTTCGTGTGTGTGCTAGTATCACACGGAGAAGAATGGTTGGATTGGGAACTGGAGTACCTGTTTTTCAAAGTGTCGCGAAATGATCACTATATAGTCTAATACTAAACGGAATTAATTTCAGTTCGTAAAGGGAATTATTTTCTGAGCGTCCATGTCACCTACTTTACGTGGAAGGAACCATTACGTTAACGTACAATTGGCTAGCGTTTGCCGACACGGGGTCTCTAGGGCCCGGTTCCAGGGACACTGTGGGCAGGGTGATCCCATCAGGTCGGCCCCACCTCCACAGTCCTGGCCTGCCATTTAACGAGCGGAGTGTCGGGTGTCCTTGGGAGGATGGCGCTAACGGCTGGGGCAGAAGTGTCTCGTCCGGGATTAGCCTTAGCAACCTCTGCGCTTGGTCCCACAACTGAAGTCAGGGCTTGTCGAAGATAGTTGTGTCCGCGCCTCAGGAATGTTTTAGATGGCGTTTTAAATGTGGTGAAATAATGCAAAGCTAGCATAACTCAGGTGTTTCACGGAAACGTTTCATTACTCGGCAAATGTCCACGTCATATGTTACACGGGGCGAACGACCTACGGACGCACGTTAGACAAGTTAATATAAATAATCGAGAGAGGTCGTCATGTCGCACATGTCGTTCATAAAAAAAAAAAAACAGGTTTACATGGTAACTAGTTTTAAGTTTCACAAAAGTCAAGTTGCATCTGATTTTATAATTCAAAGTTTTCGGGAAAATGTCTACTTATTTAGGGAATCGAATAAAAGCAGCTCAGTGGCCATTTTTATCAGCGTGGCCGTTGACAAACAGCAGCGTCATTGCAACATGGCTGCGCGGAGCCGTTTCCCACAATGCTTCACTGCTGAGACGTGCATGAGCAAAGGCAGCAAGTCGCAGACGTTATATACGGGCTTTTTTTTATTGACACACGTTTTTAGAGTACAGGACAAATTGAGATCTTAATAACGGGCATAATAAGGAATTAGTCGAAATGAGCAGTCTAGACTAACCGAAGCCCAAGAGCATCAACCACAATGTAAGACGAGTACACCATCAACTGCCTTCCCCAACATGAACGTAACGCCTCCTGAACACCCTCAAAACGAAGAAACCTGATTAGTTACATATTCACATCGAGCTGTGGCAAAATGAACTCAAATTGGACATGAAAACAGTTGAACCATATAAAGTAATGGCTGTACAGATGAGTCATCTTTCAATTCCTGTTGTCAAGGGAATCAAAACAATTGCTGAGTCCAAACTCACCCCTGTTCACTAGATAGTACTAACTAGCGAGGAAGCCATTTTGTGGACAGTCAAATGTTATGTGACAATTCCTAATGTGTATCATATAATGCAATGTGAAAATTTGCGTACAACTCATCATCTTACGCCAACCAAAATATCCCATCATACTTTGCAGTGGCATACAAAAAGCTAGACATAACGGTAACTTTTAAGGGCACAGTAGAACATCAAGTGTTTTATAGTTTATTAATTAGTAAAGAATACTCGAGGATGTCAGTCTGCTAAGAACACTATGACACCATGTAAAGCACATTTTCAGCTCATCAGTGAGTGAACTAAGTATAAGCTATATCCTGTTCCCTATTTGGTAAGTAGGGAATAGGGAGTGATTTGGGAAGCAATCCACCCCATGGTCTCAACTCAATTAAAAGTGACTTTGTCTACAACGCTGACACTGCCCTCTGGTGGATGTAGAGTGGCACAGCAGACAGAACCTCCGCCCCACCACCGCTGGCTGGTTAAGCTATCAGAGCAGCTTGAGGCTGCCAGTGACGTTGTTGACTGTGTTTTCTTCACCCATCACGGCCAGCACAGTGCGGGAGCCGGCCTCCACCTGCAGGCAACAGTGATTACCAACTTTATCGAGAAGATGTTTAAGGCACAGGTGTGTCTCCACGAATCAGGCCTCACCTGGGTCACACCTGCATCCTGGACTAGGTATGTCGGCAGGCTTAGGCTCATGGCCAGGGCCTGCAGCTCCAGCAAATGAGCCAAGTTTGTTCCCTGGAGCACCACCTTCTTTGCTCTGTAGAAACCCCACAAATATTAGCTGAAGGTTAAAGCAAATAAATACAATAATCGGATATTCCTTTAGTTCCTCTTTATCAAATATTACGGAACAAAATAAGCTCTCACATTATACATTGTTTTTCTCCCCCCATTCATTTCTTACCCACTATGGTCCCACTTCCAGGCCATCTCTCTCCAGCTGTTCTTCTCTTGCAGCGTCTGGTACAAACCCACAGCAGCATGGCCTACCTGGGCTGCAACCTGCACAAAAGACAGGTCATACGTGGACATGGAGTGTCTTCTAACAAACTGCACACACATGTCCTTATTTAAAAGGAAGGACTGTCAACAACTCTGACCAAATGATTCGTTACATTGATATACTGACTTACCTTTCCCACCCCCATGGCCAGATCCATGTTCACCACAAACACCATCTTGAAGGTAAGATCTTCATTTCCTTCCTCCTGAGAGTTCAAAGCAGAGATTTGAGATTTGGTTTTGGACAAACTCCACCAGGTGTACCATTTCAACGTGTACCTGTGGACACAAAGGCTAGCTTATGGGCACCTCGTTCTCCAGTTTGTTGAAGTAGTACATGGCTGCTTCCTCGGCTGACACGTTCCGGGTGTACAACAGTGCCTGATCAGGTAACAAGCCAATAAATTAACAGATAAATAATAAAAACAGCATAATTTACTTCTGACTGATGGCTACATTCACGTTTCCTTTTGTCTAAAGAGGCAAATGCAGCTTCGTCAGCAAGGTGACTAATTACCTTCTGAGAAGCACACAAGGATGAGTCTCATCCAATTTACCATCCAAAAATATTCAGGGTGGTAATGGCCTGGTTGGGATTCTATACTAAATTCAATAATCAGACTGCTTAATAGCCTCCAGAATCAAGTGTGAAACACGCTTGTTTTCTCTATATTTGGGGCACTGAAGGATCTGTGAATGTAACCATCTGAAGACGTCAGATCACCTGTTTTGCTGCTTCCTCCGGAATGTCAAGCTCCCGGAGCTGCTGCAGGAACTGCGGGTTGATGTCCTGACAGCCTGGGCCGGACTCAGCTGATGGATCCATCCTGCCTTCACTACAACCACAACATTAATTTATGACTTAAGTCATCGTTAGTGTTAAACTAAACTCAAAATCCTCGATTAAACTCAAAATGACCATTGTATAATTTGACGCTGAAGTAGCGCCTATATCATGTACAAGTTAGCCTTTAGCTAACATCGTTAGCAGAAGCTCGCCTGACGCGACACTTAATTTAGCACCAAAAACAAAACAAAAAACAACAAAAACAGCAGTTAACCGACTACACGAACAATGGTTCTGACCACTGACGTGGTCCCGAACCGAACAGACAGAAATAACATGAAGAGTTTGAAGGAGCCGAGACAAAATTATCGGACAGAAACGCCTCAATACTAGCGTTAGCATCTTATTTTAAATCACCTAACAGTATAATCTCACAGTACCTGTTCATAACACTTCCGTAACTAGACTCCTCCGAGGATTTATTCGCAAAAATACGAGACGTTACTGTTCGAGAATTGTATGTCAATATGTATTTAAACCGTGACGACACGCTGTTGTTAGCTTCTCATGTTGGGCGATAAACCGCGTTCACTGGATGCTAGTATATGGCAACTGTGCGCGTTCACAGTAGATGGGACGTCAGCGTCGCCGTCATGTTTAAAAAAAAAAAAAAAAAAAAAAAAAAAAAAAAAACACCTAATATCAAAACTGGCACTAATTCATACCTCCAGAGAGGAGGTCCATCATTTTAACAGAAAGAGACGTGTGTTGTATTTCAGAAAATACTTTATTACCTAAGTAAGAAGTGACTTTTCATATTTAACAGGTTAAATGACTACTGTTCAATCAATCTGTACACAAATATTAACACACTAATTTAAAAGTGCTCCTGGCAGAGCCTGCTCTAGATGATCCAAGATTTACAGCCTATTCTGAAATATTAAAGTAAAATTCAGTCCTGTTTCCATCAGCAACGCAGCAGCTGCCCCTCTCCTCCTCCAGGAACAAGCTGCAGTAACCTGCAGGAAGTGACATCACAGCTTTGCCTCCGCAGCACTGCTTGCTGTCCATCAGACTGAGTGTATCCTGACAGAGGAAGACAGGAATGTTCCAACACAAGAAGATGAGGACAACCAACTTTCCAGGATAAAATCAAAAGTAAAACATTTGTCAGTGACTGAAAGTACCAGAATATGTTTGCTGCACCACAATAAAATCAATCATCCACTCAATTTAGCTCACTAATTTCACTTTTGAAATAAACTTGAAAGATTTTGCAGATGTGACGAGCTGCAGAAAACCTTGTGAGAGTTGGTGGAACGTTCTGACAGGATTCAGACCTGCAGCACAGCCGTTAGCATAAATCTGACGTGTGTGAACCTCCACGCCAGCGGAGACAAACAGCAGCAACACAAACAGATGGAGGCACTCAAGTCCTCTTCCTCCACACATTTGCTTTGAAGATGGCTGTTCTGTCGTCTCCTCTCTGTCCATCAGCTCCGTCCTGTGGTCTACAAACAGGAGTTAAGCTCCGGAGATGTGACTCGCTCTCAGTAGTCCTGTTCACTCCATCACAAGTCAGTGACTTTGTTCTCCACAGCGGCAGCAATCTGTTGCAGTCTGTAGCCCAGCTGCATCTTCTGGGCCGTGCTGTCCTCTTCCAATGCCGTGATGATCTGATGACAGAGAGGAGGCATCATTATTCACACACAGTGAGCTTTGAATATGCTGAAAACCTCTGATAAACATCAATGAGCTCATATTTCTTCTAGATCAACTCTAAGGGCTCCAGACCACACGACTGCCCCCAAGTCAGATGAAGATCCAGAATCAAACATGAACATATGTTGACCCTGGATCCGGAGGAAAAGATGCATCTATCCCAGAGGTGAACAAATTAAGGCCCGGGGGCCACATGTGGCCCGTTGAACTATTTAATCTGGCCCGCAGAGCCTCCTAACATGTACTCTCAAGAAGGCTGGGCCAAACATCATTTGGAGCTTCATCATCCATCTCTAGTTGGACCAATTTACAGGCTCTTAAAAATATTTTCTCTGTCAATAGTACATCAAGCATAATTTTTAGTTAACCTCCGATCCTGATTTGGGGTTAGTTTTCCGCACCACCTGGCCAGCCCATTCATTAACATCTAAAAGCCAATGTGGCCCTTCAGGCAAAATAATTGCCCACCCTTGATCTCTCCTCAGGGAGCTTTTGTCCGGTCAGAAGCCTTATCTTCTCCAGTGGAGACGGTCCCACAGACGTGGATGTCAAAGTTCCCCTCTTAGATCTCAGCAGACCAATCAGCCAATCAGAAACGGGACATTATCCTGTTACCCTAAGGGTCAGGGACGATCTGGCCTGGTCGAGTGAGGCCAGGACAAACATTTTGTAGAAAATACTCCAAACTCAAGCCAGGGCCACTAATGACAAGGAGCCTTGAAAGGAGTCGCTGTTTTCCAGCTGTTCCTGTCTTACAGTAACTGATCTAGGTTTCAGTGGAGTTGACGTCTTCTCTTCATACATGTTCACATGTCCCAAAAGCACCAAGAAGCACCAGCAGAACCTTAGCGTGGCGGAGCTTCAACCTCAAGAGTGGTTAGCCAGAACGTGACCACTGATGTTGCTGCATCACCTGTCTTCATCCCAAACTGACTCTTTCTAAAACAACTTCTGTTTGTTCAAAAGAAGAGTGGCACCTGCAGAGCAATGAGAAGTGCAACAGCAGAAAGAACGGAAAAATGACAAGATCGTTGTCCCTGTCTTTCCTGTTAAAACTGTCATCGAAAGCTAATGAGACAAACTTACAGAACCTTTGTTAAATATAAACAAAGACTCGGTCCAAGTCGGTGGAAGCAGGTGGACAGATGAGCTGCACTTTGATGAGAGCTTTCTGAGCCCAGTTTAGGGTCTGGACAGGTGGACCATGAGGACATGGGCTTAGATGTTGTCAGGTCCTCTGTGGGCTCCGGAGCGTCAGCAGCAGCCTGGAAGCTGTTAGAGTGAACTGCGTTATCAGGGTCACCAGCTTCTGTCCTCCCTCAGGTGTCCACATGGTGGACAGCATCAGTAAGAAACTTCATATCTCTTCAATCACTTTCAAACTGTCCACGTTGGAGACACATCTGTGGTTTTATGTGATTGGAGTCATGCGGTGGATGTCACTGCTGGTCGTATGCAGATGTGCAGGATTCATCACAACTGTCCAACATCTAACAACCTCAGACACAGTATTTGCACCAGGAAGACGTAAGATGTAAAATGTAAGACTGGATTTATAGATGCTGCAAAATGAGACATTTATGACAGTCAAAAAATAACTGACTCATTGTAACCGTGTTTTATTCTGGTCACCAGGAAGTCAAGATCTGTGAGACTGCTGGAAGGAACAGCAGACGGCTGGAACTCACCTGGTCGTAGTATTTGTTGATGTACTTGTACAACTCGTGCAGCGCCACCAGGTAGTTGAGCTCTCCTGAGTAGTTCTGAAACATGAGAGTTGCGTTAGTCACCACGGAGATCTGAGAAGACTTGCAGAATTGACATACAGAATTGCCTTGTGTGCTCACCCTGGACAATTCGGCCAGAGCAGAGTTCATCTCCTGGTCGCTGGCTGACACCGTCTGTCTGATGTCAGCGTAGTACCTGCAGGAAGCATCACGCCATCACTAACAGCATCGGCCTCCAAAAAGCAACAGAAGATCCAATATTTACACATGCTGCTATTTCCCTTCAAAAAGTCCTGAATGATCTGACTGTAACAGCTACTTTACCTTGTAATCCCTCTGAAAACAAGCCAGGTTACACCCTGTTCACACTACACCGTTTTAGCCCAGTCGTAAGGTCCCCACTGGTTTTTGCTCTCTTCCACCAAATCGGAATGAGGCAGTCATCTGCTCGGCAACCCTGAGTCGGTAATGTGAACACCTTTAAGGCGCCAGTCGGGCTGTCACCGGGGGCCTGACTCGGATTTGATTCAAACTGAATATGTATCCAGTCGGGTAGCAGCCTGAGCATTTATAATGTATCCTGCATGCTCTACCATAATATTATTTAAATGAAAAGCATGTAGAGTGAACTGTGTTATCAGGGTCACCAGCTTCTGGCCCCGCCCATTGTCTTCATTTGCTTTGCATTTCCTGTGTCCCTTCTCTCCTGGGTTTTTGATCCAAAACTTGTTTGGAGACCAAGTACAACAGTCGGCCACACCTTGCTGATGGAGTAGTCTGAACACCCCACAGACCTTCAGACTCCCTACCAGGTGACCAGAGTGGTGTAGTGTGAGCAGCACAGCGACCCCACAACTGTAAACGCTGTCTTGTGTGAACAAGGCAGAAGCTGTATGTCACCCAGCTGTCAATCAACTGTGCAAAATTTTAGAAAATACGGAAAACAGCTGTCATTCCAGACTGTTTCTCTCCTAAACTTTATTTGTTGCCATTCTAATCAAACTTTTGGACCGTCAGTCTGAATGGTTTCCCAGCAGCCACCTGTGCTGACACACACTTGGTTCTGATGAACGCACCTTTCCACCATCTGTTTGTAGCGAGGGATGTCTCTGGCATACAGCAGCTTGTTGATGGGAGAGTCCTGACAGACATAACACACCGTTAATTCAAGCGGCAAGGGATCATTCTGACTAATCACGACTCTTCACCTGACTGGTCTGTACTCACGCCTGCACAACTAGACAGGCACACTCGCAAACAGCTACATAAACTCACACACTCTGGACATCAGAGGTGATCTGTGAGGTCTACCAAGATCCGGATCGGACTCACCCGGCCCAGCTTGTGCTCAGCAATGGTGCAGGAGTCCATGAAAGTCTGGGCGATGACGGAGAGCACGGCGTCCACGTGGTCGGAAGCCTGGACGTCAAAAATAAACTGAGGATTCTTGATGATGTTGATCCAGAAGCGCAGGGGCAGACTGAGGGCACAGGAGGGCAAGCTTCTGTTTAGACACAGCTGTCCCAACAAAGGTGTCACATGACCTTGGTGACGTACCTGTTGGTCTTCCAGATGTGTATGGTCTCCGAGTCAGAGATGCCATGTTGTCCCGCCTGCTCATCCAGCAGGTCAAAAAAGTATTTAACAGCGAGCGGGACCGGACGGCTGGTGCTGAGGATCACAGTGAACAGGTCATCCACAAACTTCTGCAGCGTTCCCTGGAAAACACAGAGGAGCCTTCACCTCTAGGACGGGGTTTTAAAAAAATCGATTTTGATCGATTTCCCTTTAAATGGTTTGTCATCGATTCATAAAATCCAAAAGCTGATTTTTTTAACTTGGGCAGATATAAAAATTGCAACTGCCTCAGTTATTTTCTGTGCACGTTGAGTTTCCTGGTACAGTGGTCCCTCGCCATATCGCGGTTCACCTTTCGCGGTCTCGCTGTTTCGCGCAATTGTTTTTTTTTTTGTATAAAGTACTGCATATCTAAATTTTATTGGGTCAGTAAACATCAAAGCACTGTGCTTTATGACTTGACTGGCCAAGGGACTCAGGTCCGAGAATATACTGGATGCGTTCGCGTTGCAGCTCCGGCTTTCGCTGTTTCTGCCGTCCGGCAAAGTATAACAACTGCATCAGGAGCTGTGCGGCCAGACAGGATGCTGAAAATGAAATCACGTATGGCTGTGCGATATTACCACTTTGCTGTTATGTAGATGAAAAACACATTAAACACTGTAGGCATTGAGTAATTTCAGTGATTAACCATTCACTCCTCTTGCTTCTGAAATCACTTTCCATGCCATATCTTTTTTTATATTATGCTTCTCAAAAGGATGTGACACATCATAAATCAATCAGAGCCCGCCGCCATGTTGGTGCAGGCGCCGTAGCCAGTATTCTTTGGGCTTTATAAAGAGTGTGAGGAAAGATTATAGGGCCGTAACATGCATTTGAATAGTGAAAAATTAAAAGGTCACTATTTCGCGGATTTAATTAATTAACGTAACCCCCGCGATAAACGAGGGACCACTGTAACTTAGGCGCCAAAACCTGCTCCAGGCTAGTCTTGTCTGAGCAGTGCTGACTGTATTTCTAGGTGATGTCTCCTCAAATGCTTACGGAGATTTGTCGTATTCCCACTGTTTTACAACAAGGCGGACGTGTGTGAAGTTTCAAGGCCCTCGGTCAAAGGGACCCCGAAAAATCCCCCCAAAACTGACAAAGCTCCCATTCTCACACTTGGAGGCTCAAAAATCACTGTAAGTGTGCCCGACCCAGAAATAGAAACGTGCGTCCTGACGAGGCAATCGGGTATGTGAAGTTTCAAGACCCTCAGACCATCGGGCCCTGAAAAATCCCCAAAAAACACCTACAAAGGGCGGCTTTTTTTAAAATAATCCTGTGTGCCTTCTAGACAAAAATGTTCCCACAAGATTAGGAAAAAACAAAACCCCAAAAACCTGGGCCCCGTAGGTCACACTAATAAAACATACACCAAAACATGCAGCTCAGCCAGATGAATGTGGACGTATGCCTTCAGCTTAATAGCTATTACGGTGTCCGAAAAATCCCCCCAAAACTGGAAAAGGTCCCCATTCTCACACACACAGGCCCCCAAAGCAATAAAAATCTGTAAACCTCGGGCCCCGTAGGTTGTACAATAAAACAAACAAGGAAACGTGCGGCTAGGTGAGACAGACGTGGACCTGTGACTTCATCTTAATAACTAATACGGTGTCTGAAAAATCCCAGAAAAACACCCAAAAATAAACGCTGACAGGCGCTCCGTGACGTCACTCGGTTCTAAGTAGATGGGGGGGGAGGGGCTGCTGTTTATGGGGGTTATGTATGGTGGTTGGGGCATGATGGATGATGGCAGGGACGGGCCAAAGTGGAGGCACACAGTCACAATTTTGTGGAATTGTCTAGTTAAAGTTTCGTGCACATGTATAATCTTATTCATTCACCATAATCATTTATTTGTGTGTTAATAAATATGTCATTTATCGTCAGTTGTTTTCCGTTTGTTGATTGGGAAGTAGAGTATCACTGATTTAGAGCTGACATTTTCAGAGAGAGATTGATCACATTTTTCTTACACGGCAAAATTTCAGATTTTGTTTATGTATTTCCTCCGATAAGTGGTGGTGCCCCTTTTTTCTGATGAGTGCATTCTGATAATTAAGAACGCCATCTATTAATTTCAGAAATTCTTACAAGATATGGGCTTCACAGTACAGACAATTATTGCTCGCTACATTGATGACAGCTGGGTCCTTGTACAGTCCTACAAACCAGAGCAGTAGAAACCAGCCACACAGCAAGTAATCTCAGAAATGTGTTGTCCGAGGCGATAGGAGAGCGGCCATTTTAATTGACAATGCAGCAAATATTGTGCATGCTGTGGAAATTATGGGCCTGTTGCACATTGGTTGTTTTGCTCACCACTTATTTTGTTGGATTTTTTTTTACACTGTAGGTTATATACAGTTTACAAGACCATGTTCCAAAAAAAACTGACTTATTGCACAATTTAAATTCCCTTACATTTAATTACGAGTCAACAGATGGTTGTTTTTGTTCTGATAGAGTTGTGTGTCTCACAACCACTGTATTATTATTGCACAAAAGCTGTCAGACAGTAGCAGGCAGCTAAGTGAGTGTCCAGTTTATATTGTGTTTGTAGCTAGTTTATTTACATTGTCTGCCTTGTAATTGGCGTCTCCATGGGAACACAGAGCACTTTCGAAACAAAGAAACCTTTCTATTTCTGTAAATGCGGCCTTAATCCACACATTTAAGCAATCACAGATTTGTCACTGAAGCGAAGAGCCGTGTGACCTAAAGCACCCACAGGCTCACACACACACACACACACACACACACACACACACACACACACACACAGACCTGACAAAACAGAAAGGATCATTTGGATTCTCCAGCCCTGCAGCACAATCCAGCAGAAGGTCAGCGATTGTCCTGAGCTGACATCTCTTCATGACCCTGACTGTGGGTGTGAGTACCTTCATAGACAGCAGGCGGGTCAGGTAGATCTCAGGGATGGCCTTGGCCCTCTCACGCTCCCTCAGGCTGCCTCGACGATGTTTCGGCAGCTCTGGCTCCTCGCTAGCTTTAACTAGATGCCACAGTCTGACCCCGCCCTCATCTGCATCCTCCAGCATGGGGGTCTCTGCACACACAGCACTTCAATTCAGATGGAGTTTCTTTTCTTTTAAAGCTCTTCTAGGGGTCAGAGGTCAGGACATTTTCTCTGTCATGGAAGAAGGCGAAAATGTGACACACACAATGCTGCAACAGCATACAGGAGCATCACAAATAATCAAAGAATATCTTTGTTTTTTTCTGTACTCACTCTCTCCTGCCATGTAGTCATGGTTCTCATGGTGAATGTGTTTGGTGTGACGGGCGACGAGCGCAACTGTTGCTCCCTCGGGTACCTAATGACATAAAACACAGTTAGAATGAAAAAGAGAAGCAGTTAGGCCACGATGTGGGTGGTTCTACCCACCTTGTAGTGCTGCAGGGTGTTGAGACGCTTCCAGCTGCCCTGAACCACCGAGGTCAAATCCTCGTCTGACAAGATGAGATGACCGGCAACACCAGATCGCCACTCTGGATCAAAACAAGACAGTCAGACTCTGTTTTTCTGGGTTTTCTAGTTCTATTAAATAACTAAATGATTATTTGTCCACTTGTTGTTCCGATAACTGCACTGCCTAAAGGCAGAGGAGCAGAGCACCTCTTAATAGCAGTTAACAGAAAGTGTGCTGGAGTTTGAAAGTTCTCACCCAGGTCCAAGGAGTCGCTGTGGGGCCTGTGGGAGAAGGATGTGCCCTTATAGACCTGGTCCAGAAGCTTCTCCTTCACCTGCGTGATGGTGTCACAATCCAGAACCTTGGTGGGCAAGGGCTGGTTCTCACTGAGCCCTGTACCCTGCACCAGAACATTCAGTGTCTGCAGAACCAAAGGAAAGACCTCTCACTGGAAAATTCCTCTACAACTGTAGAATCAAACCTAAGCAAAGGTTCTATCACCAGAGTTCTGTACTCCACATCTTCTCGCAACAGTCGGTTGTCATTCAGGGTGTACTTGGCCTTGCCGGTCACTGCATCCACAGGGCCTTTATCCACCTGATGCTTGATGGCCCTGAATAGCATGTAGAGAGACTCACCCGCAGAGTCCTGCAGAGACGCCACCAGTTATTACTGAGCCAACATGCCGAAGAGCAACGGCAAACTGCTCCAGGCTCAGATATGACAGGCAGTGATTGGATGTCTGTCTGCTGCTTTCAGTCTCATCAAGGGAACATTTTGGAGATGATAAGCCATCACAAACATGTGAAACGAACCCTAAAGGCAAACAACTGAAATCTGTCACAGTCAGATTGTGACCAAGGCAGAGAAGGTGTGGCATTTACTGACCCTTAGGAAAGTGTAGAGGCAGATGGACATCCAGTTGGTCAAGAGCTTCTCCACCACAGTCTCAGTCCTGTAGAGGAGGAAGACTTCATGGCAGTTCAGACATCTTTACTTAAAAATTCAGCTGGCCTTTGCTCTTACCGCCGCAGCATCAGTTTGGGGTTCTTGACAACATACTGCTCCACCAGGTCATTGAGGAGCGTCTTCAGGATGTCAGTGAAATATTCCAGCTTGCCATGCAGCGCCACCGTCAGCAGTGATGCCACATAGGCTCTGTCTCTGGGGGAGAAGGTCCGCTGGCTCTCTAGAGTGTGTATGAACTGAGGGAGAAGAATACTGTTATCTGTCTGCCTGTTCACACCAGCCGCCATGACAACCATGAGTACCTTGGTGAGAAAGAGTTTGCTGTTGAGCAGGTTTGACAGCTGCACCAGGCCTTGCTCCACCGTCTGCCGCCGGCACTCCTGGACATCCAGGTCCCGCCTTAAAGGAGACTCCCGGTGGCCGGGGAAGAAAATGCGCTCGGCATACATCCGGTAGTCAAGAAAGGGGATTCCCGAACCCACCAGGTCACTGGACATGTCCATCATCTCTGTCATCAGGTCTGAGTGGGGAGGGGTCAAAGGTCAGAGAGTTCAAGCAGCAGCAACAGTTTCAGCTGAGGTGAGGAACACCAGATCCGCCCGTTTCTCCCAATCCGCCCTCCACTCCATAATTCCTGCCTCATGCCTCCTTTCAATCAGTTCATGTTTATTTTCTCTGATTCTCTCTGATCATATTATTGTGTGAAAACATCTTATCTCGTTATAACCCGAACTGAGAAACCCCCCTCCCACTCTGTCATCTAGATTTCCTCTCCTACAAAAAAGGAGAGAGGATAAAACTACTTCCTGCCTGTCTTGACGCAATTTTTTAACGCTTTTTGGAAGAAAAAGAGTTTATTTTTTGTGTTGAATGTGAGTAACCACGTGTGTCAGGACTGTGTAATGTTTTGTTTAACCGGTGACATATACATGTTTGGTCACTGTGGGGCGCTGTGGTATAATATTGATGAGTTGATTTAAGTGAAGAAGACGTCAACTTCCTCTTCCTGTTTTGTAAATCAATGTGTCAGTATCCTAAATAAACGATCCATGCCCGACTAAGATAAAATCTCTATCCATCACATCTCTCCCGAATGCATCGTGCTGCGACAAATACAGACGAAGTAAAACTCAACAGGTTATGGGCCCAGGAACCGTTCTGGAGAAAGTTTAGGTGATTATATCGTGTAAAAGACATGACAAAAACTGCGTGCTAACAGGCAGCTAAGCACTCGTTGCATCATGGATCAAAGAGGTGCAAGTAGGCAGCCTCGCCTGGTGTTTGATGGAGATGAGAGAAAGTATGAGCTCTGGGAAACCAAAATGTTGGGACATCTTCATTTGTTGGGGCTGAGAAACACAGTTCTGAGGGAACCGGTGACCGAGGGAGAAATAGCAGCAGATAAATAGAAAAATTATGATGCATATGCCGAGATGATCCAACTATTAGACGACAAGAGTCTCTCATTAATTATGAGGGATGCACCCAACAATGGTAGAAAAGCTCTGAAAGTATTGAGAGAGTATTATGCCGGAAAAGGAAAACCCCAGGTGGTCAACCTGTACTCGATGCTTTCATCTTTACAAAAGGCAAGCAACGAAATAATTATGGATTACTGCATCAAAGCAGAGATCACCATTACAGCACTGCACAATGCAGGTCAGACATTGAAAGATGATATGCTTGTGGCTCTGGTCTTGAAAGGTCTGCCTGAGAGTTATAAGCCATTCTCCGTACTCATTGCTAATCTAAATTATACTATAACATTTGCCGACTTTAAGGTCAGGTTAAGAAGTTTTGAGGAAACAGAAAAGATGAGAGTAGCTGTTCCTAGTGATAGTGTGATGAAGATTCAGGGTGGAGTCGGTTGACAACCTCAAGACAAACCCAAACCCAAGACAAACCCACCGGAACAATGCCAACCACTGGAACGACGCCAACATAACACAGCGATAACATGCTTCAGATATGGTGCCAAGGGTCATCTAGCAATAGGATGTCGACAGAAAGTTTGGTGCAGCTGTTGCAAAAGTGACACACATAAAGATGCCACGTGTAGGCGTAAAGACAAAGACAGTAAAGACAGACAAGACAAAGCATATAGAGTCGTACAAGAAGATGATGACACCAGTGATAACACCGATTTTGCGTTTGGAGTGCGAAGAGAGGGCTGTAGTGGACGGGGGCCCTCTCTCACATCATCAACGACGTGACCAAGTTTATAGGCTTTGACAACACATTCCGACCAGAAAAGCACAGCATCGAGTTGGCAGATGGAACCCGCTGCAGGGGAATTACACTGAAGGGGGGCACTGCTGAAGTTCTCCTGATTGACAGCAGTGGTCAGCGATGCAAGACAACGCTGAGAGACGCTTTGTTCATAACATCATACCCCCAGAACATCTTCTCAGTGAAAGCGGCAACTGCAAGGGGAGTCACTGTCGTTTTCAAGAACGAGAAAGACGTTTTGATAGCCAGAGATACCAGGTTTGACATACTTGTTTATGATAAGATGTATTATTTGCATACTGTCAGTGAGTTTAGTGATAAATGCCATGCATGTCATGACATTGGCACGAGATCTTAGGCCATTGCAACTATGATGATGTCTTAAAGTTGCAGAAAGTAGTTGATGGCATGAAAATCAAGGGCAAAACATGTAAGCCAGAACAAGAATGTGAGGTCTGCATTCAGGGAAAATTCACCCAAACAATAAATAGAAACCCTGATGCCAGAGCCAAAGCTCCTTTACAGTTTGTGCACACAGACATGGCAGGTCCTATAAGCACGGAGTCCTTAGGTGGTTACAGATATGCAGTTATTCATTGATGATTGCTCAGGTGCAATGTTTGTATATTTTCTGAAGAAGCGACACAGTGTAAGCTACAGAAAAGTTCTTAACAGATGTATCTCCATACGGGGAAGTGAAACGTCTCCGATCAGATAACAAGACGGAGTTTACATGCAACGAGTTTCAGACACTAATGAGAAAAAGTAGAATTACACGAGACGTCTTCTCCATATTCTCCCCACCAGAATGGTACTGCAGAGCGTGGATGTCGTACTCTTTTTGAGATGGGTAGATGCATGCTGGTTGAGAGCGGGCTACCAAAACAACTATGGAATTACGCAGTACAAACAGCAGCAATAGTAACAGGTGTTTTTAACAGACGTACAGGGCAGACACCCGATCAACTGATGACAGGCAAGAAGGCTAATCTGTCAAAAATGCAAAAGTTTGGGTCTGTATGCTACACATACAGACAGGAAAAAGATAAAACTGGATTCTAAGTGTGATCAAGGACGTTTTGTCGGTTATGATAAAAACAGTTCTGCATATTTCGTATATCATCCAGATACAAACAAAGTATTAAGACACAGGCTGGTGAAGTTTGTCACCAAAGCAGCTGCTGAGAAGCAGACACAGATATGTGAGGCTGGTTCAGAAGATGGTTTTGATAATTTGATCCGACCCAATATTAGTGAGGCCAAGCAGGAATAATGGAGTGAGCCAAGAAATTGCTCAAGACTCAGGTGATGCTCAAGACTCAGGTGGTAGTTCAAACTCAGTTGAGACACCTACTGATCATGAGCAGGAACAACAGAGATAGAGAGCCAGAGTCAGTTATGATACCTACCGTTCCGAACAGGAACAACAGAGAGACACAGGTGGTAGATCTGAGAGCAGGAGGTGTCCAGTTAGAGAAAGGAGGCCGGGGTACTTGGAAGTTTATTTTACAGTAGACTACTGTTACAGAGCTATTTGTGGTATTCCACAGACCTATGAGGAAGCTATGAGGTCAGCTAACTCTGTAGAATGGAGAAAAGCCATGGACGAGCAGTTCCAGTCATTAAATGATAACAAAACCTTTACAGCCACTGTCCTGCCAAAAGGCATGAAAACAGTGGGGGGTAAATGGATTTATGCAATCAAAACCGATGCAGATGGGAAAGAAAAATTCAAAGCACGATTTGTTGCCAAAGGTTACAGTCAGATAATGGGAATAAACTATGGGGAAACATTTTCACCCACAGCAAACATGACGAGTGTGAAGGTAGTGTTACAAAAAGCGGCACAGGAGAACCTAATTTTACACCAGATGGATGTGAAAACAGCCCTGCGATAGGCTGGCGACCTATCCAGGGTGTACCCTGCCTCTCACCCCTTGACAGCTGGGATAGGCTCCAGCAGACCCCTGCAACCCAAAAAGTTGGATAACGCAGGTACAGAAAATGGATGGATGGATGGATGGATGTGAAAACAGCATATCTGCATGCTCCGATAGATTATGAGATATACATCAATCCACCAAAGGGTTACAAAGAGAAAGATGATAGTCTAGTGTATAAGCTAGAAAAGTCTCTTTATGGTCTTAAACAATCTGGTCGAAACTGGAACAGAGTTTTACACGACTAGTTAAAAACAAGTTCATACAAAACGCAAAGGAGACAAATGACAGGAAGGTGATCATAATTATATGGGTCAATGATTTAATCATAGCAGCCAGTGATGAGAAAGTTTTGAGAGACGTGAAGAAGATGCTTGCAGAAAAGTTCAAAATAAAAGATCTAGGCAAATTCAGACATTTTCTAGGTATCGATTTCAACCAATCTGATGGATGTATAACTGTCACAGGAAAAGTACGTAAATAAGGTGCTGCAGCGTTTTAATATGCAAAACTGTAGGACCAGGGAAACACCTTGTGACCAGAATCTTGAATACACTGAAGGGTCAGGATGTACAGGGAGGCTGTAGGAAGCCTTATATACCTGTCCACCAGTACCAGACCAGACTTAAACTACGTAGTAACAACGTTATCACAATACCTTTCTGAACCTACAGAGGAGCAGTGGGTTACTGTGAAACACGTGCTAAGATATCTGAAAGGGACTGCCGAGAGAGGTCTATGTTTCAAAAGAAGCAGCGTGAAGCTAGGTATACAGGCTTATAGTGACAGTGACTGGGCATCTGATGCCAGTGACAGACGCAGTACCATAGGTTACTGTGTGAGTCTCAGTAAAGACAGCTCACTAGTTTCATGGAAAACTAAGAAACAACCAACAGTTGAACTTTCCACCTGTGAGGCAGAGTATATAGCGTTAGCTTCAACCATACAAGAGTGTCTATACCTGCAGAACTTGCTGGAGAACATAGATAAATACGAATATACACAAACTATTGTACATGTGGACAACCAGGGAACAATTGCTCTTGCCAAAAACCCCGTAAACAGACAGAGGGCAAAGCATGTAGACGTAAAGTACCACTTTATCTGATCTACTGTGAGTGAGGGGAGACTAACTTTGGTTTATTGTCCTACTGATGATATGACTGCTGATATGTGAACAAATTTAAACTGAAGAAGTTTAAAACTGTTATTTTTGGAGTTTGAATTGTGTAAGACAAGAGTCCCCCCATTCACTCTGTATTTTTTGTTATTTCTTCTATTGTGAATTATACAACCTGTGAACAAGTGGGGGTGTTGAATGTGAGTAACCACGTGTGTCCTCAGGATTGTGTAATGTTGTGTTTAACCGGTGACATATAAATGTTTAGTCACTGTGGGGCGCTGTGGTCTAATATTGATGAGTTGATTTAAGTGAAGAAGACATCAACCAACTTCCTCTTCCTGTTTTGTAAATCAATATATCAGTATCCTAAATAAACACTCCATGCCCGACTAAGATAAAATCTCTATCCATCATATCTCTCCCGAATGCATTGTGCTGCAACAAATACAGACAAAGTAAAACTCAATTTGTTTCCTGGAGCAGCAGTTGACCTTAACCCTCACATGCGATTTGCCTAACCTGTAAACTCCTTCTTGCAGCGATCTCTGACACTGGTCTCCAGGTTCTCCAGTTGTATCTGGACCTTCTTGTAGTCTCTCATGGCCTGTTTACTCTTCCTCCTGTTGACAATCAATACGGACAGGAAGTCGGGATGACCAAGGTGATTACAGGATTTTAAGTCTGTAAAAATGAGTGAAATACTGCTGCTTCCGGACAGATGGGAAACCTGACTAATCCCAGTGGGACCTGAAACACAGTGTAGAGTCCGGATGTATCAAATCTATGAAATGCTGTGCCGACTTGTCCTCCTGTGTTATTTCTGGGAGGAGCAGGGTCGGCGTCTGCCAGTGAAGCTGCTCCGTAGATAGAAGGTGGGGGTGGGATCTCCACCACCTCTTCCGGGGAGCTGAGAGCTACCATAAAGCCAGTTTTTCTCACCCGTTTATTCAGTCTGCTAGTATCCATCTGTGATGGCTGAGTCCCAGCACACCACAGCAAATGATGGCAGCTCGCCACATCAGACAGACAGAATGTGTCTTTTGCTTTTGTTCTTAGGCTGATATGCACATTTTGGACCAAAGCAGGTTCATCTCTGGGACAACCTGTCTCCTTCATGAGCAGCAATGATGGCTGGACATTCCCATGGTGTTTATACTTGTGGATAATTGTTTGAACAGATGAACAAATGTTGTCAATAAACCTATCAGAGGCTTCCAGGGATATTCCAATCACCTGGGCTTTCCCAAATTGTTTAAAGGCACAGTAATCTCAGTGTATGCAAACTTCTGACTCTCAAGAAAGTAATGACAAATTGTCTAAAAAATTCTCCCTCTCATTATTCTCGCATTGAGCAAATAAAAATAATAAATTCTGGTAATCCTAAATGACCACCAAAAACAGGGAAAGTCCACTGACCTGTAGATGAGCACAATGATCAGGACGATGAGAGCGACTATGGATGCTCCAACACCAACTCCAATCTGAGCCTCTAAGGGGAAGGTGGACAGGCTCAAGGTGTCGTACTGGACCTTACCCAATGAGAAGTTTAGGTTGCCCATCTGGACCTGGAAGACAGAGACTCATGTGGTTAACCAGTGGACCCTGTTAAGCACCCTAAGGTCAACACTCTTGAGGTAAGAACTCACAGTGAACTCGGGCAGGCTGTCGAAACCCTCGCGTTTTCTTCCATTTGATACTGGAGCGGGCTGCTGTGGTGGTGGCTCACAGTATAAATGGTTCCTGGTCAGGGTCTTAACAGCACACACACCCTCCCCAATCAACACCACCACCTCATCTTTGGTGATGGCCAAGTCCAGGTTTTCTCCCTAACAGGACATAGACAAACTATTAGTTTATTATCACGTATTACTAAACTCTATCAAACCATTAACCATCTCCGTCCCAGTAACACCAGTGAATTTATGATTTCAACATTAGCAACATAGCAACAACATTTGCATAGCTTCCGCTATAAGGTTGTTCATGTAAGTGTTACCATCTGAAAACACTGCTGTTAGTATTGAGCTGTTATTATAAGTCAAGTGAAAGTGATCATGGCGTCCTGGCGGTAATCACAGCATCCTCTGACCTCCAGTTGGATGAAGCTACCAGGGTTGTAGCGGTAAGCCTTCAGGGGGTCCTGTTGGTTCAGGGGCCTGAGGTGTGGGTTGGGTTCATACGTGAAGCGCTGAGGGCTCAGACTGCTAAAGTCAAATCGAAGGTTGTCCAGAAGAAACTCAACAGTGACCTTTGACCCCGTGGCAGAGGAGTCCACCGAGGGGGAGCGACAGAGCATCAGAGAGGAGGAGTTCACGTCACATCGCTCCGAGAACTGACAAACCAACATCAACAGAAGGAAAAAAGAAAACTTAACGATATTATCATTTCCTAATTTCACACCGATGTTAATGACAAGGCAGAAGTAGAAAAAACGTCCAGACACATGGACACACACAGACACACACTTCTCTCACAGAGCAGTGCCGGTTTTCAGGACACCCTGAATGCTTGGGAACCATTCTCCTGCCCCTCCTCTGGTTGGCCAGCTGAGAGGAGATGGTCACCACCATACGAGGCTCCTGAACCACGTCCAGGTTGTGTCCAGACACGTAGATGAACCGCCCACCACTACCAACACACAGATCGTTCACTTGGGAGGAGAGGAAGTTTGGCATTGTAAAATAACTCAATTAATGTAACAATATCAGCAATGCTATATACAGAAATGTCTGAAAATGAAAATATTCACTACAACAAACTGTATGTCACATTTTTGACAAATTCCAGAACTTACTTTTCCTTATAATTCTATCATTTATTACACTTCTTATACTAATGAAGGTCACATGGCTCACCGTAAGAAGCTCTTGGTGGGTGTGGCCCAGGTGATATTGGGGTTGTGAGTGTATGTATAGGCTGACGAGTGTAGGTGGCGCTGACCACTGCTGTAATGAAGCGTGACTCCGTGTTGACCTGTGTGATTGCTGCTGCCTGTCACACACTTGAGACTGCTGGAGCGATACACCTCCATACTGGGGGTCCGCAAAAGCAAATGGTCAAGACTTGATGCCAGACTGAAATACGTGACATAATCTGACGGTCTTACATGTGACAGGAGACTCCACCCACAGTGACGCTGATGTCAGACAGCCTTCCGGTGAGCAGATTTCTCCCACTGATGGTCAGAACCGTCCCTCCAGCTTTAGGTCCACGATTAGGTGAGACTAACATCACAAACGGGTCCTGTGAGAGAGACAGCGCACAGTTAGAACCAACCACTGAGCTTTTCAATAGGTAAATGTTGTTTTCCTAGTTTAGTTTCTACATATTTAAAGATTTTGCAATGAAAAAAAAAAATAGAGGACTCACACATGCAAAACATCATTTACAGGCCGTTTCCAGGGAAATGACAAACGGTTCTACAAGCCATCAACGGTGTGAAGTGCGTGAACAAACCTGGTATGTGAACACGTCAGTGGACAGGCCCAAATCTCCTCCACTCACTTTTACAGACACCTGACCCGACTTCTCACCACCACTGGCTTTGGTTCTGCACACAATCCTGGAAGACAAAAGGGGATGTTAGCGCAGCCACATTGTTGAGCTCAGGCGCGTCAGCTAGGACACCTGCACAGGTGCTCTACCTGGAGGAAATCTCATAGAGGCTGGGGATCACTGAGCATGGAACGTCGGCCACCAACACCGAGTGAAGGATGTCTTCAACCTTCTGGCCCAGGTTGGAGCCTGATATGGTCAGCATGGTTCCGCCTTCCAACAGGCCAGACAGGGGTTCGATCTGAGGGGAACAGGAAGTGTTGAAAACTTTCTGAATGTGTGAAAATTCACACTGTAATTTGTTCAATATCAATCTTGGACACCGGTCTCCTGTACTGGTGAGAAAACACTCACGTTGTGGATGACAGGGGCGGGACATGTCTGCTGCACTGGCTCGCTGCAGGACTGAGAGTACAAGCAGCTGGCCTGAGCGCCACCACACCACACACAGCCGTATTTATGGTCGGCCGTGTGGCATCGACTGCAGTCAGAGCGACCAACAGAGCAATTATACAGCGTCACTGAAAGACAGCACGAGTGGCCAAACAGCATCAAACAGCCGGACTGTCAGGGTTAGGTTCAAGCTGACACAACAATGCCAACAAGCTTTCAACTCACCAAACAGATCTGGAGAACTGTCCAGATGGAACGTGTTCCTCCTCTTCACGTACACCGGGGCATTGTACTCGCTCCCCGCACTTAAATATTTGTACTGCGCAACCATCAAAAGATCACAGTGAATTGTTGGGCCTAAACTAATGTAACACCGCATTTACAGTCTGTGGTGGACTGTAATGTAGAGTGATCACACCTTGTGCAGTTGACAGGTGATGTCAAAGCTGGATGGATTCGTGTCATCATTCTCTACGAAGGCATCTACCACCACTGTGTGCCCCTCGATGACCAGAACACACTCATAGTCCAGCTCCATGTCCTAAGGAGACACACCATGTGTTGATCAAGGGGGCGTAGATGAAAGTCCCGCACCCCCCAGAAAGGATAACGACGATGCCATTTCCAATCTCCTCATTTCAGTGGATGAAGATGAAGACGACGTCTTCGCCACGTTGGCCAGGGCTAAACAGCCTGTGGCCTCCGTTGCTTCGTTGGTCGGGGATGAGCCACTCCTCCCCCCAGCTCGGTCATGCTGAACGTGTGCAAACGAGCAGCTGCCTGGCTGGACGTTCCCTGGCCTATTGCTGTAGCGGAGGCACCCAGGTCCCAAGGGGAAGAAATTGCCCTTAGCCAGGAGAGTGGTGATGCAGCTCCTCCACGTCTTTCCTGAGCTGCTGGAGGAGCTGGCATGCTCGTGGACAGACTGTCCTTACAGCGGCAGGCACCCTATCTCCGGAGGTTCCACGCTGGATTGCGAGGCGATGGAGAAATTGGCCATACTCCATCTTCCAACCATGGAGCCGCTCATCTCCACCCACCTCCACCCAAGATCGTTGGCGACGTCATCCAGGAGCCCCAGCCTCTCCTCGAACTCTGACCGCGTACAGTTCGCTCTCAGAGTGGGCATACAGGGCAGTGGCACTCTTGGCCGCAGGGAGTTCACACCAGGACCCCAGGTTCCGCCGCCGAGAGTACAGAAACGCACCAAGCCCGCCCCCTCCCCACCTGTCTTGTCGAGGCAAGCCAACTGGGCCAACACTCCCTCAACTTCAGCCGCAGCTCTGGCCTGGACCATGCAGACTGCCGCTTACCTGTCAAAGAAGAAGAAGGCAGCCTGCCCAGCCCCTTCTCCTGCAGTTATGGGGCCAAGAGATCCCCGTTCTACGAACACGCCGGCCCGATACGATCAACCAGGACATCCACCTGTGGAGGGTTAATCTTTTCCCAGCGCATGTCCACAAGCATGCATTCACAACACCGTTGTTGTAAAAAAAAAAAAAAAATTAAATAATAAACTCGCTGGCCCGAGCAGAGTCAGCCCGTGTTTTACAGGAGGAAATCCACTTGCTGTTAAACAAGGAAGCGATCTGTATCTTCCCCCTTGCACTCCCTTGCACATTTCCTGGTCCCCAAACGGGGGGCGGGGGGGATAAATCCCTATACTGGAATTACATGCTCTGAACATCCTGTTGTTCAGAGCATGTAAGACATCACGTCCTGTGATGTCTGTTCAGAGACATCTCAGGATGTTCAGAGCACAAATACAAGTTCAGGATGCTTACACACGCATCTCTGTTACGTCTTGTACGACAGAACGACTGGTTCACATAGGTCCATCTGAAAGACAAGTATTTCCACATTTCCATTTATCCATCTTCATCCACTTATCCGGGGTCAGGTCGCGGGGGCAGCAGCCTAAGCAGGGAAGCCCAGAATTCCCTCTCCCCAGCCACTTCATCCAGCTCTTCCAGGGGATCCCGAGGCGTTCCAAGGCCAGCCGAGAGACGTAGTATGTCCGGGGGCCTCCTGCCAGAGGGACGTGCCCTGAAC
Organism: Pao palembangensis; assembly: GCA_015343265.1. NCBI lineage: Eukaryota > Metazoa > Chordata > Actinopteri > Tetraodontiformes > Tetraodontidae > Pao > Pao palembangensis. The sequence continues at coordinate 12,579,969 of CM027087.1, read as the reverse complement.
ACCTCACCAGGGAGGCGTCTGGGAGGCATCCTAACTAAATGCCCGAGCCACCTCATCTGGCTCCTCTCAATGCGGAGGAGCAGTGGCTCTACTCCGAGCTCCTCCCGGATGGCAGAGATTCTCATCCTATCTCTAAGGGAGAGCCCAGCTACCCTACGGCGGAAACTCATTTTGACCGCTTGCACCCGCGATCTTGTTCTTTTGGTCACTACCCAGAGCTCATGACCATAGGTGAGGGTAGGAACGAAGATCGACCGGTAAATCGAGAGCTTCGCCTTTCGGCTCAGCTCTCTTTTCACCACAACGGACCGGTGCAGAGTCCGCATTACTGCAGACGCCGCACCAATCCGCCTGCCAATCTAACGCTCCATTCTTCCCTCACTCGTGAACAAGACCCCGATATACTTGAACTCCTCCACTTGGGCAGGATCTCCTCCCCGACCAGGAGAAGGCACTCCACCTTTTTAACCCTCCCCAGGCCCAGGGTTGGTGGGATTGAGGAGGTCTTCGAAGTATTCCTTCCATCGATCCACAACGTCCCTAGTTGAGGTCAGCAGCACACCATCTCCACTGTACACACTGCACTGCTTCCTCCTCCCCAGCCGCCGGATGGTGGTCCAGAACCTTTTCGAAGCCGTCCGGAAGTCATTCTCCATGGCCTCCCCGAACTCCGGCCTCCCCGAACTACGGTGGTCGCTGAGGCAAAGACCCGAGCATGGGGTCTTTGCCTCAGCGACCACCGTAGCTGCCCTCCGCTTGGCCTGCCGGTACCCGTCTGCTGCCTCAGGAGTCCCACAGGCCAAAAAGGCCCGATACAACTCCTTCAGCTTGACGGCATCCCTCACCGCTGGTATCTACCAGCGGGTTCGGGTATTGCCGCCACGACAGGCACCGACCACCTTGCGGCCACAGCACTGGTCGGCCGCCTTAACAATGGAGGCAAGGAACATGGTCCACTCGGACTCAATGTCCCCCGCCTCCCCCAAGACATGGTTGAAGCTGTCTCGGAGGTGAGACTTGAAGCTCCTTCTGATAGGAGACTCTGCCAGGCGTTCCCAGCAGACCCTCACAATGCGTTTGGGCCTGCAGGGTCTGACAGGTATCCTTCCCCACCACCGGAGCCAACTCACCACCAGGTGACAGTTTGACAGCTCCGCCCCTATCTTCACCCGAGTGTCCAGGACATGCGGCCGCAAATCCGATGACACGACCACAAAGTTGATCATCGAACTATGGCCTAAGATGTCCTGGTGCCAAGTGCACATATGGACACCTTTATGCCTGAACATGGTGTTCGTTATGGACAATCTCTGACGAGCACAGAAGTCCAACAACAGAACACCGCTTGGGTTCAGATCAGGGGGGCCGTTCTTCCTGATCACACCCCTCCAGGTCTCACTGTCGCTGCCAACGTGAGCATTGAAGTCACCCAGGTGGACGAGGGAACCCCCAGAAGGAGCACTCTCCAGTACTCCCTCTAAGGACTCCAAAGAGGGTGAGTACGCCAAACTGCTGTTTGGGCCATAGGCACAAACCCAGTCGGCACCCATCCCCCCCACCCGAAGGCAGAGAGAGGCCACCCTCTCGTCCACCGGGGTAAACTCCAATGTACAGGAACCGAGCCAGGGGGCAACAAGAATCGCCAACCCTGCCCGCCGCCTCTCACCATCGGCAACTCCAGAGTGGAAGAGAGTCCAACCCCCCTCGAGGAGGCTGGTTCCGGAGCCCCTGCTATGCGTTGAGGTGAGGCCTATATCTAATCGGAACTTCTCAACCTTGCGCACCAGCTTTGGCTCCTTCCCCATCAGAGAGGTGACATTCCACATCCCTAGAGCTAGCTTCTGCAGCTGAGGATCGGACCGCCAAGGTCCCTGCCTTCAGCTGTCACCCAATACACATTGCACCTGACTCCTTTGGCCCATCCTGCAGGTGGTGAGCCCACGGGAAACATTCCCATTTATCCTCCGCTTTATTTGCGCTCCCGTCAACTGCATTCGCTGGTGCGCAGATTGATCCTCTGAAGATGCGATCACTTCCTCTACCTAAGGGCGACGCATGTTCCGAGCCTGAACTCGGGCAGACATGCTCTCCAGGGGCACGCTGATGTACACTGATGCATTGGCTGGTGGAGACATATCAGCTGCTGCGAATGCAGCCCTGGAATCTCCCGCTGGGTCGGGACCTGCTGTCTTTTTCATCCCCCCGTGGGGGGGCTCTTGCCACAAGTAATTCTCACCATACAAAGCACTTGAGCCTCCTCTACTAGGTCTTTAAAAGACTGTAGGTGGAGACTGTCCGTGACGAGTGGCACATCCCTTTCCAGTGTTCAGTGGGGGTGATTTTGTCTTTTTTACAGGACCTAATTAATAAGCACAGAGCTTTTTCCCAAAATTAAGGTCTATCTGGCAGCTATTGCTGCTTGTCACGTCAGCCATCTGTCGATCTGCCCCTTCACCATGGGCGCGCACCAGCTCCTCCCGGTCTCCAGGCCCCTGGTACCCCCATGAGACGTGGCGGTGGTTCTGGAGGGGCTGAAAAGCCCACCCTTTGAGGCGCTACAGGGACCGGATCTAAAGTTTGTGTCCCTTAAGACAGTGTTGGTACTCGCTTTAGCCTCGGCTAAACCTGTGACATTCATGCGCTGTCAGTGCATCTGTCGTGCGATCAGTTCTTCTTGGACGACGTGAGGATGATTGTGAAGCCTAACCCGGCTTTTGAGCCTAAGGTGGTGGGATCGTGTTCTCCTATTTACCTGGCAACCTTCACCACTTCATGGGAGAAGAAGGGCACCCGCGCGTTGTGCCCAGTTCGTGCGGTTCGCACTTACGTGGACAGGACCAGGTGCCTCAGGAGGAGCGATCAGCTGTTTGTCTCCTGGGCTGGTCCCAAGGGCAGACCTATTACAAAGCAGCGCCTTTCCCACTGTTTTTTTTTTCCCTTATAAATATGCACATTTTCGGTGTACATGGTCAAGAAATCCTTTATCTCCAATGGGGAGAAGTGGGACAATCACAGTTTTTTTTTCCACGTGTTGCCATTGTGAATCATGTTATCTTCCATTGATAAGGTTTTTTAGATCTCTGTGCACGAGCATAACTCGGGGTAACTCTAGTTCAGAGTTTATTAAACCAACTCTTAACACTTGTTCTGAAACGGAAAACTCTGAGTTGGACATTTCAGAGTTTGGCAACCCTGAGTTTAGGTTCAAACTCTGAATTTTGCTGCTGGGAGTGGGAGCCAGAGAGCTATCAGCCAGTGCGTCTGCCCTGACCCCGGCACCTATCTCTCCGGTGATCGTGTATATCATGGGCTCTGTGCGGGAACTTACAGTTGCAGCAGCACTCATAGTTGGTTTAAATATAGCAGAAATGTTTGGTAGATTGGCTATATTCTGTTGCACCACTACTGTATTTTCGTTTAATTTTAATATCCTCTGCTCTGCTGTTTTCAATTATTTGACTTGCTGCTAGTGCTGCTGCAACCGTGGTGCTTTCAGCGTAAGCGTGGAAAAAGAAGAAGTGTGTGCATAAGAAGGATTTAGGGTGAAGCCCCACTATGGGGCCCCCCATGCAACGTGTCACTTACTACCCCTCCCCTATGCCAGTGTGTGTTTGTGCGTCTGTACCTGATACAGGTGCAGGTTTTGGGCCAGTAAGGTGATCTTTCTCTCCACTCCAACAGGAAGCAGCGATGACCCCTGAACCTTCTCCACACAAGGACATGCTGAAGATCCCCAACTGACAAATGAGCCCTCATCTCCCTGGCAACACACACACACACACACACACACACACACACACACTTCCACATTATCCTTCCCTTAAGGTACTTAACATGAATATTAAGGATAAAACATTTTATTTCTTTCTCTTCATTTTCTTCCTTATTTAGAGCAAAATCGGCAAATTTTTACATTTTTACTATATAAAAAGATATAAAAAGGCATCTTCTCAACTGAAGATGATCTGATAACATAAGACAACTGTCAGGCTAATTCAGGCTCTTTAAGAAATTAACATCAGCTGGGGACACTCCTGGAAGTCCTGGTGAAAGATGATCGGAAATGTGGTCAAGTTATAATTCACGTTGGCGTTGATGACGCCTGGACGGCCTCAACTGTCGGCGGTCACCGAGCGAATATTGAATCAGTGATGAAATGTTTAGTCACACGTGGTTGCTGCGTCACTGGCTGGACCTCTGAAAAGCTATCACACCTTTGTAGATTGGCCCGGTTTTTGTGGAGAAGCTGGTCTGATGAGGAGTGACAGTGTCAGCCCACCTGGGCTGGTGCTGCTCTCATCTCTACTAATTTGACTGACTTTATTAGACCACACCCACCAAAGCCAGGGTCTGGGCCAGTAGGGGGAGCTGTAGTCTCAACAGATGCTACTGATTTCCAGCCGTTCATGGTGGCCAAAAACACATTATCTCAATCGTTCTGCAAAACCTCGAAAAATGGAAAGGTTCTGTCAGTCATCTGGGTTTGTTTGGACATGTGGTGTAACTCTGATTACAGCAGTCCAGTCATCATTAGATAGTGATGATAGCAGCATTTAGTTAAAGACCTGACAACAGAACTGAGAAAGATCTGATATTTACAGATGACCCAGAAAGAATCAGCAAAAGGTTTCAAAAGAATTACTGGCCTACTGGGAAACTTAAAAGCCAACATTTCCACCAAAGAGTGAGGGAACAGCCTTTAGAGAATAAACAGGCCGAAACCGAATGGAATCTGCAGTTTCACAGGGCTGGAAAATTCTTTCCCCACACCAATAAAATTAAAAGTTTTATAGTGTAAATGGTGGATCAGAATGTTGCCAGGCTGTGTTCTGTCTGCACAGACTCTGTCTTGACGTGAGCGCAGTGACATTATGGTGGCTTCCTGCACTCAGAACTGGTGTGTGATGGAGAGTTTGTTTTTGATACAAAGTCTCAAAAAATTGAACAGAATTGCACACTTAGACGGTAGAAAGACAAGAAATCTGAAACTATTAAAAAATTTTAAAATGAAAAATTCAGCAAAGTGTTAGACTGAAACATTGAACACATGAGGAACAATGGACAACTCTAAAGACTCCCTATCACCGGGCTTTTTCCACTTTTGAATAAAAGACGAAAAACAATCGCAATTATTGTGCTAAATATATGATAGACCTCAACCTTGTTTTATCCACACGTTTCACAGTAGTAAAACAGCTGTTCCGAATTGATGTAGTGGCACATAAACACCCGATCCGTATAGATCACATAACGTGTCAACAGCTGACCTGAGATCGTCAATCGGAAAGAAAAAAGAAAGTCTGCATGTAAACCAGGCTAGAGTTCCCTCAGAAAAGCTCCTGTTAGGTAGTTCTCTGCTAACATCTGCTTTCATCATTGAGGTTTCTTAATCCCAGTTCTAACCCTTTAGGTGTGGATGGGTCCATATAGCCCCATTAACAGTGGTTTCAGGGCCAGCAGGGGTCAGAGGCTTTGTTATGATCTTGGCTCTAATCGGCAGCAGCATCAACAACAGTCTCTTCCCTCTTCCTCTCTAAACTCTCCCCCAGGTTTCTACCCTCCCACACCTCTCCTCTTCTACCCTCACAACCCCACCCAACCCCCGATCATGTACCAGGACCCGAATCAGATTGATTCGGTGTGATTGAGGGAGGTCTCAATGTCACCCTTACCATCAGGTTACTCATGCATGGCAAGGAAGTGGGAAATATTATTGGAAAGAAAGGAGAATCTGTGAAGAAGATGAGAGAAGAGAGCGGAGACCAGGGTGCGCCTGCTGATTTCCTCGGTGACGCAGCACCAACGGACCGAACTTACGAATCATCTGGAGGTTGAGGAACAAATTGGAAAGTGAGCAGAGCTTCTTCTTCTTCTTCACTGTTTCCAGCTTCTTATGAGCTCACCAACAACCTGACATCAAAACAGGTCGTAGCCCAGACGCCTAAGTCAGGAGAGGAGGAGGAGGAGGAAGAGGAGGAGCAGCTGCCCCCCCCCCGCAGCTTTCTGAGATCATGACCACTTTTTTTTTTCACTACTTTTCCATCTCTGCTTTTATCTACAAGAATCTCATGGTCCGGTTGCATCCTGAACTCTGATCCCCAGGTTTAGTTCTACATCTTCCAGACAACTATCCCTATCAATCCAAAACACCACCAGATGAACAAAAGCAGACAGAAATTAATGTTAGCTCAACTCTGATGTGAAATAAAGGAGGAAATAGAAGAGTCATGAAAGGAAAAAAGTTAATAACAGAAGCAAAATGGAAAAAATATCAGAAAGGAGAGGGGGGAGGAGCACAAGGTGAAACGTGAGGAAGAGGTGCATAGAGAGCAGTAGATGGAGGCCAAACTTACCGGGAGGAAGCCGTCAGCTGGATCATACTGGTAGTCCAGGTCTGAGCCAGGACCCAGCAGGTGAGGGTAGGACTGAGGGGTGTGGTCAATCTCACCGTCACCCGAGAGCAGAGTGGCAGCTGAAAAAGAGGCTGTATCGTTTCCAGGCTGGAGGGCACTCTCAGTGGGAACATCCATCTCTTCTGGAGTCCAGAGGGGCACCTCGGGGTTGGGATCCTGTCTTCCTGTCTCAATCTGAGAGTGTTGGCTTGGTCCTGGACTGGAAGGCTGGATCAGGTCCAGGAAGGGCTCAGAGTCAGCTGGTTCCACAACAGGAAAAGGCGTGGACAGGGCCATAACCTCTGATGGCAAGGGCCGGGTCTCAACCATGCTTAATGCTCCTTTATCTTCGTGAGGGGTCCTGGGGGACCAAGCTGTCACCATATCCAGGGTGGAGGAGTCAGGTTCAGGAGGAGGGATAATCAGAGGCATGGCTGGGTCCAGATCTTCACTGGGAACCACAGAGTCAGGGGCTGCGTCCATGGCAGACATGGTGACAGTGGGTGAAGCCTCAACACCGCTTGTGACTACAGGCATTCTTCCAGTCCCGACCGGAGACGGGGGGGGAGTAGTGATTTCCAGGAAAGGAGATGTGGTGGGCAGCTGGACGGTGGAAGTCCTCAGGACAAGTGTGGTTAGTCTCCGAGTGGCTGCCACAGTGTTGGGTGTAGCGGTTATTGTTGGGCTTCTTGTCATCATGGTGGTGGGTGTGAGGGTGGCTGTCACCATGGTAACAGGTTTTGGAGTGACAAGTTTGGTTGTGGGAGGAGCTGAGGTGGGAAGTTTGAACTGGGGAGGGAAGGGTGATGGAGGCAGATGGGACATAAAGCAATAACTGAAAGATGACGTTAGGGATGATGAGAGTAGCAGATGAAGAGTCTTCAGTCACTTACATGTTGGTTGTAGATGACCACACCATCCTCACAGGTGGGACTGTGGGTACACAAATGTTGTTGGACGCACCAGTTACAGCCCCATCGGCTCAGAACACAACCACGGCAACTGCAAGGGGGAAGCAGAGATTACAACCAGGCAGATGTCAGCAGGACAAAATGACACCTGCTGGTGTTTTTCTCAAAAATCGGACCAACAGATGATGAAGGGTGGGCAACTCACGGTGAACGGCCAGACAGCTGCTTCACAGCCGTGCAGTCGTAAAAGGTGAAGTCCCTCGCAGCAATGGTGACGCCACCAAAACGCAGAGACAGGTTGACTGTGATGAAGTCTGAGGAGGAAAAGATGGAGATGATGTTTTTACTGTCAGAGAAGCTCTCCAAACCCATGCTAAGCTAGGAGGCTAACAGAATAAGCACAGTTATGGAAATGTGACCTTTCAGACCTTCTAATGCAGCTCTAATGGGTCAGAAAAGAACACTGTGCTTTTATCTTAGTCAAATCAAAATTCAAGCCCCCCAAGAAATCTCAAGAGCAAAGGACAGGTCACGGTGTGACACAGACAAACTGTCCAGCAGTTGCTCACCCTGGCCCAGAGGCACCATGGGTAATGAGCCAGGACTGGGGGACTGGCAGGAGACTCTGCCCCCACTGACCACAGCTTGACTGAGGATATCCTCAAAGACGCAGGAGTAGGATTCAGCCTTGTCCAGCAGGGGGAGACCAGGCACAGTCAGAGACACCTGAGAGGAGGAAAAACAGTTTCCAGATCAACAGGCGAACCATTGACCATCAATAACTTATCAATCATGACGACGTGCTCAGACTCACCATTTGACTTTCCTCCCTGCTGAGGTTGAAGGGGTTTAGCTCCTGGACCAGGAGACACTGCTGATCCATGTCAAAGCTCCAGAGCCACTGACCAGGACGCTGGCCACGGGAACACTGGGACTGCAACACGCACCTGCAGGGAGAACCTCATCTTCATCACGGTCTGGGCCTCATCTTCATCACACTATGAGCCTCATCTTCATCACAGTCTGAACCTTATCTTTATCAGACTATGAGCCTCATCTTCAACACAGTGTGAACCTATTCATCACTCTGAACCTGATCGTCATCACACTATGAGCCTCATCTTCATCACAGTCTGAACCACATCTTCATCACAAGGGGACGGACTTTGGAGCAGTGATGAAGATGATGCCCATCCATCCCGTGGTGGTGTGGGTGGGGACTGACCTTCCATCCAGGACGCACCAGCCACAGTAGGGGTCGTGGGCCAGCAGACAGGACAGACAGTCGGGGTGCTGCTGACACTCAGCCACAGGTCTCTTCTGAAGCTGGAACCAGAACAATCAGAGCTTCATGCCAATCTAAGATGATACAGGTGGAGACCACGTTTCCCAAGAAAACAACATGGGATTTAGAACAATCTCAGAGAACACTGGGACAGTAACTTGCACATACCATGTTGGGAGTCATGATGAACAAGTGTTCCTCGTTATGGTCCAGGATCATATCTGAACTGATGGCTGCGTTCTTCTGAATGGAGGTGACAGAGTACTCCTCCACTTCACCATTTGGCCCCAGAAATACCTGCAGACATGACAACCCACAAACGGTTGAAACGTCATCCCATTGAAACACAAGCGTTTTTACGTTGCTGTGCTGCCAACGATATCCAAGCCGCATGAAAGCGGTTGCTAACGTCGCTCAGTCAATGTCACTGTATAGTTCGTCAGCATTGTGTCATGAGGAGCATCACCGCTTTCACCAACCCTGTCGGACTAATGGGAAACTTGGCAAAGCGGATTCACAGATCCGTGAATGCAGGCTAATCCCAGAGTCTTCCAGGTTTGCAGATCATTAAAACCACCTGAAACCAGTGCACCAGGATGAGGCCGTGCAAACCAATCAAAGACGTGCATGTGGGGCTCTCATTGCAAACACCCATCTGATGGGCAGAATCTCCAAGCTATGATCCTGTCGCATGATGTAAGGTTTCGTCAAAAACATGTTAATGGAGCTCATTGTGCCAGTTCAGGAGGGGCCTCAACCCCAAAGCCCCGCAGAAGAACAACAGGACACAAAGAAGCAACTGTGGAGCAGCCAGCTGCCTTCGGGATCCTGCAAAGTACAATGTTGGCTGATGTCATCCATCCACTGCTCAAGATACAACTTCACACTCAAGACAAATACAACTACAAGAGGATGACAGTCGAACAACACTAAAACTGTTACAACAAAACTACAGCATAACTACAGTAGCACTGTAGTAAAACAGCTGCAGTAAAACTACACAAATTACAAATCACAGGTAGAGTAGAACTACAATAGAATCAGGGTACAATAACATAATTACAGTGGAAAGAGTTGTAAATTTACAGTATAACAACACAACTGCAGTAAAACCACAAGAAGCACAGCTCAACTGACTTATAGTGGAACAGCAGAATCCTGGTAGAACTGCAGCTGAATAATGCTAAAATGACAGGAGAAATACTGTAATAACAGTAGTTAAACAGTAAAACTACAATAAACATAAAAGACTGAAAGTAGAATCACTGTAGAAATGAAAGCTGAATTACTATGTATTAAATACAGCAGAACTACAGCAACTACAACACTTAAAACATCTTAACTACACTGAGTGAGTGAGTGTGTGTGTGTGTGTGTGTGTGTGTGTGTACTTGCTACATACTGAGTACCCAAATCTACCCATTCTAGTAGCAAAATGGCCCCCACAACTTCAAAGGCCTGTTTGGGGGTTCAGACTTGGGTTCATTGGGATGGTCAGGGGTTAGGTGTGTGGGTCAAGGGTTAGGTGAGAGGGTCGGGGTGAGGTGAGATGGTCACAGTATTTACCTTGTGCAGGTTCCCCCTGGAATCTCCCAAGAAGGCGATAGTATGACCCCCCCTCACGCTGACGGCCACGGCAGTGAGGCGGGCCGATGGGCTATCCAGTATGGTCTCTGCTTCCACTGGCACCCTGCTGGCCATGGGGCTGGGGGTGTGGTCAGAACCACAAGGGTAGGTCTCCAGAGTGTTCTGGAAACAGAGGAGTGACCAGAAGAAGAAGAGAGTAAAACATTATTCAAACAGTAGAAGAAAAGCCCTTAGTTGAGTCATTTTTCTGCGGTTACTAAAAATACACCAGCCATGTTATTGTTAGAAAAAGCTTGGGGGAGTTGGGGGGGGCTTCATCTTACCCAACATTTGTTTTTGAAGGGGATTATTTTTGTGTGTGTGTGTGGGGGGGGGGATCTGGATGGGAGCTGTTGTTTTTCATTGCAGGAGATTTATTTTGCCAGTTAGGATGATTAAACAAGGGGACGTTGCTTCATCTCCGTAATCTCCAGTAAGTGGAGGCAATGAATCTGAGCACCAGAAGTACCGGGACTCCTCCTCCTAATGCATTCTGGGATTGTGCTGCACTCCCGTTATGAACGGACTCCTTCTGTTAGCCTGTATGAACTTCCTTCTTAAAAACAACCGCTGCTGCAGCTGTCTGAATGAACTCACGACTGTAGCATCCATGGACACAAACTACACAACACCAAACATCAAAGGAAAAACAGCAAAATCAGGAGCTGATTCCTCGCTGGTCCAAAAAATGAGCTAGTAAAGATGTGAGTGGAATTAATGACTCTGGTCAATAATCCACTCACAGATACAGGGAGGGAGGGAGAGACGGAGAGAGTGTGTGCTGTTGACTCAAGAAGGATTTTAGAAAGGAATGTGAGTTATTACCGTCTCTGATAAAGGCCCTGACATTGTTGTTGTTGTTGCTCCAGTACCGCCTAGTTGCCCTGATGTCTCTGCTCTTATAGTTGACACCATAATGACTTTCTCAACATGTCTGTGTAGATTCTCACTCATCCAGGTCATGGTTATCCAAAGTAGATCTCTCTGTGTCAACTGGACTGAAAGGTTTCCTTGAAAACGTTTCGCCCTACTTTGGAGATCTACTTTGGATGACTTTCTCAACAGTTGCCATGATGATGCCGTCCTCAACGTTACCTTAAAAATACTTGTCTAGCACAGTTGCCCCGACAACGCTGCTGTCATCAAGTTGTCTGTGTAGATTCTCACTCATCCAGGTTTGGGTGCACAAAAGGGAATCACCCAAACTGAAACTAGGTGAACGACCCTGCCAACAACTTTCAGGTGACCATCCGGGTCATTAACATGACAATGGTCCACAAGGACTATATTTTCAAGCTCTGCCCCCAGCAAGCTTAGAACTGAAGAAGCTCTCTGGAGAGAGGGCGAAACGTTTTCAAGGAAACCTTTCAGTCCAGTTGACAGGAGAGATCCAACTTTGGATTTCATCAAGTTGCTCTCGTGATGATGCTGCTCTGACGAGCCAGGTCCAGATCTAGTGGGCAGAGTTGCTGATCTACAAAAGCTACCGATGACGCCATGAACCGCGCGATGGTGGACGTGCAGAGGAAAGGCAGGCCTGAAATCTTCGTCGCTGTCCTGATGGTGATGGTGATGATGATGTCATTTGAGGGCTGGCTGATGAAGGATGAGGATTGCTCCATTTGGATTTGAGCTCATCAACAATAAAACGCAGCCCTGGGCTTAGCGTTGGCATGAGAGTGGATCCAGCAGATGGACTGAAGGGATGAAGCTGATTTAGCTGATTTGCTGTTGTTTGTCTCCAGTGGATCCAATTTAGATTTGATCTTAATCAGAAGGTAAATCCACCTCGCTCTGAGCTTCTGGCCATATGTTCCACTTTGATTCTTCCATTCGCTTTCATCGCGTTCAAAACATTTGACGTGCGTCTGCACGTCCCACGTTGTTCCTGTATTTACATGAGTGACTGACACTTTTCTTCTTGAACGTTTTGTCTTGCTGACGTGTCCTGTGAACCTGCAGAGCCGTGCCCGCCACACTGCAGAATCAGTGACCTTCCACCGTCCTCGTGACCTTCCTGAAGTTCCTCTGCTTGTGTGTATCTTGCTACCTGCTTTTGAAGCACAGACACCTGGGTAGACTGTTTTCAGCGTTACTCAGCTCTCCGTGAAATCAAGGACATTAATCTTGATTCTCTTTGCTCTGGTACTGGTTCCCTCGTGGACATTCATGACCTATCCACCCCTTCAGAACTGCTTCTGCCCTCTAACTCTGGACTTCAACCTATTTTTGACTCTCTCTCGAGTAAAACCCAGATCTTTGTCGTTTTCTCATTCTGCTCCCTGGTTCACCGCTGAACTTTGGCCAAAGAACGCTGAAGGTTGGCGACTGGAACAGCTCTCAGAACGGGTCTGCATGTTCACCAGGAGATGCACATGAATCATATTAACCACTACATGGACTGACCACCAAATCAAATCCAGCTATTATAGTCAAATAATCTGTGCAAATGCAGGTTTCACCATTAATTGTTCTCACCACTCCATGAAAACAGCCAGCCCACAGACTCCCTCACATTCCCCAAGATTACGTCTCCGCGCCCCCACCCCAAGACTCCACTGCCTTCTGTAACTCTCTTTTGTCTTTTTTCAATGATAAAAAATCCAGAAGATCCTCCTACATTGTCGTTTTAAGTCCTTCAGTACCACATCCCATCCCCTCATTGTCCCACCTGTCCCATCTTTTAAACTCCTAGTTCCTCAGAAACCATCCACCCTTCAGCTGGACACCTCACCACAGGAATGGCTCTAGTCAAATGATAGACGACCTCCTCATGGTAGCCGACTGGTTTACTCACCGTTCTCATCCTGTTTGACCTGATGGTGACCTTTGACGTCATTTGTCACACCACCCTCCACAGCAGATTAACTTTCACCAGCTTCACCCCAACCCAACCATCCCACTCAAGTCCTTTACTGCCAAACCTTCTTGTAACCCTTCAGGGGTACGTCAGGGCTATCTTCATTTTATCATCTGCCTTCTTCTCCTAAAGTAGAGATTGGCCCAGAATGGTCTTGAACCAACTGAAGCAGCACACATCAGCGCACTGCTGATGGAGCTCCACTGGCTTCCTGTAGCTCCTGGCAGTAAGTTCAAGTCACTTCTGCTGACCTATAGAGTCACAGCTGGATCCGCTACCTCTTACTTGAGCCACCTTGTCCGAGCTCCTGCTCGGACATGACCGTCATCTGGCAAAGCCGCTTGTACAGACATGCCAATCCAGACTCTTCTCTTACTTTCTTTACCAATGGTGGAACAACCTCCCAAGCTCTGTCAGAGCAGGAGCGTTCTTCTCCTCCTTCAAAAAGAAGACACAGCTCTTCTGAGAGCACCTACTCTCCTAACAGCACTTTTCTAGGTCATTTGGGACTGTATGATACTATTCACATAGGTCCCAACTGTAGGGAGGCAAATTGTGTCGTTTTGGACACAATCTGGACAAATGACTAAATGTCTAAATGTAAATGATGCAGAGAGGGAGTCGTCCTCCTGTACCTGGACAAGGAGCTGGCTCCACAGCACCCACTATCCTACTGGTAAAGACTAATCATAAAAAAGGAAAACGCTGAAACACACAAACATTTAAGGTTAGCAATAAAATTAAGCCAAAACCAGACGGAAACTCACCTCTGGCAGATTGGCGCAGTTGGACTTGACCTCGTACTCGATGTAGGCCACTTCCACTCCAGTTTCTCTCCCCATCTGAGTGTAACATAGGTCTCTGGTGGAGGTGATCCTGCGATCCACGTCTTCAAGGTTAAACATGCACAGGGCAGAGTCTTCGCTGGGAGGGAAGGATGATGTTGAATGAGTGGAAAAGACCCCAAACAGGCTTTCTGAATCTACTCCACCATATTTGGCCAAGCCCAGCTGGACAGCTTGTAACAGGTTGTAAACCTTTCCTGCCATGGAGCGGCATGTCAAAGGTACTTCCACATAAGAATAATAGGCCTGGTCATCCAAACAGACACGAGAGACATAGGTACGATATTCACGGGACAGCGACTTCAGGTCTCGTCTGTAGAAGAAGAAGTACACGTGTTGATGATGGGCAAAGGATGCAACAAAATGATGGTCATATTCTGATAAACGGCCCGCCACGGCCAACTTGGCAGTCTCCTCGTAGGAAAAGACGGGTTCCTGAGCAAGATTCCGTGTGGAAATAGGCGGGTGGCTGCTTGTATAACCTCGACCCACAAACAGAACTGGTTGGCTCTCAGGTTTGGGGCAAACCACCAGTCCCACCGTGCTAACATTTGGGTGGTTAGCTGCTACATACTGAGTATCCACTGGCCTCTCTGTAGAGAACAGTATGACATTAACAGAGTCCAGACTACGCTTCTGACAAATCCCCTGGTTGACACTCCCACAGGTGATCAGCTCCATGGAGTAAGGGTCAACCAGCAGAAGCTTGTTGTGGTTACTTGTAATCCTTGCCTGAGGACAGTTGCTTTCAGTTACAGGAGGTAAACACTCCCTGCTGTCAATGATGGGTCCAGTGTCATCTTGATGTTCAGGCTGGAGGAACCAATCCAACTGGAAGAGGTGATCTCGGGCTCCAACGTAGATCCGACCCATGCCGGGATCAGGATGTAAGGCTAAATGTTCAAACAGGGTGTCGTTGCGGACAAAGGTGGGATAAAGACTTGATGGAGACGAAGGCAACCCTCTAGCAACACTGAAAGAACAGCTGATAGCCAGAAGCAGGATGGACAGAAGCATTTTCACTGCTAACACGAATAGCTGATGCACCATTCCCGGAGGCCTGGCTGAAAAGCTAGAGGACAGAAGACAGGAAAACGTCTTAGAGGGTTATTTTGAAAACACTTCAGAAACATCCATCTGTTTACCTCCTAAAACATGAGATACAAGCAGTTTTCACACTCCACCCTGATGGAGGAACCAAGTCCACAAGTCAGGAGGAAAGTGTGATATCGGGGAGTGGACACAGGTCTAAATGCTTGTAGATGACATAAACATTAGCAAAGTTGGCTGATCACACTAGTGACAGTCCAAGTTCACTCTGGTCCAAAGGCCTCACTACTGGCAGAGCGCCACATTTCCATGGTGACTGAAAGAGGGGGGAAAATGTTTATTTTACTTAATTAAAGGTTAATCATTAAAAAGAGGTGCAGCCCTTGTTAACAATGGAGACACATGCTCAAGTAGGTGTTGTCAATCAACACAACACTCTTAAATACATCGTTTTTTTTAAATGAATCACAGCTCAGTGTAAATAAGCATGTGTTGCTGCCCTGAAGACGCTGTATCAACAGCAGAATTGGCAGCACAACTCCAACAGAGGCCCCGATGAGTTCTCCTGACCCATAAAGACACCAATGAACCTCATTAGCTCAAACTTGAGTTGGTACAGCTGCTTTCACACAGCACACTGGCCACAAGGCTGGCCTTGGTGTGGTCGTTTCGGTGCCCCCCAGAGTGTGACTGTTCAACTGAGCTCACCTGAATGCTGCCTGTGTGAAGCAGCTAAAGATACATTCAAACATAACATCTGGGGCTAAGGGAATTAGCTAAGCTTAACATAATGAGTTCTCTTCCTGGTTTCACAGAACTGCTGAATTCTGATGTTTTTATATTCAAAACTCCAAATGTTAACTCCATGCATGTGCATGACACAGCTGTAACAGGCTAACAGATGTGCTGTGTCATCAGTGCTGTTACGTCATCTACAAGCCTGTTTTGTACATTTACCAGATGCGTTCTTCTGTTAAGTGACACTATCATCTATAAACTCTACTCTACAACCCAATGAGCGAGCGCCAGTGCTGTAACAACCCAAGGGACGTTATTACAGTGTTGTAAAATTTCATACCATTTATTTCCAGTGGAGAGTTCAGGAGGTGTATCACCTCTCCGCCCACCAGCAGCTCAGCTTCAAACACACACACTTCTGGCTACAACCTGCAAGACAACATTTGGATTGCTGAGGACATCAAAAGAAGACAAAACCAGCCACATCTTCTCCACCAGGCATTCTGCATCAAAGCAGACTTAATTACAAGCCGCTTCATCTACACCACAACAGTGACACATGAACCCAACAACGTAAAATCAATCGGTCAGATATACAAGACAAGAATGAAAGCCTGTACAGTACAATCCTTCCTCTTCCTGTCTTCCCTCCATCCATCATCACACCATCAGCAGAACAGAAGCAGGATTATCTCCCGCAAGATGAGCCTGAGTGAAGGCGGAGCCAAAAGACACCATTCACCTCAAAGAGTGTGTGTGTGTGTTGTGCACAGCCACAAACAGACAGACAGACAGACACACACACAGGAAGCTTTGCTGGCAACAGTCTCTTGTGTGGGAATGAGGGCAGAACCAACAAAGAAAATAATTAAGTAGTACAGAGAAGTACGCCTGTTGTCAAAACAGAAAAGTTTGACGATGATTCAGAATGTGACTGTTACACTGCTCAATGACTTGGTAAATATAGGAATATAACCTGTTTTCATGATGAGGCGTTTCAGCCGGTTACTGCGAAAGATTGTCAGCAGTCAGTTACATTACTCAAGAACCATCTAGAAGACAACCTGCTGCCATGAAACAACCCTATTACTACAGTTATGCCTGGAAATGTCATGTTACTAACCTGCTACTAACCTATCCTATAAGCAGATTCACAGATGTGTTCCTAAGCTGTTGCCAGGTACCCAATCATAACTGAGGGCTGTCAACGTTAGAGCCAGTTTAAGAATTTCTCTTGGGGGACTGCAGCGTTGATGGAGCTCAACAGTTAAAGACATTTACATCATTCGGGCAGCAGGGTACTCTGGGCCCACTTCTGAAGGTTATTGAACAGTCAGTCAGAGCGAAGGGTGAAGAACCTGGAACAGGCCAAAATATACGACTCCTCGTGCATTTCCAGCACGTTTCTCCTGGAGCGCATGGGCACCAGTCAACCAGCTGGTTAGCTAGTGCTAGGCGGTATACCGGTTCATACCGAATACCGGTGTTTATTTTTCTTAAGATGTGAATTTTTCATATACCGCAATACCGGAGAGTATGCAGTGTACACAACGTTTGGATCGCAGCGCCGCGCTGCCGGACATCATTTAATAGGGGACACTTTTGCTGTGTTTGAATGTCCTCAAAACTCAGTAAAATCTGAGTTGGAAAGTCCAAATTCGGTTGGAGCTTTCCGAGTTCCGAGGACATTCAAAGGCTGCATGAACGACTGTGAGGGCACAACGGCACATTGAGTGATGAGGATGAATAAGAACAGTGAAAGTTCCAAAACAGAAGTTCCAGACTGAGTTGAACATAACACAGAAGAACTTGTACCGAAAAGAGGAGCCATGTCTGTTGTTTGGAAGTGTTTTTGTTTTAAAAAAAAACCCCGACGTTGATCAAACAACAATTCTCTGTAAATGTTGTAGAGCTAACGTAGCCGCAGGAGGCAACACGAGCAATTTGCTACAGCACCTCGCAAACATGTCTTGGAATATCAAGACTAACTTAAATTAATGTTCAGTGGTTGCTAACATTGTGTAGCTGATTTTTACAAAATATGTTTTTCAAGTTGTTAATTTGCAAAATTTAAAAAATAAAAGGGTTCTGTATTTTGACTGCAAATGTCATGCATTGTGATTCCTACACTTCATCAGAATAACGAGTCACCTCTTTGTAAACAGCATCATTTTGTGAAGCCATGCAACCTGTATTAATATGGTTAACACCCAGACGTGCATGAAAAAAAAAATCATCATATACTGTGAAACATATAATTTTGAAAAGTACTGTAATAAAAATTTTTAGTCATACTGCCCAGCACTATGGTTAGCTGAAATAAACAGCAGGGAAGTAGAAAGTCACCACTCTGCAACAAGCTTGTTCCATTTCCTCGACCTCACCATTTCCTCAAACTTGCAGACACAGGAGAACCACAGAATGGACCAGGACTCCATCCTCTCACCTGAAAAACCACTTCAGCTCCAGCAGAGATGTTTGACATTATTCATGTGAAAGAATGTTTTTATCTGCTCTGCTGCTTTTATAGATTCACCTGAGCGTCTCCACCAAAGGAAACTTTACCTGGGCCATCACAGGACAGGTTCCTCTACCTCTAAACATTAGGTACATCTGAAGCATCACAGCGTTCACTTCCTGTTAAGCTGTTCAGATGGACGCATCAGCAGACGCCACCTTCCTGCCCAAGACAGATGTTTGGTTTCACAGAAAAGATCGACGCTGAAATGCTGCCTTGCTGCCACCTGCTCCTGTGTTTTCTGACTGTTTTTAGTACCAGCCGGGTGTTGCATGAGCTGTTTGCTAGTAAAACCCTACAAAACTAGTGGCAGTCATGAGTGTTGCTCCTCTTCGCTCTTTCAACCTAAATTCAGGAATCCAAGGTTAGATCTCTGTGTGCAACTAGATGTGTTATTCTTGAAAGTTGCACACAGAGATCTAACCTTGGATAACTATGACCTGGATGAATGAGAGCCTACACAGACATCTAAATTCAGGAAGTTGCCGAGACGACCTGACCAGTCTGGTGGTGGGTTGTGTGTGTTGTGTGAATGTTGTGTGTGTTATGTGTATACTGTATGTTGTGTGTGTTGTGTGTTCTTGCCCCTGAACTGAAACATTTTAAATGGGACATTCTGGGTAATGTCATTACCCCACCCCACTCATTAGTCACATTCCACATTCCATACCGTTTGTCTGTCTGTCTCTGACAGTTCAACCATATCATCTGTTGTCTATGTTGCCTTGTAGTACCTGCCCACCCATGCGGCGAGCCCACATCTTGTGTGTGCGTGTGATTTTTTTTCTGGGGAGGCGGGGGTGTCACAAATAAACTCGAACAGGTCAGGGACTTATACTGAACAAAAATATAAACACACTATTGTTTTTGCTCCCATTTTTTTATGAGGTGAACAAAGATCTAAAACATTTTCTAGGTACACAAAAGACCTATTTCTCTCAAATATTGTCCACAAATCTGTCTAAATCTGTTAGTGAGCACTTCTCCTTTGCCAAGATAATCCACCTCACAGGTGTGGCATATCAAGATGCTGATTAGACGACATGAATGTTGCACAGGTGTGCCTTAGACTGGCCACAGTAAAAAGCCACTCTAAAATGTGCAGTTTTGCTTTATTGGGGAGAGTCTGGGGGGGTTCAGAAAACTCAGTATCTTGTATAACCACCATTTGCCTCATGCAGTGCAACACATCTCATTCACATAGAGTTGATCAGGTTGTTGATTGTGGCCTGTGGAATGTTGGTCCACTCCTCTTAAATGGCTGTGCAAAGTTGCTGGATATTGGCAGGAACAGGAACACGCCGTCATATACTCCCAAATATGCTCAGTGTCCGGTGAGTCTGCTGGCCATGCGAGAACTGGTATGTTTTCAGCTTCCAGAAATTGTGTACATATCCTTGCAACATGGGGCCATGCATTATCATGCTGCAACATGAGATGATGGTCGTGGATGAATGGCACATCAATGGGCCTCAGGATCTCGTCACGGTATTGTTCACTGTCCATAACATACGCCTGCCCATACCATAGCCCCACCGCCACCATGGGCCACTCGAGCCACAACATTGACATCAGCAAACCACTCACCCAAATAACGCCACACATGCTGTCTGCCATCTGCCCTGAACAGAACAGTAAAAACCTGGATTCATCCGTGCTAGACGCCATCGAATGTGAGCATTTGCCCACTCACGTCAGTTACGACAACGGACTGCAGTCAGGTCGAGACCCTGATGAAAACGACGAGCATGAAGATAAGCTTCCTTATGCTGGATGTGGAGGTCCTGGGCTGGTGTAGTTACATGTGTTCTGCGGTTGTGAGGCGGGATGTACTGCCAAATTCTCTGAAACGGCTTATGGTAGAGAAATTAACATTCAATTCATGGGCAACAGCCCTGGTGGAAATTCCTGCAGTCAGCACGGCGATCTGTGGCATCGTGCTGTGTGATCAAACTGCACATTTTAGAGTGGCCTTTTGTTGTGGCCAGTCTAAGGCACATCTGTGCAATATTCATTCCATCTAATCAGCATCCTGATATGCCACACCTGTAAGGTGGGATGGATTATCTCAGCAAAGGAGAAATGCTCACTAAAGCCGGCCTTACACCTACCAACTTCACCTACTGATGTCAAAATCACAGACAAAATTCCAAAGTTGGAATAAAATCTTTAGCGTCATGCTGAAGTTGACGCGCGCTCTTGTGATCAGCGTCGTTAGGTGTAAGGTGGCCGTACAACCCAATTTTAGCTCGTCTTTTCCGCGTCTTGACGTTACGACAATATTAACCATGTTTGACATTCTCGGAAGTCATGTCATGTCGGAAACATGACATCACCTTTACAGACACCCAATGGGCGCACTCTCAGCACCAAACAGGAAGTAGCAAACATGGCAAAGATGCCGAAATCACAGAGGTTTATGAGGACCATTCAAAAAGAACAACAACTCATTGAGCCCGTTCTCTCAACCAGGGCCGTGTCCACATTCTCCGGTGTCGTCTCTTCTTTTTGGACTTTTTTTTTTTAAAACAAATGTCTGCGCACACAATGGTGTCTGCCAAAAGCTGCATCTCTTCCTCCTCTATTTTTCTCTGCTCAAAAGTGGTTGTTGGAGGTGCATAATGGCAAATAATCTGAAGAGAATCTAGTTGTAGTCTTAGTTGTAGTCTTTAGATGAGAGAGGGCGTCAAATGAGTCTTTTAAAAGTTTTACAAAAGTCTTCTAGTGTATGGGAGGTTTAATATAGATTTAGACGGATTTGTGAACAATATTTGAGAGAAACGGGTCTTTTGTGTATCTAGAAAATGTTTTAGATCTTTGAGTACAGGTCATGAAAAATGGGAGCAAAACAAAAGTGTTGCATTTATATTTTCGTTCAGTATAAGTCCCTGACCTGTTCGAGTTCATTTGTGACACCCCCGCCATCCCAGAAAAAAACACACGCACACACTGTGAGATGTGGTAAGTGTGATCAAAGTGCACATCACTGTGTGTGTGTGTGTGTGTGTGTGTTTGAGATTCTCTCTCTCTCTCACAGCCCCAGCTGATTCAGACTGAATGCTCAGATTGTCACTGAACAACACAAACATTGAAGAGTCTCCACGTCGCTGTCTGCCGGACACAAGCCTTCAACACCGTCTGCCATTGCTTCATTTGGTCTGAAACAGCTTGCAATAGACTGTAAATGACTGGGTGGCTGTGTGTGTTTGCCAACGTCCACAATCAGACATCAACAGGCCAGCAGCCACACCCTGAGTGGAATATAAACCATCAGCAAACAAGAACGTCAGCACCAACAGCAGTTGAGGATCCAGAGGTGACGCCCCTTCCTTCACAAGCGTTAGTGATGATGGTCAAGCCACAGGGGTGAACAGGCAACCTTGAAGGTCTTAAGCCGCCTACAGACTACACGACTTTTTCAAGTCGGCGAGGCACCAGGCAGTTCACACTACACAACTAGAGTCGTGTAGTGTAGACGGCAGGAGCACTGGGTGTTCACACTACAATACTTGAAGATGGGAGGGTTCACACTACGCGATTCTCTCCGTCAGGAGGCGTGACCGACTGCTCTGCCAGTTTCCAAACAAGGACTGACACGGGAAGTACATGGCCGCAGCGCGCGAGCCTGTTGTTCTTTATTCTACTGTTATTGTTGTAACTTGCCCATACAAATGAAATGTCTGTTGTTGGTCCTGGATTCTGTAATAATAAATTTGGTGGAGTAAAGTGTCAGGTGTGATGTGTGATAGAAGAGTTTCAGCTAAAATGAAAGGAAAGGTGTACAAAACTGTGATGAGACCAGCGATGTTGTTTGGTCTAGAGACAGTGCCACTGAGGAAAAGACAGGAGGCAGAGCTGGAGATAGCAGAGATGAAGATGCCGAGGTTCTCTTTGGTAGTGACCAGGATGGACAGGATCAGGAATGAGTACATCAGAGAGACAGCACATGTTAGAGGCTTTGGAGATAAAATCAGAGAGGCCAGACTGAGATGGTTCGGACATGTCCAGAGGATAGTGAATATATTGGTATAAGGATGCTGAGTTTTGAACTGCCAGGCAGGAGGCCTAGAGGAAGACCAAAGAGGAGGTTTATGGACGTAGTGAAAGAGGACATGAAGGTAGTTGGTGTGAAAGAAGAGGATGCACAAGACAGGGTTAGATGGAGGCAACTGATTCGCTGTGGCGACCCCTGAAGGGAAAAGC
The DNA here is from genome assembly GCA_015343265.1 of Pao palembangensis. Classification (NCBI taxonomy): domain Eukaryota; kingdom Metazoa; phylum Chordata; class Actinopteri; order Tetraodontiformes; family Tetraodontidae; genus Pao; species Pao palembangensis. Next base: position 12,557,541 of record CM027087.1, on the reverse strand, counting down.
CAAAAGAAAAAGAAGATATTGCGGCTGTAGTAGCGTGCAGATTAGTGCAAAAAGTCGGCGTGGTTGGTCAGCTGGTCAGTAGCTGAGTCAGAGTCTCCTGTGTCCACTAAACTCGCAAAACAATTTTTTAATCTCCCGATGTGTTTTGGTTCTCTGCTCTGCCGCAGCCGCTCTACTGCTCCTTTTCACTTCCTTATTTTTGCAGCAACGCTCATGTCTGCTCTCACTGGCTGTTTCTATGTCACCACGAGCAGCCTGGATATCTAGCAGGTTTGATATCGAGTTTTACGTCTAAGACTGGTCGCGGGGCGTCGTCAGGCTCATTAGTTGAGTTGTCGAGGTACTTAACTCAGTCGCCAAGAAGATTAGTGAATCATCCCAAATTTGGGTGAGGGCGAGTCGCAAGTCTAAGACGCCAAAAATCGTGCCGTGTGTAATAGGCTTTAGCTAGATTTGGTGATCCTACTGGTCTCCCATCACCTCTCCCCTCCTGGACCCTTTGCAGTTCACCTACAGAGCCAACAGGTCTACAGGCCCTCCACATCATCCTGCAGCACCTGGACTCCCCGGGAACCTACTCAAGGATCCTGTTTGTAGAATTCAGCTCTGCATTCAACACCATCCTCCCTGCCCTGCTCCCAGGACAAGCTCTCTCAGCTCAACGTGCCTGACTCCATTTGCAGATGGATAGCTGACTTCCCGACAGACCGGAGGCAGTGTGTGGGGCTGGGGAAGAATGTCTTGAGCACTCGGACTATCAGCACAGGATCTCCACAGGGCTGTGTACTTTCTCCCCTGCTCTTCTCCCTCTACGCCAACTGCTGCACCTCCAGCCACGACTCCGTAAACTGATTAAGTTTGCGGATGATACCAACCTCATTGGGCTCATCTCCGACGGTGATGAGTCCGCCTACAGGTGGGAGGTGGACTGGCTGGTGTCCTGGTGCAGCGGCAACAACCTGGAGCTCAATGCTCAGAAGACAGTGGAGATGATTGTGGACTTCAGGAAAGACACAACCCCCCTGCCCCCCCTCACCCTGACAGAGACTTCCATCTCCACTGTGGACTCTGTCCTCTTTCTTGGCACCACCATCACACAGGACCTTAAGTGGGAGCCGACCATCAGCTCCTTGATCAAGAAGGCCCAGAAGAGGATGTACTTTCTACGGCAGCTGAGGAAAGCCAAGCTGCCAGCCCAGATGATGGTGCAGTTCTACACGGCCATCATTCAGTCCATCCTCACCTCCTCCATCACCGGGGACGAGCAGGTCGGAGAGTAGGTCGGAGAACAGCTGACCCTTCTCACCCTGGACACGGACTCGTTGAGCCGCTCCCCTCAGGCAGAAGGTTACGGTCCATTCAGACCAGAACCTCACGCCACAAGAACAGTTTCTTTCCATCTGCCGTTGGATTTATGAACACTTGACCACCTTGTCAAAGTCACTTTTACATTTGCACTGCAGTTGCACTGTTTTGTGTATTTATTTTGAGAGACTATATTTTAGATGCTGAAAATTGCTGACCGAGTCCATGATGGGTCCATGATGAGACCATGGGGGGCTGATTATTAACTGGAGAGAGATTTTTAAAAAAGTAAAGAAATGTTTGTTCTTGTGCATTCCACTAATGTAACATTTCTATTCTATATGTGTGTTTGAGCCACAGGTGCAACCCAACAGGCACAACATAGACTTGGCAGAAAGTTAAGATGAAATAAAAAAATATAGTTCAAACATGTCAGGTATGATTTAAATACAAGCAATTGCGGTGTTGTTTAGCCTCATTAAACAGCATTCAGTTGCTTCAACCTGTGATAACTATATTTAATTAATTAGAGAAATCCCCTAAACAAAGAAAAATGAAAGCCTTAAATGCCTGTTATACTGTACATACGTCTCCAAATTTATGTTTTCTGAATATATTCAAATTTTATCTCCATTATAGCCAACAAAAAAAGGCTGAGGTGATCCAGCGCCACCCAGTGTTGGTTCACTAAATGCCATCCATTAATCACAGAAACAACTTGACACACTGATTTTTCTTGTAGAAAGAATTCTATGTAATTGGCTGCTGTTGCTTTCAGATGTCAGTCTATTTATTGCTTAAACTGATACCTGCAATTCTGTGGAACACTTCCATGATGTCTAGGCTGTCTGTGACTTTTTAAGACTACAAACATGTTTCAAAATCATTTGAGTGCAAGAGTAACGTTTATGACAGCCCAATGGTTACCTTGGACACATGCTCACCGATATATTTTTAAAAACCCGTTGGCAAAAAGATGATTAAGAAGATAAAAAAACGAATCACAACACAAAGAATTTGCTCCCAACCGAGAGCCCTCAACATAAGCGACGTGAGGGCTGAAAATGCTGTTAAATAAACTATCGAGGGTGCAAATAAATCTGTAACGCTCAAAGTTCCCATCAGGGCTTAATCAAACATCTAAAAGGGGGAGGATTTTCCTCTCCTGGCAGTCTGCAGGCTTCAAGAGCAGCAGAAAATTGAGGTTATTTGGAATTAACCTGCTCATTTGAAAGCCTATGTTACCCCGGTAACTGACTCAGCATTATGGTGAACCTGCTTTCTGAAACCGAAAACCCCGAGTTTCCCTTAAATCACAACAAATTAACTCAGAGTTTCCGCTAAACCCGCTTTCTGAAACGGGCCCCAGAGCTCTCACGGTATCAGCTCGACTCCACGCAGTACGGAACAGACACGGTGGTTTTCCAGTACACCGAGGTACCTCTTCCATGTGGGCGGGGTCTCACGGCATTAGCATGTAAACACAACTTCTTGTTTGTCCTTTTGGCTTGTTTATGGTCCTAAGAGAAAAGACAGAAATCATGATACAATATTCTTTATTACAGTCAGAGGTAAAACGCAGACACCATATTGCACTATATAAAATCGCAACTGCAGCAAGGCTTCACCCAAAATACACAAAACTTTAAGAACACGTAAAAACACATTTTTTAGCAAAATCAACATAGTTCAATTTATCAAATTTTTATTTCCTCAGTAACAATGCAAAATACAAGTTGAGGATGGAGTTAGCATTGGTCTAACTAGTCAGCTGATTGTCTGCATACAGGAAACAACATTATTTAGTATGTCACCCACGCAGTTTAGTAATTAGCAGGGTGCACAGTCGCAACTGTGAAGAATGAATCCGTTATATTAACTGCCAAGCTTTTTGCTTTAAATTGGCGTTTTATACGACGCGTATTTCCAATGATTTCAACTCTGATATGTCCCCCATCCTCTCCTGCAACTCCATGTTGCCTGCCGCTAACAGCGCAATCTGGTATGGCTCTGGACCACCGTAGTCTTGACTGAGGAGAGGAGACTGGAGATGAAGAGTCCTTGATCTCACGTGAACACTCTGGGCATGTCTGATCTGCTCCAGGAGCCCCGCCAACAGCCGAGGGCTTTTGTTTAAACTCCACCCAGTTGTGGAATAGAAATGAAAACATTTGCATTCAGCAAAGATGACGGGTCTCCTGCTAACCTTGCAGCAGCAGAAGCAGAAATGCTGCTTTAAATGACAACATGCAGCAGCAACAAGTAGAAAAAATGCAGCATCAGCCTTGGTACTACATGTTTGTGAGGGTCAAGACCAGCTGATGGAACTACAACCACAGCGCTACAGCTAGGTTTTTTGGTCCTGCCCATTAGCAGGCTATGAACTGTCTGCCTGACAGAACCAAACCAGACTGGGAACAGAAAGTCCTGGTTCCAGTTTCTCAGAGCAATAAACACTCTGAAGCTAAAGACCAGGGAGTGAAAGTAACTGAGGTCAGCTGGAAGGAAAACACGATAACCCTTGGCAGCAGCTGACGGAGGCACCCAAATATGAAAAGAGATAAAGTGGTGGCGAGGCCTAGGCTGCTGGGTTGGCATAGGGACAGATAATTCAGAGCAGCCACTGACGCTTTAAATAGCTGCAGAGTGCTGAAAACGTTCTGTTCCAGACCAGAGGAGCCTTCAAACCTGCAAATGGAAAAAGGACCACAAAGGACCACTTTTTCCAGGAGGAATCACCTATGGAAACCGAGACAAGAGCAGGAATACCAGGAATAAGTCAGCTGCTGCTGTTGTACAGGAGCTGGAGCAGCTCTGTTCCTCCCTCCCACAAAGAGGGAGGAACAGAGAGCTAATTAGGTAGGCCTAATGACCAAATATATAAAGCTATAGAACACAACAGCAGCCAGCCATCAGCACCGATAACTGGTTGAATATACACCAATAGCTAAGGTGGTATCAGACAACATTGTGGTGAGGACTTATTTAAGTGTTGACAACATTATTCTTTCATGTCGGCACATGTTGTCATGTTATAAATATTATGTAAAGCTGCGGTGCTGCAAACACAGAAGTTGTTGGGATACACTTGCCCAACAACTATACAGCGCCACCTACTGTTGACAGATAAGACTGTCAAATGTAACTAGAGCTGTTAAATTTGAATGCATTAGCAAAAATACTTGGTCACATTTTCACTGTCTTTATTGTCAATAATCATTTAAGATGTCAAGAGGATATTAAATGAAAGAAATTGTAACTAAAATACAATATAAAAAAAAACTTTTCCTCACTTTGAATGTGGAATCATCATCATCACTAGTTGCAGTCAGGGAGCAATCTTTCTGACAAACAGCCCTGTGGCCATGAGTAACAATGTGCCAGTTCTAACCCTGTTACATGCAGTGACTCAGCAAGTGACGTGGTGTGGTCACTGACCCATCACGGTATGTTCACTGAGACCTACCAAAAACTGTGAGTCACCTACCAAATAAAGTAATAAAACAAAAAAATAACACCATCCAAATGCCATAAGCTATCAGAAGTAATACCACAACCTAACTTTGAATGCTCAAAATTCACAAGGACCTCCAGACAGCACCCAGAGGGTCCAGACCTCCACTCAGTTCCCATTAAAGTGCTGCAGCACAGAGCAGGAGGTCAACCTTCTGGTTCTCAGTGCATAAGCAACCAGGAGCCACGTTGATGTTTCATGCTAACCCTAAGAGAGGAACTTCAATGCTGAGATTGCCACTGGTCTGCAATAAAATTATCGGTTAATTGGTGTCAGTTGAAATCACTATTCAAGACGGTGAACCAGGGAACAGAGACAGTAGGGGTTGTAGTGCAACACTTGGTAGTTCAAAGTTAGATCTCTGCATGCAATTGAACTTGTTTAGGTTTCCTTGAAGAAGGTTTCTTGAGTTCTGAAATTGCTGGGGGCAGAGCTTGAAAATATAGCCCTTGTGGACCATTGCTCATGATCTGGATGAAATGTCTTCAAGTAAACCTAAACAAGTCCAGTTGTACCCAGAGATCTAACTTTGGACAACTATGGCCTTGATGAATGAGAACCTACACAGGCACTTAGCAGCTTTCCCATTACAGCGGGTCGGCACCATTCGCTCTGAGCCGATGGTATCCCCTTACTGGACCAGAACATCTCTGGTAAAAAGTTGGTTTGTACCAGTACCTGGAGTCAGCCTCTCCCACAATAGACGTCTGTGGACCAATCACCATCAAAAAAAGCAGGTTCCGCTGTTGAAGCGTCATCAGACAAGGACACGCTGAATGCAGGTTCTGCTCTGGAACCAGGTAGTTAAAATGGTGAGTCTGAAGTGGAGGAGTCCGTCTCAGGGTCATTCAGTGATATCTTCAGTGACCTGCGCTCACATTTTTGGCTCAACTTAGCTCGCTTAGAACCAGTGGCGTAGCTGAAAATCCCAGGGCCCCACTGGAGCAGAGTAGGAGCTAGTGGCAAAGCCCGTAACATGTCGAGTCCAGTCTGAACATCGTACTGCAGGTTAACGGTTGTAACGGTTTGCGGAGCGGCTAAGGACACAATCCCTACAAACCCCCATAAACATTCCTGAGCCGGTAAAGTGCCGGGGTCTAAACCACACACGGACAGTGAGCCTTTGGTCACAGTCACTCTGTAATTAAGGAGCTCTGTTCCTGTTCTGTGGAAAATAAAGGCCAGTTTTAAATAGAAGCAGGTTCTGCCCTGTCAGGCGCACAACAGCCACAAAGAAATAGCCACTGAAGTGTCAGACACGGAGCAGTCACAGGCCACCTAGTAGTCCAGTTTCTGCTGAGATGAGGAGCTCAGCATCTCTCTGTTCTCCTTACTCACATTCTGCTTGACTGATGGCTTAATATAACGACTTTAACAACTTCATCTACATGGTCAAAGTTATATTTCTCTAATGTGAAAATAAGAATAGTAAAACTTACCTACACCACTTAACACTGAAGTTGCTCCCAAGTACTTACTTTAACCATGCCAATGTTACAATTCAACAAACAGAAATCACCTCCGTCCATGGGCAAGTGAAAACACGTTGCAGTACGGAGGAGGAGGTAGTATTTGGTACTTAGACTGGAGCTCTAGCCTCATGGAGAATCAGTGATCATGAGAATGGGGAAAGGGGTGAGGATCAGCCCAGATCTACACGGGACAACCTGGTCAATGACCTGGACAGAGCTGGGACCACACGCACAGACATGTCGTGCCCCTAAATATTGGTGTTTCAGAGGCCACGCCCACTGAGGTCAAACACAGGGATCCAATCTGGGCTGAGATGCCGGGTTCTGATCATGAGCGCTGGCCACATTGTATAGCAACCCGGCTAGTTTTACGCAGGTTGGTGTTACAAACCCAGGTTTGCTGCAAACAAAACAAACCAACTTGCCACGAAGCACTAATGTGTCCCCGAATGTCTAGCGTCCCAATCGAAAATATCAGCATTTTTTTAAGGACGGTACATGGCAATGCAAGCATCGCTCACCCTGCAGGTGATAGCTTAAATGACAGCCCCAAGTGTGCTTGCTCATCTCCTGCCCCCTCCCCCCACCCACAGTTAACGTCGTCAAAACTGAACACACAGCCCTTCCAACAACACATGCAGTATAAAACTATAGTTACTATATATATATATATATATATAAAAATAATAATAATAAAAAAAAACAAAAAAAAAAACATAGGGTTAGGGTCAGTACCCAATACATATAGGGGGTAATAAAGGAAACACTGTCTGTCTTAAGGGTGACCCGGCTTGGGTTAAGGCAACAGTCAGACACGTTTCTGCACACCCAATGGTACTTTACCATGTTCTGTAATGAATCAGATTACCATCCCCACGGTTTTCTACCATCTGTGGAAGCCAAATGCTATTGCTAAGAAAACAGTTACAGTACACTCAAAATGTCTGCAGCAACACTAACGTGACCACAACCAGCAATTGATCAGCTGCGTCTACACAGGACAGGAGGTCACTGGGCCTTTATAGTAATCTGTTTGTTCGCGCTTAGTGAGCCTCAGGCTAAACAAGCATAATCAATAAAGCACTGCAGGAAGCTTTTCAATAACGTATCAGAGAACAGAGTTCCGATGTCTGATCACTAACAACATGAGAAACTATGGTAACCAGTTTGGAGTTCAGCCTGACAAAGACGGAGACACATCCTACGTCCAAACCTAAACATTCAAATCATATGCATGTCAAAGCATCTGAAACCACTGAATCAATACCGACACAGATGAGACAACGGCATCCTGGTCAAGCTAGAGTGGTGGTGTTGTATGGTTCAGCTGTACAGATGTTGGTTTCACATTTGTAATACATGGCTATTTCTGCATTTCATCAATCAACCAGAAAAGAATATATATATATATATATATATATATATATATGAAAAGAAGATGTGTCTTCAGTTTGGATTTAAAAGGTCTGCTGGTGCAGATGGGTGCTGGTGCAGATGTGAGGGGCAACTTCTTCCACAAGGTTTAGAATGATGGAAACCCAGTCCAGCCACTGCTAAATTCTTTACCACCAGCAGCTTAGAGTGTTTTTCTGTTAGGATCTGTCATTTCAGTCATTTGTAATTGCAGTTACACACAACCACCAGTAGTGTGTAACTGCAGTTACAAATGCAGTTACACACAACCACCAGTAGTGGTGGTGGCGCTGTGTCTAAATTAGCACTGGCCAACCTAAGACCGCCAATAAATCCAGATGAAGACGGCAACAAACAGGCTTACAGTAATATTGTTTCTTTTGTACCCAAACACATCCAATTCCTTCGCGAAGTTAATGCTACATCCTGCATAAATTCATATCACCAGTCTTAGTTAATACCAGTTTTGCAAGTATGGAGGTTCGTAAAATCAGCACATTTTTTACAAAACGAGTCTGTGAAAAGGAGAGACAAGAGAGGTGAGGCGTTGCAAACACTGTAGAGGATATTATCGGCGGTTAAAATGCAATATTTTGTGTTACTGATGGGAGGTGGTAACTGTCAGATATGAAAACTCCAAGGCCGAGGGTTAGGAGAGAAGGCATTCAGGCAGTCGTTCACATTGTTCTGGCCATTTCTGCTGCCTTGACAAATTTTGCTACCACACAGAAGTTGTTCACAGAAGTTTCAGCTGCTAAAAACAGAACACCTTTAGCTATGCTACAGGTTACGTAGACACGATTTTACAACGTATCCTGTCGTCAGCCGCTCCCCACATCAGGCTGTGTGCCGTCAGGTGGCCAAACCAGGAAGTCTTTGAATCAGCAGGTTGAGATGGTTGGTGCAAGTAAATAGCTGCCTGCCATGTAACTAAAATAAAATGTTAAACAAAGTACATTTAAAATTAAAATAAATGAATAAGTTTAAAAAAAAAACTAATTTTATACAGTATATATATATAGTCATTATTTTAAATTCATGAAACAAGCTCTAAAATTGACTGCTTGTTAAGACTTCAGCCAGTTCAAGGTTTGTTCATGTGCACCTGGGACCCACCCACCTGGCACTTGATTTAAATTAGGAGAACCCTGACAGTCTGACAGCATCTTAAATGGGATTATGTGGAATTCCACTTCCTGTTAAAAACAGTGCCGGGAAGCAGAGATGAAGACAGAGGTTAAAAAAGGTCCAAACTCGCTTGGACTGGGACATGCATTAAATATTCAGTAAAATGTTTTATAGACTGGAGTTTTTTTCTTCGCCGTTAGATTGATAAATGGCAGGTTTTCTACACCCAGAGCAGCTCTGGGGCACAGCCGGACAAGCTGGAGGGATGAGTTGATGGGTTGTTATTTTAATTTTTGTTTTGTTGGTATGTTTAGCCATGCTCTCCAGCAGCAAGATTAGCATCTGAAAGCTTCTTGTCAAACTCACCAAGTGTCACATGATATTTTAATTGTTTGTTACTGAGGGAGTGGACAGGAGAACAGTAAGATGAGGACAGTAGGATGGGAGGACAGTAGGATGGGAAGACAGGAGATGGGAGAACGGGGGGTGGAAGGACAGCAGGATGGGAAGGTGGAAGGATGGAAAGATGAGGAGGGGAGGACAGGAAGACGGGAGGACAGTAAAGCCAGGAAGACTTAGAAGGGAGGATGGGAAAACATGGGGGATGGTAGCATGGGATGTCGAGAGGACAGGGGGACAGAGGACGGGACAAGGACAAATGCATCACGTGTGTTTGTTTGACATGTAGGGTAATGACTTCAGGTTAGCCCTGGACATTTACTGGCTGATTGCTCTTTACTGACTGTTCTGATTGATTGTTTCAGCTGATTGCTCTCTATTCAGTCTGGAGGAACACCCAACAACACCAACTGGACCTGTAATAAACACCTTTTCTTTCCACTCCAGGTTTAAGTGCTACTTGGTAGTAATGGGGGGATGGGGGGCCCCTGCCCCCTATGAAAGCGCCACAGTTCTGCAAACAGAGACCCGGTTCATCGACAGCCAGATTAAGACGGCTGAGGTGGGCCGGATGGAAAAGATTATTCCTACCAAGCAAAAACAGAAAATGTTAATCCCCCTCTTCAAAACACGGAGACAGGATCTCAGCAGGGTTCTGGTTCTGTTCACCAGTTTACTGAGGAGAACAGAAGCAGCTCAGATATACAGAACCGGCCAGAACCAAAGACAAGCAGACTGGGTCAGATCATTTCACCCGCTCGATCAAACCCAGGTCAAGGACCAGAATCCAGGTCAACTAAAGTAGACCCAGCACTCAAGAACTAGAACCAACCGGAGTATGTCTGAGGTTCCTTAATAAAACCTCCAATTATGAAGGTCACCTCAAGCTCGTTTCAATAGAAGACCCAAACTGGAAAAGTCCAGGACCTGAACTCTGAATACCCCAGTCAAAGACTCTTCTTCAGCTCTCCATAGCAACGCCACTTTTCCCAGGACACACAAGCCCTCCCCCCAGGGCATTGGGGGGGAGCAAAACTGTGGAAACTGAGCTCTCAGTATTCTACTGCTTTCAGAGCTGCAGCTAAGCAACAGGCTGTCAGCTTTAACACACACACAGGCACACACAGAGTTGAGGACTGGAGTCCTTCCACATTGTTGCCTCAGGGGTTAAAGGAAATGTTGCTGCTTCACGTCAGGTAAATGATACTCTATTGATTTTAACCTAATCTCACGCATGCACATGCATGTACACTCACACAACCCTCAAAAGTCCAACCAGATTTTTCTGCCAGATATTGCAATTTCAATTCGTTTCACAATGTCCTTCAAAGCAAGCAAAAGTGTAGTCTTCCCAGTGTGGACAGGAACATTCACAACCATTACAGGAAATGACATCACACCATCAAAACATTCACAGCTGTTATTCTCACGCAAAAAATTTAACAATTACAAAAAAAAGGAAAAAATAATCTCACTCAAATAGTCTTACAGTCGCTGTTTTAATACAATTACAAGACTTTTCACCAGACTTATTCCTCATGTATATGTTGGTTGTGTTTCCACAGGATGTTGCAACTTTAGAGCGACAGGTTCTGCACCGTTACGTCTGGTGCACGTCAGCAGCCGCAAACCTGAAATAATCCCAAATGACTGCCGTGCTGTTTTTCTTGGAGCTCAAATCCCCTAACTCCCATTTTCAGAACACGGTAGCATTAGCGCTAGGAGCAGGTAAATACTGATTGGTTAGCCTGACCTGTCTATGAGTAGCAGTTAGGAGCGCTGAAAACACCACAGCTTTCGCAAACATGGTTGCTTTGACAGAAACCGTAATTTAGATTAGAAAACGATAGATGGTTCAGCCCCAGCTGCCAAATCCTGCACGGGGCACTGTGAATGTGCTGTGAATGGAATGGTTAGAATTTTTCAATTATCAGGGGGTTCAAAATCAATGGCATATTTCTGTGATCTTCAAGACTAACACCATCCACCATCTTCTTCATCACTTGAAGAGGAGTTAAGAACAGCTGATCTCCCACAGTCCCTTGCAGTCACATCTTTTTTATCATTTTCAACAAAAGAGACAAACCCCCCTCCCTACCCCTCCCCCTCAGTTAAAAGAACAGAGTAGGCAAGCAGGCAGCAACCACTCTGATCACTCAAAGGTTTCAAAAAATGGCTTCGGTCACCAATAAGCTCAGATGGTTTTAAAGGAGTGGCAGGTGAAGGAAGCTGCGACTTGGTTTCAGATGGTGAGAACCAAGCAGGAACCACCAAAAATAGATTGGTGACTGTTTGTAGCACAGCCTGAGGTAGCAGCCTCAGAACCTCAGACACCACTGCTGATGGGCAGCAAAGCTACAGAGAACGCCACTGCCGCAGGACGTATTCAGCTAACTGAATGTAAATGTGCAGAATTTCTGAACTGATGTTATTTGATGTTATTATAAGGGAGACTGAAGGTCTACTTTATAAAAGCTCAATCAGGCTCGCCATCTGAAACCATACTGTGGGCAGATACCTGCAAAGGCAGGTCTCCATGAAGCCTTTAAGGCCTGTTTATGCTTTTATCTCTAATTTGGTAATGATGTTACCTGAACATGGATCCTGTGAATTAGCTTTCCTATTTAGCTTTGAAGCCATAGCAGATTATTGCTAATCTGAGTATGTCTGTCAGAGTTCTCTTACAGGGTTACTGACTTCATCACCATCATCACCACCGCCATCATCATAACCACCGTTACCATAATCATCATCACCACCAGCATCAGCAACATTATCATCATCGTGAAGGGATTTGATGCTCTATGATAATTTATCATTTAGGTAATGAGCTCACGAAAGAAGATGGTGAAGCAGTCAGGACAACCTCAGACGTCAGTCCTGGTCATTATGATAAAAATAAAATCACAACATAATTTCTACTTATTTTACGCGCCGGTGCGTTTCGAGCCCGGGAAACTTTTGGAAATAAAGAGACGCCGACAGACTAAAGTTCTGCCACTTCACCGCTCGATGCAGGATCAACAGGAGGGAAGTTAAATGGCGCTGCTCCTCACAGAAAGAGGAGGCGCAAATCTGAGGGGACTGGCGCCGCGCACCCACCCGACCTAACCACCGGCTAGTAGACGACGAGTTAGTTTTTAAGGTTAATAATAACCTTAAAAAGGCGTCTCGAAGAGAGTTTTGTGTCCAGAACTCACCGGGCTCCGTGTAGACCCCACAGACAGACGCCGCTTCACGTGTGCTAGCAGCCAGGAAACTTTCCACTTGTTTCACGAAGCCACATTTGTCTCCAAACATTTCACCTTCAGTCCGACCTGCGTGTTTCCTCTCCCGCATCTAGCTTCTACCTCTTTGCTTACAAAATTCATGCGCGTAGATCCAACAGTGGTAAATTCAAATGGTTAATGTAGGAAGCGAAGCCTCATGTTGCTCCAGTTCACACGGAGCAGAAGCAGCGGAACACTTGGAGCTGTGGTTTTGAGCACCGTGCGCGGATCTCCGCAGACCAGGGGTCCGGGGGGGCTACATGGTGCTTTCAAAACGAGCTCGAATTTTTAAACATCAACTGGATATAAAACACGGAGTCATACGAGGGACAATAATTTCTGTCCAACCACGGTTTCCTCCTGACCTGAGGTTTTTTTTGGGGGGGGTGAAAGCAAGTTTTCGAAGTCCCCTGGACAGTCGAGAGAAACGAGAAGACGCTTTCTGAAAATAGTTTTCTAACTGGTATGAATCCTGCTGGATTGGGGTCCTCATAGGACTGCGATGGACAACCCTGATATTGTTAACAAACATTAGTTTTGAAAAGTTTGCAACGTTCGATTCTTCGTAACTCTTCACATATAAGTTTTGATTTAAAAATTAATAACCTAAGCCAAATGATCTTCGTTTCTTATAGTGAACGTTTTTTTAAAAAAAAAGATACCCATAAAAATTCACGTAGAGATTTTTTTTCGTTTGGACTATATTCCTACAGTCCTTGAAGGCAGCATCAGTTGAGCGAAAAGGCCTGCGCACAGCACCACCTACTGGAATTCTGCTGAAATGTATCTACTAAAAAAACTTTTTCCTCATTTCAACATTATCCTACAATAAAGTAGCTGGTGTTTTACCTCACTAATATACACATACATATTTCATAATGGTCTGACTTTCATACTCATAAAAAATAAAAACGTTTTTAAAAACGGCACTTTTCTTTCTAAATGACTTAAATGTTCTTCTAATGAAAGTGCTTCTTTTGCTTCATTCATCTCCTTCATTCAAACATTGTGATTCAAAACTCAAAACAACATTCAATAACAACAACAACAACAGCAAACTATTCTTTGTGTTCAGGGAAATAAACCTATATGGAAGAAAAGACTTCATCAGATGACAGTGATTTTAAAACGCGAGCAGACAGAGTGGAAAAGTGATGAGAGAATTCCACAAAAATTGTTAAACGTACACAGAATGGGGCTCGTGTTTGGGAATGAAACCCAGTTCATAGTTAAAGAGCTCAGATTTGCAGGGATGGATCGTTAATGATCATGTGTCAGGATGGAGCCCAACAAAGTAAAGCACAAAGGAGAGCAGGGAGGGAGTTGAGTATCCTGACTGCCTGGTGGAAGAAGCTGTCTTTGAGCCTGCTGGTTTTGGCTCGGAGACTCTGCAGTCTCTTCCCCAAAGGCAGCAGGCTGAAGAGACTGTGAGATGGGTGTTTGGGGTCACCTGAAATCCTGGTGGCTTTGCGGGTGAGGCGGGTGTTGTAAATGTCCAGGAGGGAGGGAAGGGAGACACCAGTGATCTTCTCAGCTGCTCTCACAATGCACTGCAGGAGATGGTGCAGGCGCTGTGATGCAGCTGGTCAGGATGGTCTTAATGGTGTCTCTGTAGAAGGAGTACATAATGGGGGTCGGGGCTATCGCTCTTCTCAGTTTTTGCACAAAGTAGAGTTGCTGTTGGGCTTTTTTGGCCAGTGATGTGGTGTTGACATTCTAGGGAGATGTGTACACCCAGGAACATGGCGCTGCTCACTTGCTCCACTGCAGCACTGTTGATGGTTAGCAGAGGATGCTGGGCATGCTCTCTCCTAAAGTCCACTACAAATCTCCTTCGTCTTCTCCACATTCAGGTGGAGATTGTTGTCATTGCTCCACGTGGCCAGGCGGCTCACCTCACTCCTGTAGATTGTCTCATCGTTGTTGTTGATAAGACCCACCACAGTTGTGTTGTCTGCGAATTTGATGAAGAGGTTGGAGCTGGATGTAGGTGTGCAGTCATGGGTCAGCAGAGTGAAGAGGTGGGGGCTCAGCACACATCCTTGGGGGGCCCCTGTGTGTGCTGAGCCCCCTCCTCCTCACTCTAGTGGCCCACGACTGCATGTTATGATGTGAGATTGTATATTCCTCCACCACTGAGATTTTTAAAGTGCCAAAGGTCTGGGCCTGTGGCGACAGTGTGCGAGGGAAAGACTAGGTGTGGTGGAGGTGGTGGAGATCCTGGGTATGTGTAGAAGGTCAACATTCCTTCAGGAGACACACAGGTAACAAGACAAACTGACTCTGGAGGCAAAGCTCCTGGAAAAAGTAAAGATATGAGAAACTAAAGGGGGAACTTCTGCTGGTGGCCCAAGTGATTCTGTTGTTTATGGCTGACTCAGTCACCTGTTCAGCACAAACAAAAAGCCAAAAGAATTCAGAAAACCATGCGATCAGCAGAGAAATATCTATGGATGAAAGGGCTGCAGAGCGAACCTGTCAGAGAAATGCTTAACATCTTTTCAGGCATGGGCTGGATCCTCTAAATAAGGTTAAGATACTTCAGCAGCCCTCAAGGAGCTTACGTACTCACAAATAGGCAGAAGTTTAATACGTTTATTGATCATTTAGAAGAAAAACCAATATCATCATCACCATGATTGTATCTGGTAGTGATTGAAGTTAACACAGCATAGACTTTGAATGAGCCAGAACAGTGTGTATAATTCTCTAGTAGTTGAGTGTAGCTCTCTCCACACATCAATTATTCCCATTTCTTCCAAATACAAGTTAACTTTTTTTATGAGTGGACTATCTTGATTAGTTGACTTAGATGAGTCTAATTTGGGGTTGTCTGAAATTAAAAAGTCTCCCCCACAGATGACTGTGCCCTGGGACGTGGCTTTAGTGAGGGTTTCTGGCTCCCCTGGCCCTGATCTCCCCGGTTCTTTCGGCACGGGGTGAAACTTTGGAGCCTGAAGACACTGCCCCGGGCTCCCCAATCTGCCGAACCACAGACCAAGGCTCCTGCCAGGATCGGCCTGGTGAACGCCAGATCACTGGCAAAAAAAACCTTTATTCTGAGGGATTTCTTCAGCTCTCGCGCCCTGGACTTTCTTTGCGTGATAGAGACCTGGATCGGTGCAGGAGAGTACAGTGTTCTGGTTGAGCTTTTACCGCCGGGTTGCTCTTATTTTAACTCCCCGCGGACATCGGGCCGTGGAGGAGGAACTCCTCCACATGGAGAAGGTGACTATTTTTAAAAACAACTTTAAATGTAAGCTGTGTCCTGTGTCACCCTCATTCTCCAGCTTCGAAGTCACTCTATTTGAGGTAGGTCACTCTGATCCAATGCTGTGTGCTGTCATCTATAGACCTCCCAAATACAATAAGGACTTCATGAGTGACTTTTCGGATTTTCTGACTGGATTGATGCCACAGTATGATCGTGTCCTCCTTGTTGGAGATTTTAACATTCATGTGTGTTGTCCTGATAAACCTTTAATGAAGGACTTTTAAAGTCTTATTGACTCTTTTAACTTGGTGCAGTGTTTGTCTGGTCCCATACATGAGCATGGTCATATGTTAGATCTCGTTCTCTCCCACAGGTTGTTTGTGCCTAGCCTGGAGATCTGTGACAATGTATTTTTTGATCATATGCCTGTTCTGTTTGAAGTTGTCTTCTCCTGTACTGCAGTTAAATCTGGCGCTCCTGCTCAGCGCCGTCGGACTTTTAACAGTCTCACTTCCAGTCGGTTCACTGCTCTGCGTGCCCCCTGACTCAATGTCTGCGGACACGGAGGAGCTCAGTTCCTGGTTTCACTCCTCCTGTCCTGCCAGTCTGTGCCCGCCAAAACGGCATGCATTTGTTGCGACTTTCAACCCCAAGTAGGCCAAGTATGGAGAAATGCAAGAAAGGAAAAATATCTGAAGAAAATAGAATATTAATGATGCCAGGACAAATTCATTTGCATTTACTTCTGAGTGGCTGCTCCTAATTTGTGGTGAGAAACTGGCCAACAAAAAAAGATCAAATGTCGCAAGTCATGTCCAAAATAAACACAGCCTTAGCTGAAAAATATCTGGAGGGAGAAGAGAGAAAAAAAAGTTGTTTCAGAACTGATGCGGAAGGCTGCTCAGAATCACAAATGCAGTGATATTGAGAACCTTCCAAGATCGTACACACTCATGTTTGAAATGTGGCATGCCATCCCCGACACTTACATAAATCCATCCATCCATCCATCCATCCATCCATCCATCCATCTTCCTTCACTTATCCGGGGTTGGGTCGCAGGGGCAGCAGCCTAAGCAGGGAAGCCCAGACTTCCCTCTCCCCAGCTACTTCGTCCAGCTCTTCCGGGGGGATCCCGAGACGTTCCCAGGCCAGCCGAGAGACATAGTCCCTCCAGCGTGTCCTGGGTCTTCCCGGGGGCCTCCTACCGGAGGGACGTGCCCTGAACGCCTCACCAGGGAGGCGTCCAGCAGGCATCCTTACTAGGTGCCCGAGCCACCTCAACTGACTCCTCTCAATGCGGAGGAGCAGTGGCTCTACTCTGAGCTCCTCCCGGATGGCAGAGCTTCTCACCCTATCTCTAAGGGAGAGCCAAGCCACCCTGCGAAGGAAACTCATTTCGGCCGCTTGTACCCACGATCTCGTTCTTTCGGTCACTACCCAAAGCTCATGACCATAGGTGAGGGTAGGAACGAAGATTGACCGGTAAATCGAGAGCTTCGCCTTTCGGCTCAGCTCTCTCTTCAACACAACGGAACGGTGCAGAGTCCGCATTACTGCAGACGCTGCACCGATCCGCCTGTCGATCTCCCGCTCCATTCTTCCCTCACTCGTGAACAAGCCCCCGAGGTACTTGAACTCCTCCACTTGGGGGAGGATCTCCTCCCCGACCCGGAGAAGGCACTCCACCTTTTTCCGGCTGAGGACCATGGCCTCAGATTTGGAGGAGCTGATTTTCATCCCGGCCGCTTCGCACTCGGTTGCGAACCGATCCAGTGAGAGTTGGAGGTCACGGACTGATGAAGCCAACAGGACCACATCATCTGCAAAAAACAGAGACCCGATCCCGAGGCCACCAAACCGGACCCCCTCAACACCATGGCTGCACCTAGAAATTCTGTCCATAAAAGTTATGAACAGAATCGGTGACAAAAGGCAGCCCTGGCGGAGTCCAACCCCCACTGGAAATTAGTTCGACTTACTACCGGCGATGCGGACCAAGCTCTGACACCGGTCATACAGGGAGCGGACGGCCCGTATCAGGGGGCCCGACACCCCATACTCCTGGAGAACCCCCCACAGGACTCCCCGAGGCACGCGGTCGAATGCCTTCTCCAGATCCACAAAACACATGTAGACTGGTTGGGCAAACTCCCACGCACCCTCAATGACCCTGCTGAGGGTATAGAGCTGGTCCACAGTTCCACGTCCAGGACGAAAACCACACTGCTCCTCCTGAATCCGAGGTTCGACTATCCGACGGACCCTCCTCTCCAGTACCCCTGAATAGACCTTGCCAGGGAGGCTGAGGAGTGTGATCCCGCTGTAGTTGGAACACACCCTCCGGTCCCCTTTCTTAAAAAGAGGGACCACCACCCTGGTCTGCCAATCCAGTGGTACCGCCCCCGATGTCCACGCGACAGCACGACAGCTCTACAACATCCAGAGCCCTAAGGAACTCCGGGCGAATCTCATTCACCCCCGGGGCCCTGCCACCGAGGAGTTTCTCAACAACCTCGGCTACCTCAGCCCCGGAGATAAGAGAACCCGCCTCTGAGTCCCCAGGCCCTACTTCCTCACTGGAAGGCGTGTCGGTGGGATTGAGGAGGTCTTCGAAGTATTCCTTCCACCGATCCACAACGTCCCGAGTTGAGGTCAGCAGCACACCATCCCCACTGTACACAGTGTTGACAATGCACTGCTTCCCCCTCCTCAGGCGCCAGATGGTGATCCAGAACCTTTTCGAAGCCGTCCGGAAGTCGTTCTCCATGGCCTCCCCGAACTCCTCCCATGCCCGGATCTTTGCCTCAGCAACTGCCGCAGCCGCAACCCGCTTGGCTCGCCGGTACCTGTCAGCTGCCTCTGGAGTCCCACAGGCCAAAAAGTCCTGGTAGGACTCCTTCTTCAGCTTGACGGCATCCCTCACCGCTGGTGTCCACCAGCGGGTTCGGGTGTTGCCGCCACGACAGGCACCGACCACCTTGCGGCCACAGCACCGGTCAGCCGCCTGAACAATGGAGGCACGGAACATGGTCCACTCGGACTCAATGTCCCCCACCTCCTCCGGGACATGGAAGAAGCTCTCCCGGAGGTCGGAGTTGAAGCTCCGTCTGATAGGAGACTCTGCCAGGCGTTCCCAGCAGACCCTCACAATACGTTTGGGCCTGTCCGGCATCCTCCCCCACCAATGGAGCCAACTCACCACCAGGTGGTGATCAGTTGACAGCTCCGCCCCTCTCTTCACCCGAGTGTCCAGAACATGCGACCGCAAATCCGAGGACACGACAGGGCGAACATGGTGTTCGTTATGGACAATCTGTGCCGAGCACAGAAGTCCAACAACAGAACACCGCTCGGGTTCAGATCAGGTGGGCCATTCCTCCCAATCACGCCCCTCCAGGTCTCACTGTCACTGCCGACGTGAGCATTGAAGTCACCCAGGAGGACGAGGGAACCCCCAGAAGGAGCACTCTCTAGTATTCCCTCTAGGGACTCCAAAAAGGGTGGATACGCTGAACTGTTGTTGGGGCCATAGGCACAAACAACAGTCAGGATCCGTCCCCCCACCCGAAGGTGGAGGGAGGCTACCCTCTCGTTCAACGGGGTAAACTCCAACGTACAGGCACCGGGGGGCAACAAGAATCGCCACCCCTGCCCGCCGCCTCTCCCCGTCGGCAACTCCAGAGTGGAAGAGAGTCCAACCCCTCTCGAGAAGGCTGGTTCCAGAGCCCTTGCTATGTGTCGAGGTGAGGCCGACTATATCTAATCGGAACTTCGCGACCTCTCACACCAGCTCAGGCTCCTTCCCCATCAGATCACTTAGATAAACATGAAGAAATTAATTTGGAGTCCTGTCGATCTTCAGATCCATATACGTATGTGAGCAGCTATTCTCCACCATGAACTGTTAAAATCATGCACCATTCACGCCTCGCAGACGACAGCTGAGTCCTATGTAAAAATGAAAGTGACTTCCTACAGCCTTGATTTGCAGATGCTGTGCGCAGAGGTTCAGGAGCAGAAGTCCCATTAACCAGGTGAAATAAATATTTGTGTAGATATTTTGCAAACATTTATTTTTCAGTGTTCAGTGAAATAATGCTCTTTTTCCCCTCTTTTTCAAATTCAGGTCAAACCCCCGCTACAAGCTTCGAAAGCCCAAAAGCGATGACAGCTCTTGGCATTCTTTTTTGCATGGATAATAGAAAGTTCAGCTATTAAGTTCATTTGAAAGAGACCTTCAACTTGGCATGTTTGTTTTTTTTTAGTCGTTCAAAATGTGTCCATTACATAAATAAAATTTTATTTTTTTGTATCTTCATGGATTTCATAATGTGGCAATAGTGCGGTTTAATTTGCGAGTGGTCAGTGCAGAGGACTTTAATTAACACCAACAGTGCCACCTTAGGACTTTCACCTAAAGAATCTTTTTTTCCACATACATATATATATATTTAGAAAAAGGACAAATATACTACAAAACACACAATCTATCAAGGATCAGTGAAAGTGAGTAATGCCAGCAGTCATGACACAGATGTTAATAAAGACAAAAAATAGGTAAGTGGGAGAGTCCCCGAAACAAACTTTCTTGCAAACTCAAGAAAACACGGCAAAACACCTACAAACAAACGAGATTAACAGACCCCCACCCTCTCCTTAAGCTTGGGTCAACTTAGAGGACACACTCAAACCATTAACACACACAAACTTTTAAAAGACTGTCCAAACGGGACAATGAAACAATGAGAAAAATGCGTACCAATCTACACTCAAAGCAGACAGAAGCAGGGAGCAAGCAGGAAATCAATGAATGGCAAAAACAAAAGCAGCAAGCAAAAACAAAAACCCAAAAGAAAGAGGCAAGGCAGGGAAGCAACAAAGTGGCAAACACCAGGCAAGTTTAAAAAAAAAGAAAAAGGAAACCCGCTGTTAGTACCATCACCCACAGCACTAATATATGATTTCCAGTTCTGCTCACCTGCACAGTCAGCTGCCGTATGACAAGTATGACTTTGTTCCACTCTACGTTCTCAGGGAGAGAAAACGAAGGCAACCTGGTACCGGTCTAAATAGGCTTCCGTATTAGCAGCAAATGACGCAGCTACGGGTACCTGTAAGGAGTGTTCCCCACCTTTCGAGTGCCATACCTGCCGTAAAACTGCTCCCGCATTCAATAAGCAACGCACTGTAGCTGTTTGCATAAAGGTAAAAAAAAAAACAATAGATAGGGTGCTGTTTGGGCCATAGACACAAACATCAGTCAGGATCCGTTCCCCCAGTGGGGGAAGCTACCCTCTCGCTCACCGGGGTAAACTCCAATGTAAAGGCACTGAGCCGGGGGGCAACAAGAATTGCCACCCCTGCCCGTCGAATGGCAAGACAGTCCAACCCCTCTTGAGAAGGCTGATTCTGGAGCCCTTGCTATGTGTCGAGGTGAGGCCAACTATATCTAATTGGAACTTCTCAACCTCATGCACCAGCTCAGGAGCTTTCCCCATCAGAGAGGTGACATTCTACGTCCCTAGAGCTAGCTTCTGCAGCCGAGGATCGGACTGCCAACGTCCCCGCATTTAGCTCCCACCCAACTCACACGGGAGGGGGGTCCCACATTGCCTCTTCGGGCTGTGCCCGGCCGGACGCCATGGGCAAAGGCCCGGCCACCAGGCGCTCGCCATCATGCCCCACCCCCAGGCCTGGCTCCAGGAGGGGGCCCCAGTGACCCATGCCCGGGCAATGGAAACGCAAGACCAATTGTTTCACTCATTATAAGGGATCAGTGGGCTGTACTTTGTCTGGTCCCTCACCTAGGACCTAGGACCTCACATAAAGCCCCAGACAACTCAGCTCCTAGGATTATTGGGACACGCAAACCCCTCCACCACGGTAAGGTGGCAGTCCAGGAGGGGAAGTCTGTTCCATTGAAACCATTCCACAATAGAGGATAGTTATTAGGGGTCCGGTGTGGCTGGTCCCCTGTTTTTATTAGACTATGTTCTGCTCCTTTTCCCCAGAGGGCGTAGGCGACCCAGCCTCCAGCCGGTGACGCACACCTGTTGCCGATTCCCCATTAGCAGCTAATTTAAGGCTCTGCCACCTGGTCACCGGAGTTGGACCGTTCCGTCGCCTGTGTGGTAACTATGAGCCGAGTACCTTTTGGACTAGTTGTCTTCCCTGTTTTGTACTCATTGTGTCTGTTTCCCCAGAGGTCGCCTTGTCCTGCTGAGAGTGATTCGTTATTTGTTTGGTGAGCAGCTGTGAACATTCCTGCGTCCCATCCCGTACGTTGCTGGATAGTTTTGGTTTTCCCCATTATCCTCCGTTGGAACTTCCTCAGTTGCTTCACCTCGTTCAAAATTGTACCTTTTGTGTTCCTCAATTAAAATCGTGCTTAACATTGAGTGCGTCTGGGTTCTGCTTCCACCGTTCATAACAGAACAATCCAACCAGAATGGACCCAGCGGAACAGCAACAGCACACTGCTTGCACCGTTCATAACAGAACGATCCAACCAGAATGGACCCAGTGGAACACCAATGGCATGCTGTCAGCGCAGCGTGCCATGCTCGGTAGCTACAAGTAGGCAAACGCGGCTCTGGAGCACCACATGGCCATGCTGCTACAGACCATGAATAATCTTGCGTTACAGGCAGGGCCGCCCAGGGCTGCGTCTCCTCCCCCTCTGGAGGCGCAGCCCCTGGTGCGTCACCAGCCTCCAGGGAGTCACATGCGTGCGATCCCGAGCTGTTTCAAGTGTCAGGGCTTCCTATTCCAGTGCCGGCTCGAGTTCTCACAGCGCTCGCTCACGTTTGCCTCCAATGAGGCCAAGATAAATTACATTATCAGATTGTTGCGAGGGAAAGCATTTGCCTGGGTAATTGTTCGGTGGTGGAGTATGCCGTAGAATTCGACACGTTGGTGGAAGAGTCCATCTGGAACGAACCGGTGTTGTTGAGCGTGTTCCGGGGGCTGAGCGGACCGGTGCGCGATGCACTCATCGGTGGAATGCAACAAAAGGACCTCGATGAGCTGATCGATCGGGTGATTGAAATCGATAACCATCAGTGCAAGCGGGGTCGGGAGCGTTCCTCCTGTCCCGTACTGTCGCGGTCAACCGTGCGTCGCCGATCATCCTGCCGCATGGTGCATCGCGTTCTCCGCCTCGCGACGAGAAGCCCATGCAGCTGGGTCACTCACTGCTGTCAGCCGAGGAGAGGTGCAGACATCGCTCCGGGGGGTTGCCTGTACTGAGGTCAGGTGGGCCATTATATCGTCGCTTGTCCCACTCGGCCAAAAGACTAAGCTCCTCAGCAAACGAAGGCGTTTCGAGCACTATTTCGTCCTGCCCGTCACTGTTGCGAGTTAATCTTCCGGGTACTTTGTTGTGGGTGTGCGAATTGTTACCGTTGTCCTTACTTGTGGATCCTGGACGTTCGCTGACGTGGCCGAGGATGGCAGAACCTAGTGGATTGGGAGGGGTACGACCCGGAAGAGCAGTCGTGGGTGCCTTGGTGACACATCCCCGACCAAGAACTCCTCTGAGCATTCTACCGGGACCATCCAGACAAGCCGAGTAGAGCGCCAGGAGGCGCTTGTTGAGGGGGGTGGGGTGGGGGGCAATACTGTTAGTGTTACTGAGTGCGTGTTCTCTTCTGCGTCTGGGTTCTGCTTGCACTGTTCATAACAATAGTTCCTTTTTGATAGATTTAAATAAAATATTAAAGTCTTCGTGTGAAACAACAAGGTTTGTATCGTCTGCAAATAGTACAGGAAGGAGTTTGGTGCAAGTCATGGCCATGTCATTGATGTAGATTAGAAAGAGTAAAGGCCCCAGAATTGATCCCTGAATAACACCCATTACACTTTGTGATTTCTTGGAAGTGAAGTCTGCCAGCTGAACATATGGCTCTCTGTTAGATAAATAATTTCTGAACCATATCAGGGCAACATCCTCCACTCCATAACTGTTGAGCTTGGCAACCAATATATCATGACTGACCGTATCAAATGCCTTGCTCAGATCCAGGAAGACTCCAAGGGCAAATTTTTTATTGAACTAATGAAATTTAGTTGACAAGTTGAATAAGGGTGTGCTCTGTAGAATGTCATTTACGAAAGCCGTATTGATGTTTGTATAAAATATTAATAGATGCTAAGTGTCAGCGTCCAGCAGGCTGGCCCTTTTTCGTGTGTGGTGTTTGTCCTGTGTTCTCCCTGCAAAAGGGTGCAGGTTCCCAGGATCCAGCGTTGACTGCGCACCTGCAGAGTGGTACAGACTGCCTTAGACTAGCTGTTCCCTGTGTTTTTGGATGTTTTCTCATGAGTGTTTTTCCCCGTCTCCAAAGCCGCCACGTTCCCAGTGAAGAACTCTAAGGTCTGGTTTCTGGACACCCCGCAGTGGAGCCTCCCCGTGAAGATTTGGTTTTTAAGTTTTATGATTGTTGTTTTTTTTCCTCCATTTTGGAGGGCCTTCTGTTTCCATGGCTGTACAACCAGTAAAAGGGTTTTCTGTTCTTGGTGCGCCTGCCTATCTGCACTTGTGTTCTAAACACAACGATACGTAAGAGAATGATCCATCCAGCATGGACCCAGTATGTATAATGTTTTCTCTGTTAGCAGAGGGTTTCAGGCTCCTGGACTGTGTGTACGAGGCGTACGAGCAGCTGCTCTGTGCCAAGAGGGCGGCAGTGGCACAGGTGGAGACCAAATTGCTGATGACCCTGCTGCTACCGGCTCCTGCTGCTGCTCCTACTACTGCTCCTGCTGCTACTGTTCTTGCTGCTGCTGCCTGCTGCTATTGCTCCTGCTGATGCTGACGCCAGACCCAGTTCAGCTCGTGCAGGCGACAAGATGACGGCCACTTATCTGAACCAGCCCGGAGCTCTTCCCCAGACTCCTCCTCAGTGGAATCCTGTGGGGGTTTCCCCACTTCCTGCGAGTCCCAGACCAACTGTGCCTCCTGGTCTTTCCGGTGCAGTCTCAGGGCAAAGGTCCCCAAAGGCGTCTCTCCGGTTCCAGACAAGCACACTGCAGTGTCCGGGTGCCCCTTCGCTCTGCCCGCTGGTCCAAGGGTTCTCCCTGACCCTGCATTAGCCGAGTTAGTACCCGCTCCTTCGCTAGCCAAGTTAGCTCCTGCTTCCATACCAGTCAGGTCACTCCCGCACTAGCCCAGTCCACCCCTGTTTCTGCATTAGTCGAGTTCGCACCTGCTCCTGCATTAGCAAGGTCAGTACCTGCTCCCGCACTAGCCCAGCCAGCTCCTTCCCCCACTCAGCCAAGTCAGCACCTGCTCCTGCTCTAGCCAAGTTAGTTCCCAATCCCACCAGCTGAGCACCAGCTTCTACATTAGTTGAGCTAGTACCTGCCTCCACTCCAGCAATGTCAGCCCCTGCTCCTACATCAGCCAGGTCTGCCCTCGCTCCAGCTAAGAGTCCTCCTGCAGCAGCCAGCTCTGCTGCTGCACCAGTGAGGTCTGCATCAGCCCCAATGTGCAGCGTGGAGGGTTTCCCTGCACCTCCAGAGAGGGAGAGTCTGGTGTCGGAGTGCCCCAAGGAGCCAGATAGTGGAAAGGCTCCGCCCCTCGGTGTCCCGCAGACTCTAGTGCAGAGAGGCCCAACGTTGCCTGCAGTCAGGCACTGGGCCACAGCCAACCTACCGTTAGTGGCCCCAGGTCTGCAGTTTCCTACTCCGCCTCTCCTGGGCTTCACCTCCTATCTCCCGCGTCTGGAAGTCCTTCCTCCTGGTGAGTCGTCGCAGGTCCTTGTCCCGGTGGCGTTCCCCAGAGAAGGCAACGCTCCTCCGGGCCTGCCATCCATGGTCAGCGGTCTGACGGGCCTCGGTGGGCCACTCCGGGCCGGGGACCCGCTGACGGTGGCAGCCCAGTGGTTCTGGAAACGAGGGAGGAGGACGCCACGAGACCCTGAGGTAGGAGGTGCCGGTAACAACTCCAGCTTCAGGAAGAAGGCTCCTGAGGTCAAGAGATGGGAGGCACCTCTGACGCAGACTGGAACCACACCGGTTCCGAGGACAGCGCCCACGCTGGTTCTGAGGAGAGCGCCGACACCCACGCCAGTCAAAGCTAAAGCTGCCTCCGAGCCAGTGACTAAGGCCGTCCCTGCGGGTGATGAAGCTGCCTCCGAGGCCGTGGCCGAAGCCGCTCCTGCAGAAGCTGCTGCTGCCTCCGAGGCCACAGCAGAAGCTGTCCCAGAGCCCGGGGTTGAGGTTATTCCGGAGAGAACTCCTCAGAGCCCCTGAGGAGACTGAAGTAGTTCCCAGAGAAGCTAAAGCCATCCCGAAGGAAGCCGAAACTGCCCCAGAGTCCCTGCCTGCAGCTGCCTTCGTTGAAACAGAAGCTGTCTCTGAGTCCGTGGTTAAGACTGCCCTTGTAGAAGCTGAATCTGGCCCAGAGCCAGTAGCTAAAGCTGTCTCTGAACCCGTGACCAAAGCTTCTACAGAGGTCCTGGTTGCCCCTGAGTTCGTGGCTGAAGCGGTCCCCGAGGCCTTAGTGGAGACTGCCCTGGAAGAGGCTGCAGCCACCCCTGAAGAAACCGAAGCTACCTCAGAGGCTGTGCCTGAAGCCCCCTCGATAGACGCTGAAACTAGTCCCGAGCTTGTAGCTGAAGCTGTCCCCGAGCCCCGGACCGAGGCTGCTGCCACCGTAGAGGCTACAGCTCCCCCTTTAGAAGCAGAAGCTGTTCCTAAGGTTCACAGGTCCGATTCGGCAAGGAGTCCCTCGGTCCCTCTGTCCAACACCCCTCCTCCCACCCTGGATGATGGACGTGGGGCTATCCAGAAGGACCAGTTAGGGCGCCAGGAGGCGCCTGTTGAGAGAGGGGTACTGTCAGGGTCCAGCACTCTGGCCCTTTTTCGTGTGTGGTGTTTGTCCTGTGTCCTCCCTGCAGGTTCCCAGGATCCAGTGATGACTGCACACCTGTCGCTGATCGGCTCATCAGTGGCTGATTTGGAGAGGCTGCCAGCTGGTCCCAGTTACTGGATCACTGTTTGAGCTACCTCAACTGCAGAGTGGTACAGACTGCCTTAGACTAGCTTTTTTATTTTATTAATTAGATTTTTGATATAAATGGTAAGATTGAAATTGGCCTGTCTTGACTATGGCCATCATGACCATGAGCTGTATTCTTCATTGACAAAGTGATATTACGAACCTCTTGTAAAGTTGGTGGGTCAAAATTTTGGAGTGGAGGATACTGGGGTCTATGTCGGAACCTTTGATGATAGATGCTAGTTCAAGACCAACAGACCAAAAAGAAAAAAAAAAAAAATTATTAAAGCCATTGGCAATATCAATAGGGTTGGAGAGAACACCCTCACTGTTCCTGGCACTTTTGAGCACCACTACTATATTTTAATATCCTCCGCTTTGCTGCTGCCAATTATTTGATGCTGTGCTGTGCCCGGTGTCTCTCCTCTGCATCAACTACAAACTATTCTCCAAAGCTCTAGCAATTCGCCTTAGCTATGGAGCAGGTAATCCACTGGGACCAGACCTACTGTGTTCTTAGCAGGAGTATGGCAGACATGTCTGCCTCATTCAGGATGTTTTGGATCTCTCCGGTTGATTAGGTGTGAACATTGGTTTGGTCGCATTAGACCAAAAAAAGGCATTTCACCACGTTGAACATCGTTTCCGCTGGAAGATCATGGAGAGGTTCGGCTTCAGTGCTGGTTTTATTGCCAGGATTCAGGTGTTGTACTATGACATTGAAAGCAATGGCAGTCTGTGTGCTCCCTTTTGGGTTCAATGAGGTGTCCGGCAGGACAGTGCGCTGTTGGGGATGACGAATTGTTTTTATGATCGACTTTGTAGTCGTGTCCTCGGATTTGCAGCCGCATGTCCTGGACACTCGGGTGAAGAGAGGGGCGGAGCTGTCAACCGATCACCACCTGGTGGTGAGTTGGCTCCGATGGTGGGGGAGGATGCCGGACAGACCCGGCAGGCCCAAACGTATTGTGAGGGTCTGCTGGGAACGCCTGGCGGAGTCTCCTGTCAGAAGGAACTTCAACTCCCACCTCCGGGAGAGCTTCAACCATGTCCCGGAGGAAGTAGGGGACATTGAGTCCGAGTGGACCATGTTCCGTGCCTCCATTGTTCAGGCGGCCGACCGGTGCTGTGGCCGCAAGGTAGTCGGTGCCTATCGTGGCGGCAACACCCGAACCCGCTGGTGGACACCGGCGGTGAGGGATGCCGTCAAGCTGAAGAAGGAGTCATACCAGGCCTTTCTGGCCTGTGGGACTCCCGAGGCAGCAGACAGGTACTGGCGGGCCAAGCGGATTGCGGCTGCGGCGGTAGCCAAGGCAAAGATCCGGGCGTGGGAAGAGTTCGGGGAGGCCATGGAGAACGACTTCCAGACGGCTTCAAAAAGGTTCTGGACCACCATCCGGCGCCTGAGGAGGGGGAAGCGGTGCATTGTCAACAATGTGCTGCTGACCTCGACTCGGGATGTTGTGGATCGGTGGAAGGAATACTTCAAAGACCTCCTCAATCCCACCGACACGCCTTCCAGTGAGGAAGTAGGGCCTGGGGACTCGGAGGCGGGTTCTCTTATCTCCGGGGCTGAGGTAGCCGAGGTTGTTGAGAAACTCCTCGGTGGCAGGGCCCCGGGGGTGGATGAGATTCGCCCGGAGTTCCTTAGGGCTCTGGATGTTGTAGAGCTGTCGTGCTGTCGCGTGGACATCGGGGGCGGTACCACTGGATTGGCAGACCAGGGTGGTGGTCCCTCTTTTTAAGAAAGGGAACCGGAGGGTGTGTTCCAACTACAGCGGGATCACACTCCTCAGCCTCCCTGGCAAGGTCTATTCGGGGGTACTGGAGAGAAGGGTCTGTCGGATAGTTGAACCTCAGATTCAGGAGGAGCAGTGCGGTTTTCGTCCTGGACGTGGAACTGTGGACCAGCTCTATACCCTCATCAGGGTCCTTGAGGGTGCTTGGGAGTTTGCCCAACCAGTCCGCATGTGTTTTGTGGATTTGGAGAAGGCATTCGACTGTGTGCCTCGGGGAGTCCGGTGGGGTGTTCTCCGGACTCCGCACCGGACTCTGCACCGTTCCGTTGTGGTGAAGAGAGAGCTGAGCCAAAAGGCGAAGCTCTCGATTTACCGGTCGGTCTTCATTCCTACCCTCACCTATGGTCATGAGCTTTGTGTAGTGACCGATAAAACGAGATCGAGGGTACAAGCGGCCGAAATGAGTGTCCTTCGCAGGGTGGCTGGGCTCTCCCTTAGAGATAGGGTGAGAAGCTCTGCAATGCGGGAGGAGCTCGGAGTATAGTCGCTATTCCTCCGCATTGAGAAGAGCCAGATGAGGTGGCTCGGGCACCTAGTAAGGATGCCTCCCGGACGCCTCTTTAGTGAGGTGTTCAGGGGACATCCCTCCGGTAGAAGGCCCCCGGGAAAACCCAGGACACGCTGGAGGGACTGTCTCTCGGCTGGCCTGGGAACGCCTCGGGATCCCCCAGGAAGAGCTGGACAAAGTGGCTGGGGAGAGGGAAGTTTGGGCTTCCCTGCTTAGGTTGCTGCCCTCGCGACCCGACCCCGGATAAGCGGCAGAAGATGGATGGAATTGTTTTTATTTGGTTTTTCAAGTGTGGTTGTAGCAGTTATTTTTCTGCTGTGTCAGCTGCAAAAGTAAACTGGGGAAAAAGTGAGGCCCTTGCGGTTGGCCACTGGCCTGGAGGCCTCCCAGTTCTCCCTGACAGTCTGAAGTGGAAAACAGATGGCCTGAGTGATAATATTATGAATAGAAACTGGGAGGGCATGACTGAGAGGGTAAAGGGCAAACTGGCAAAGTGGAGATGGATTCGGTCCCAGATGTCATACAGAGGGAGAGTGTTGGTTTTAAATAATTTGGTAGCCTCTCTGCTCTGGCATCGCCTGACCTGTGTGGATCCAGCATCAGGGCTGCTGGCCCAGATTCACGCTGAAATGGTTCAATTTTTTGGGGGATAGACACCATTGGGTTCCACAGGCTGTGTTGTTTTTATCTGGTGATGCAGGAGGCCAGTGTCTGGTACACCTGGCCAGCAGAACAGCTACCTTCAGAATCCGTTTTGCCCAAAGGTATCTAACGGGACCTCTTGATTTGGTGTGGAGGGAGGTGGCCAGCTCCATGTTCAGGCAGGTCAACAGTCTGAGGTTCAATGAAGGCTCTTTTTAACTGATCTTTACCGATAGGTGGCTTGTACCCTTTTTATTGTAGTGTTTTATGGTCTTGTACATTGTTAAAATGGGCACATGTGCGTGAGTTGAGATCTCTGCACTGGTTACTGAAGGGGCCTTGGGTCCTCCGAAGTGGAGGACCCTCTACAAACCTCCTCTGAGGAAGAGGACTGGAGACCTGCAGTGGAGGATCCTACACGGCGCCATTGCCACCAGCTCCTTTGTGTCGGATTTAAATGTCAATGTAGTTAACAGGTGTCCATTCTGCAGCCTAACTTAGAGCATCTTCCACATGTTCAGTGGGTGCAGCAGACTTTTGACTCTTGTTTTTAGTATCTTTGATGTCCAGTTCACAGCCCCTGTTGTCATTGGTGGAGTTAAATATGATAGAAAGACAAAAACAAAGTGCCAAAATCTAAACTTCCTGAGTGGTGAAGCCAAAATGGTGATCTACCCGACACGAAGAGACTAACTGCAGGCTGAGACAGCATGTGAGCTGGCCTCTGTAGAGGACAGGATGTCCGCGCCAGAATCAGGCTGAAGTTTTGCTTCTACAGAGAGATCAGGAACCTGGAGGCTTTTAAACAGCTGTGGGGATGTGACGAGAAGTGACGTGAGGTGAGGCACTGATGTCATCACAATCAGATTTAAACACGTAAACCCTACATCTTATCTTATCCAATATTTGATTGGCAGCAGTTAACGGGTTATTTTTAAAGTCTCATATCAGCATTATTTACACATACAAACTGTAAGAAGTAAGGCCAGGCGAATGGAAAAAAAATGAATGACTGCACTTGACTCGCTAACTCTTCACCACAGTATAGCAGCGCTGAATCATAAGAGGAGTCCTTGGGATCATGAGCGCCCCCTGTCACAGGCACAGTCAGCCAAGTCATTGTGCAGTCCAGGTGAGGCTCAACTGCTGCTGCTGCTACTCAGGTCTCACCTGAGTAGTTGAACAGTAAATGTGAAAATTCTGTGATTTTTAGTAGCAAATAATCTAAAACTGGTGACGTTAAATGGAAAATAACTTTATGGTACAAATCACTATATAAATACAACCATTTAATTTATTTTTTTATTTTACATTTTTATTTTTTCATGATGACCTACCTGCCTCCCCTGACTGCACGTCACTGGTGAGGGGGCTTGTGTCCAGTGACGTACTAAGAGCAGCTGACGTTCACAAACTTCCTGACATGGAGCTTACCTGGTTTTAACGTTTTACATTGCCTGTCCTGACCTGTGACTTTTTTTTTTTAAACATGACTGGTTTGACAAAAATGTAAATAAAATGTGTTTAAAAGTCAAAGCTTCTTTCTCTCTTAATCTTTCTCTCTTCCTCTCTCTCTCCCTCCCCCTCTCATTCTGTCTTTGTCCCTTCGCGGCTTCCATCATTGCGTGTCCGTAGGCGGCAGAGTGGCCATATTGTCTGTGATACAGCAAAAATTACACATACTGTGGACGGAGGTTGAAGAACGTGACTGTAACTCACTTTTTGAGGAAAAATAACTGTAAGAAAGTAATCGGGGGTAAATATACGCGCTGTCTTGGTTCTTCCCAACACCACCTCCTGTCGCTGAAAGCGTGTCGTAAATCGCGGTGTTAGCCCGCGAATGCTTTCAACTCGGCCTGTGTAAAGCCGTTAAACACTAATCTGCTCGTGACTGTAAAAAAGATCCAGTCAGCATGCGTTTAACAGCTACTAAACTGATCAATAGCTAATTTAATCAGCGTTAAACGAATGTAACGTGTAATCCTCGGCGGCATGCTGTCACTAACTAGATGGATGATATAAACTATCAAATGAAGGCATAAAGGCATCATCATCATTTATTTATATATATATATTAAGTCTTTAAAGTGTTCATGTGTTCCATTGCATCGTTAAATATCGTTTGCTACCAGCGGTTGTGAGGAAAATGTGGACGCTTGCTCGTTTCCTACCTGTATTGCTTTATTTGTTCTGTCACCGTGGGAAAAATGACATCGAAGCACTGGATCGCCAATTGCTGTTCTTATTATGGAATCTGTGAGTCAGTGGGTGATAAACTTTAGGATCGCGTGTAGACAGTCATTTTCAAGTCTACACATTTCACTGTCACTTTGGGCCATGAGTTTTGACTTCAGTGCTCCAGAAAAAAATCCCCGTGGTCTTTTGACCATTTCTCGAAATGTTTCTGCTCATTATCCAAAGTAGATCTCTCTGTGTCAACTGGACTGAAAGGTTTCCTTGAAAACGTTTCGCCCTCTCTCCAGTAACTCCCCTCTGCTCATCGCCCTCTCTCTGTAACTCACTTTTTAGCTCATTGTCCTAATGCAGGGGTCGGGAACCTTTTTAGCTGAGAGAGCCAAAAAAGTCACATTTTTAAAAATGTATTTCCATGAGTGCCATACAATATTTTTAGCTCTAAATACAACTAAATATGTGAATTTTTAAACAAGACCAACAATTTTAGAATTTAGGAGGCCTCTGAATTTATTCTTTTTCTTAATAATTTTGTTACACTGAAGCTATCGAATACATAAAATACAGTGGTCCCTCATTTATTGCAGGGGTTACGTTCTAAAAACCCCCACGATAAACAAAATCCGCGAAATAGTGACCTTTTAATTTTTCACTATTCAAATACATGTTACGGCCTCATATCTCCTCGCACTCTTTAGAAACCCCAAAGTACACCCGCTCCAACAGGGCGGAGGAGTGAATGGTTAATCACTGAAATTACTCAAATGAATGCTTACAGTGTTTAATGTGTTTTTCATCTACATAACTACAAAGTGGTAATATCGCGCGATCGTACGTGATTTCGTTTTCAGCGTCCTGTCTGGCCACACAGCTCCTGATGCAGCTGGTGTGCTTTGCCGGACAGCAGAAACAGACCGAAAGTGGCTGCAACGGGGGTGGTAGTGGACTTTTTTTTTTTTTTTAATAATTCATGTAATCATTCTAATATTTAACGGCTTAACGTGTTTAAATTATTTTTAACACTATGATTTCTGTAATGTTTTACTATTATTCATTGCTTATTGTGTTAAGAAATGTCAACTAAGATTTATCTGAGAGCCAGATGCAGTCATCAAAAGAGCCACATCTGGCTTGCGAGCCATAGGTTCGCGACCCCTGTCCTAATGTAACCTCTCAACAATCGAAAATCTGCAAACTGAGTCAGGTTCTCCTTTCAGTTTTCTCCACATTTAGCTGCCTTTATTTGCATCTTCTGGGCTTTCTGGGAACTTCTGCAGAGAAAGCATCCCCACAGTGTGACACTGCCACATGTGTTAGTCATGTTAGGGATAATACGTTCTTCTTCCAGGTGACTGTGGAGTGTCACACATGTTGGATGAATTCTAGGGCACATTTGCTTATTTTTAAGATTTGACTGACAAAATATTTCAGCTGCAAAGGAAAACTGTAACTCACTGTTCTGTAATAATCCCTGGATTGTCATTGCTTTTTAACTTCAGATTCTAAGTTGTCTTCTTTGCCTTTCCCTGACAGCTGTCTTCTGCGCCCTTCCCCTGCTCCTGCCCTGTTGGCATCAGTCCCCCAAAGACCCCATTTTCTCCTTCTCCTCCTCTTCCTCTCCCAACGCCCATCATCTTCTTGCTGAAACCTATTTACCATCTTGCCAAGCTGTCGGACATGTCAGGACCAGTCCCGAGTCGGGCCAGAGTGTACACCGAAGTCAACACTCACAGGCCCAGAGAGTATTGGGACTATGAGTCTCATGTAGTTGAATGGGGGTTAGTATCTTGTTGAGATGTAATGCTTTCGGCTTGTTGAGCTTCACTGATATTTGATTTTTTTATAAACACAGAAATCAGGATGATTTTCAGTTAGTGAGGAAACTGGGACGTGGGAAGTACAGCGAAGTGTTTGAGGCCATCAACATCACCAGCAATGAGAAGGTGGTAGTGAAGATTCTGAAGGTTAGTGTTGAGGTGCCCACATGTTTGTGTCATTTGATGTTGTCAGCCTAACTCCCTCTGTGTTGCTTTACAATAAAGCCTGTGAAGAAGAAGAAAATAAAGCGAGAGATCAAGATTTTGGAGAACTTGCGTAGTGGCCCTAACATCATCTCCCTCATTGATATTGTCAAAGACCCCGTGGTAAGTTATCTTGATGTTTTGGAATTTTTTGGTGGTGAGTTGTGCACAAGTTGTTTTTATTTGTGTTTACACAAGTTGAAAGAACAATAAGCGAATTTTGTTTCACTGCTTAGTCTGTAGACCAAATTACAGTGTCAGTCGCCACACCTCCCTCGACCTCTGCTCTCCAGCAACCCCACCTCTGCACCTCGTCTGAGAACTAAGCGAAGTGCAAACACATCACCATTTTGTAGAGCATGTCAAGTCCTCAATAAGTAACAGAATAGAATAGAATAGACTTTATTCATCCCACAGTGGGGAAAATCTTTTGTCTACAGCAGCAAAGGGGGGGGGTACGACAAAAACAGAACAGCGGTATGGGAGTAAAAAACAAGTTGAATAAAAAGAAAAAATATATATATTAATGTAAGAAAATATTGCACAAGTAAAATAAAATTGCACAACAATTATATACAATTATATACAAAGACCAGTGAATACCAGTGAATAGTGAACAACACAACAACAAGTGAACAAAGAAAGCCCTGTGTGGGTACATAAATACGTGTCACTATAGTGTTGTGTTGTACAGTCTGATGGCTGTGGGGAGAAATGACCTGCGGTAGCGCTCCTTCCTGCACTGGGGGTGTAACAGTCTAGTGCTGAAGGAGCTGGACAGGGCCTCTACCGTGTGGTGCAAGGGGTGGTGGGGGTTCTCCATAATGAATGTTAATTTGGACAACATCCTTCTGTCCGCCACCTCCTCGATGGACTCCAGGGTGCAGCCCAGGACAGAGCCAGCTTTTCTAACCAGTTTGTTTAGTCTCTTCCTATCTCTGCCTGTACTGCCCCCCGCCCAGCACACAACTCCATAAAGGACTACTGAGGCCACCACAGTGTCATAGAAAGTCCTTAGTAGTTGTTTACACACACCAAAAGACCTCAGTCTCCTCAATAGGTGAAGTCGGCTCTGGCCCTTCTTGTACAGAGCGTCTGTGTTGTCCGACCAGTCCAGTTTATTGTTTATGTGAACACCCAGGTATTTGAATGAGTCCACAAACTCAATGTCTGAACCCTGGATGTTCACCGGTGTGTGTGGTGAAGGTGACTTCCTGAAGTCCAGAACTAGCTCCTTTGTTTTGCCAGTGTTTAGGATCAGGTGGTTGTTCTCGCACCAGCTCACAAAGTCAGAGATGACCCCCCTGTACTTCTGCTCATCTCGCCCCGATACACATCCAACAATGGCACTGTCATCTGAGAACTTCTGCAGATGACAGTGTTGGGAGTTGTATTTAAAATCCGATGTGTACAGCGTGAACAGAAAAGGGGAGAGCACCGTCCCCTGAGGAGCCCCCGTGCTGCAAACTACCACGTCAGACACACAGTCACGCGGCCTCACAAACTGTGGCCTGTCTGTAAGGTAGTTGATGATCCAAGCAGCCAGATGTTGGTCCACGCCTGCCACCTCCAGCTTCCTTCTCAGCAGTGACGGCTGGATGGTGTTAAAAGCACTTGAGAAATCAAAAAACATGACTCTCACAGTGCTTCCAGGAGACTCCAGGTGAGACAAGGCCCGATGCTGCAGGTAGATGATGGCATCATCCGCCCCGATGCCTGGTCGATATGCAAATTGCAGCGGGTCTAGTGCTGAGCTCACCTGGGTGCTGAGGTGAGTGAGGACGATCCTCTCCATGGCCTTCATTAGGTGGGAAGTTAAGGCGACGGGTCTGAAGTGGTTTGGCTCCCTAGGACGAGCTACTTTAGGAACCGGAACCAGGCAGGAAGTCCTCCAGAGTACTGGTACTCTCTCCAGGCTGAGGCTCAGGTTGAATATGAAGAGGACCACCTCGCAGAGCTGGTCTGCACATTCCCTGAGGACCCTGGAGCTGATGTTATCAGGTCCTGTTGCCTTCCTGGCCTTTGTCCTCCTTAACTCCCTCCTAACCTGGTTCAGAGTGAGACAGAGGGTGGTGGGGTGGGTAGTGGCTGGTCTGGGGCCGTGGGTTGTTGGGGGGGTCCCATTATTGTGTTCGGAGGAGGGGTAGAGTGGACTGAGTGGTGCTGAGGTGTGAACAGCTGCAGCTGGGAGGAGACGCCTGGACTGGAGAGGTGTGAAGAGGGAGCCTTGGAGACTGGGGGCTGGGCAGAGTCAAATCTATTGAAGAATATGTTCAACTCATTTGCCCAGGCTTGGTCACCAGTGGCCTGACAACCGTTTCCAGCCTCACCGTGGCCTGAGATGTGTTTCAGCCCTCTCCATACATCCCGAGCGTTGTTCTTCTCCAGGCGATGCTCCAATTTCTTCCTGTAACTATCCTTGCAGCTCCTGATTTTGAATTTTAAGTCCCTCTGCACTCTACGCAGCTCCTCCTTGTCCCCTGAGAGAAAAGCCCTCTTCTTCTCGTTTAGAAGGGCCTTCAGTTCAGGGGTCACCCAGGGCTTGTTATTGGAAAAACACTGCATTCTTTTGGTTGGCACAGTGTTTTCCACACAGAAATGAATGTAATCTGTAATGCAGTGTGTGATGCCGTCAATGTCCTCCCCATGTGGGCTGTAGAGAACGTCCCAGTCTGTGGTGTTGAAACAGTCCTTTAGTTGCTCCGTTGCCTCCTCAGTCCACATCTTCACTGTTTTTACCTGTGGTGACTGCTGTTTCACCACTGGAATGTAAACAGGGGAGACATGAACCAGGTTGTGGTCAGAGCGTCCTAAAGGGGGGAGGGGGGCGGATTTATATGCGTCCTTCACGTTAGCATATAGAAGGTCCAGAGTTTTATTGTCCCTTGTGTGGCAATTCACATACTGGATGCAGTTGGAGAGGGTGGCGGAGAGGGGGGTGCAGGCATGGTTAAAGTCCCCAGAGACGAGAATAAGGGCGTTCGGGTGCTGCGTCTGTAGCCGGGACACGGTGCCGTGCACGCGCTCACACGCGACAGCAGCGTCGGCCAACGGAGGGATGTAAGCAGTGACTACCAGCACATGGGAGAATTCCCGTGGAAGGTAGTACGGCCGAACGCTGACTGCCACCAGCTCAACGTCCCTACTACAGTGCTGTTCTCTAACAGTGATGTGGTCCGGGTTACACCATCTGTCGTTCACAAACACTGCCAGTCCCCCACCTTTCCTCTTCCCGCTCTGCGCCGCGCTCCGGTCCGCCCGCACCAGCGTGAATCCGTTGATGGACACCACGGTGTCCGGTGTGTCCTGATTTAGCCACGTTTCCGTGAAACACAGCAGGCTGCTCTCACGGTACACGCGCTGCAGTCGCATGAGCGCCGTTAGTTCGTCCAGCTTGTTGGAGAGAGAACGGACGTTTCCCATAATGACAGATGGGACGTAAGGCTTGTACCTCTGTTTCCTCTCCCGGCGCTTAATACCAGCTCTGCAGCCTCGTCGTTTCCTTCGTATCTCCGCTGGAATCTCTGGGCTTCCAGTGTGAAGGAACTCCACACGGCTAAGAGCTAACAGCTGATCCCGACTGTAAACAATGAGGCCGCATCCTAGAGGGTCCCCCGAGGCCGGCTTAAAAAGTTGAAAAAAGATACTAAGACAAAGTGCGCAAGTAATAAAGTTTGTGCCCTTTGTCACACCACTCCATAACGGTTTATTTACAAAACCGAAAACACAAATAGGGAGGAAAAAAACATTAAAAAACGATACGAAAAGAGCACAAAAGGAGAGAGCTGCTGAGACTTGCTGCCACACACGCGGCGCCATCTTTAAAAAAAAAAAAAAAAAAAAAACGTAGAATATTACGATGCAAGCAAGACTACTTCTGCAGGTGTTCTAGGCTTTTATCTGTAAATAAATCATGAAGCCACTAATTTAGTGTGTCACCATTGACAGCAAACAGTGTCTGTTTGCTGCTAATGGTGTTAGCAGACAGTTCAGTAATTATCTGTCAACTTCTTTGCTAACGACCATTGTTTATTTAGAGGTCGTCTTCAGGTGAATGTTTGTTCCGCTTGCCCCCATTTCTCTTTGAAAATATGCCCACCGGCTGTAGCCATTTATAGTGAGGGAGGAGGCAGTGATTCATATAACCTACAGTTGAAACCAGAAGTTTACATACACTATATAAAAAGACACATAACCTTGTTTTTCTCAATATTTAAGATTAAATCACATTAAATTTTTCCTGTTTTTGGTCATTAAGTTTACCAAAATTATTTCTATTTGCTAAATGCCAAAATGATGAAAGGGAGAATTTTTTGGACAGTCTTTTATTACTTTACTGAGAGTCAGAAGTTTGCATACACTGAGATTACTATGCCTTTAAACAATTTGGAAAAGCCCAGGTGATGACGTCATCACCTTGGAATATCCTTTTATTTATTGACAATTGTTCATCTGTTCAAACAATTATCCACAAGTATAAACACCATGGGAATGTTCACAAATCCCCCTTATGATGAATGACGTTGTTGGTCTTGGGTCTCCCTTGCTCGGACGCGGGTCACCGGGGCCCCCTCCTAGAGCCAGGCCTGGGGGTGGGGCACGCTGGTGAGCGCCTGGTGGCCAGGCCTTTGCCCATGGGGCCCAGCCGGCAACAGCCCGAAGAGATGACATGGTACCCCCTTCCCGTGGGCTCACCACCTGCAGGAGGGGCCAGAGGGGTTGGCTGCAGTGTGATTTGGGTGGCAGCCAACCTTGGCGGTCCGATCCCCGGCTGCAGAAGCTAGCTCTAGGGACGTGGAACATCACCTCTCCGATGGGGAACTAGCCTGAGCTGGTGTGAGAGGTTGAGAAGTTCCGATTAGATATAGTTGGCCTCACCTCAACGCATAGCAAGGGCTCTGGAACTAGCCTTCTCGAGAGAGATTGGACTCTCTTCCACTCTGGAGTTGCCGATGGGGAGAGGCAGTGGACAGGGGTGGCGATTCTTGTTGCCCCCCGGCTTGGTGCCTGTACGTTGGAGTTTACCCCATTGAGCGAGAGGGCAGCCTCCCTCCGCCTTCAGGTGGGGGGGACGGATCCTGACTGTTGTTTGTGCCTATGGCCCAAACAGCAGTTCAGCGTATCCACCCGTTTTAGTAGTCCTTAGAGGGAGTACTAGAGAGTGCTCCTTCTGGGGGTTCCCTCATCCTCCTGGGTGACTTCAATGCTCACGTCGGCAGTGACAGTGAGACCTGGAGGGGCGTGATAGGGAAGAATGGACCCCCGATCTGAACCCGAGCGGTGTTCTGTTGTTGGACTTCTGTACTCGTCACAGATTGTCCATAATGAACACCATGTTCAGGCATAAAGGTGTCCATATGTGCATTTGGCACCAGGACACCTTAGGCCGCAGTTCGATGATCGACATTGTAGTTGTGTCCTTGGATTTGCGGCCACATGTCTTGGACACTCGGGTGAAGAGAGGGGCAGAGCTCTCAACTGATCTGGTGAACTGGTGGTGAGTTGGCTCCGATTGTGGGGGAGGATGCCGGACAGACCCGGCAGGCCCAAACGTATTGTGAGGGTCTACTGGGAACGCCTGGCAGAGTCTCCTGTCAGAAGGAGCTTCAACTCCCACCTCTGGGAGAGCTTCAACCATGTCCCGGAGGAGATAGGGGACATTGAGTCCAAGTGGACCATGTTCCGTGCCTCCATTGTTGAGGCGGCTGACCACTACTGTGGCCGCAAGGTTGTCGGTGCCTGTCGTGGCGGCAACACCCGAACCCGCTGGTTGACACCGGCGGTGAGGGATGCCGTCAAGCTGAAGAAGGAGTCGTACCGGGCCTTTTTGGTCTGTGGGACTCTTGAGGCAGCAGACAGGTACCGGCGAGCCAAGCGGCTGCGGCGGTCGCCGAGGCAAAGATCTGGGCGTGGGAAGAATTCGGGGAGGCCATGGAGAACGACTTCCGGACGGCTTCGAAAAGGTTCTGGACCACCATCCGGCGCCTGAGGAGGGGGAAGCAGTGCATTGTCAACACTGTGTACAGTGGAGATGGTGTGCTGCTGACCTCGACTCAGGACGTTGTGGATCGGTGGAAGGAATACTTCGAAGACCTCCTCAATCCCACCAACACGCCTCCTCGTGAGGAAGCAGGGCCTGGGGACTCGGAGGCGGATTCTCCTATATCTGGGGCTGAGGTAGCCGAGGTTGTTAAGAAACTCCTCGGTGGCAGGGCCCCGGGGGTGGAAGAGATTCACCCGGAGTTCCTTAGGGCTCTGGATGTTGTAGGGCTGTCATGGTTGACACGACTCTGCAACGTCACGTGGACATCGGGGGCGGTACCACTGGATTGGCAGACCGGGGTTGGTGGTCCCTCTTTTTAAGAAGGGGGACCGGAGGGTGTGTTCCAACTACAGGGGGATCACATTCCTCAGCCTTCCTGGCAAGGTCTATTCGGGGGTACTGGAGAGTACCGGAGGGTCCGTCGGATAGTTGAACCTCAGATTCAGGAGGAGCAGTGCGGTTTTCATCCTGGACGTGGAACTGTGGACCAGCTCTATACCCTCAGCAGGGTCCTTGAGGGTGCATGGGAGTTTGCCCAACCAGTCTACATGTGTTTGGTGGATCTGGAGAAGGCATTCGACCTCATGCCTCGGGAAGTCCTGTGGGGTGTTCTCCGGAAGTATGGGGTGTCGGGCCCCCGATACGGGCCGTCCGCTCCCTGTATGACCGGTGTCAGAGCTTGGTCCGCATTGCCGGTAGTAAGTCGAACTCATTTCCGGTGAGGGTTGGACTCCGCCAGGGCTGCCCTTTGTCAACGATTCTGTTCATAACTTTTATGGACAGAATTTCTACGCGCAGCCGTGGTGTTGAGGGGGTCCGGTTTGATGGCCTCAGGATCGGGTCTCTGCTCTTTGCAGATGAACCGGTTCGCAACCGAGTGTGAAGCGGCAGGAATGAGAATCAGCGTCTCCAAATTTGAGGCCATAGTTCTCAGCTGGAGAAAGGTGGAGTGCCTTCTCCGGGTCAGGGAGGAGAGCCTGCCCCAAATGGAGGAGTTCAAGTACCTCGGGGTCTTGTTTACAAGTCGGGGAGGAATGGAGCGGGAGATTGACAGGCGGATCGGTTCGGCGTCTGCAGTAATGCACCGGTCCCTTATGATGAAGAGATTTACCGGTCGGTCTTCATTCCTACCCTCACCTATGGTCATGAGCTTTGGGTAGAGACCGAAAGAACAAGATTGCGGGTACAAGCGGCCGAAATGAGTTTCCTTTGCAGGGTTGCTGGGCTCTCCCTTAGAGATAGGGTGAGAAGCTCTGCCATCTGGGAGGAGCTCGGAGTAGAGTCGCTGCTCGGAGTAGAGCCAGATGAGGTGGCTCGGGCACGTAGTAAGGATGCCTCCTGGACGCCTCCCTGGTGAGGTGTCCCTCCGGTAGGAGGCCTCCGGAAAGACCCAGGACACGCTGGAGGGACTATGTCTCTCGGCTGGCCTGGGAACGCCTCGGGATACCCCCGGAAGAGCTGGACGAAGTGGCTGGGGAGAGGGAACTCTGAGCTTCCCAGCTTAGGCTGCTGCCCCTGCAACCCGACCCCGGATAAGCGGCAGAAGATGGATGGATGGATGGATGGATGGGAATGTCCAGCCATCAAACCGCTCATGAAGGAGACAGGTTTTGTTTCTCAGAGGTGAACCTGCTTTGGTCCGAAATATCAGCCCAAGAACAAAACCAAAAAACCTTGTGAAGATACTGGCTGAATCTGGTGAGAGTGCATTATCTACAGTGAAATGAGTTCTGTACCGACTTTGGTTGAAAGGCCGCTTTCTCAAGAAGAACCGTTACTTATAAAAAACATAAAAAAGCCAGATTACAGTTTGCAGATGCACACAGGGACAAAGACCTTATTTTTGGAGACTTGTCTGACGAAACTAAAATTGAACAAATTGAACTTTTTGGCCATAATGACCATCGTTACATTTGGACTATAAAGGGAGAGGTTTGCAAGCTGAGAACACCATCCCAAATGAGAAATATGAGGGTGGCAGAATCATGTTGTGGGGTTGTTTTGCTGCAGGAGGAACCGGTGCACTTCACAAAATAGATGGCATCGTGAGGAAAGAAGATTATGTGAAAATACTGAAGCAACATCTCAAGACATCAGCCAGGAAGTA
Organism: Pao palembangensis; assembly: GCA_015343265.1. Taxonomy (NCBI): domain Eukaryota; kingdom Metazoa; phylum Chordata; class Actinopteri; order Tetraodontiformes; family Tetraodontidae; genus Pao; species Pao palembangensis. The sequence continues at coordinate 12,515,512 of CM027087.1, read as the reverse complement.
AAAAATGTGCAAAACGGTTTTCCAAATGGACACTGACCCTAAGCAGACTACCAGCATGGTTACAAAATGGCTTCAGTAGTCAGTGTTTTGGAGTGGCCGTCACAAAGACCTGATCTCAATCCAATGGGCAGAGCTGAAAAGACTTATACGAACACGGCGGCCTACAAACTTGGCACAGCTACACCAGTTCTGTCAGGAGGAATGGGCCCAAATTCCTGCAAATTATTGTGGAAAAGCTTGTTGAACGACATCCAAAACGTTTGACCCAAGTCATACAGTTTAAAGACACCAAACTACTACTGAATACTACTACTACTACTAAAATATTAATGAAATGTATGTAAACTTCTGACTGTCAGGAAAGTAATAAAAAATTGTCTAAAAAATTCTCCCTTTCATTATTCAGGCATTTAGCAAATATAAATAATTTTGGTAATCCTAAATAACCAAAAACAGGGAAAGTTTTATCAGATTTAATCTTAGACAGAAAAAAAAGGTTATGTGCCTTTTTATATACAGTATGTAGGTAAACTTCTGGTTTCAACTATATGTGAACGCGTGGCTGTATCAGCTTGTAAAGAAATATCAACACACACCGCGAGTGTGTGACGTCAAGCTATACTCCAGATGAAATTGCACCTTTAGATCGTCGCATAGTGATTTTTCAATTACTTCTACTTAAAAATGATGAATTTTGGTTATTGCTCATTTAAACATTTATTATCTCTTCTCCTGAAATGTTAGCAATGTACCGATAGAGAAACCAGCACCTGTGCAAGATGGTTGGTTCCAAGTCTTAAAACACTTTCATTTTCTCCTGTTAACATTAGACTAGTACATGAAATGTGTACATTTATATGCAAGTGGGTTTTCTTTTTAAAAATAGGAATTAGAAATCTGATGTCTCAGACCAGATTTGCACAAAGGGCAGAGTGTTTTTTGGGATGTTATAATTAATGTCTTGTTCGCACTCCACGGTGTTAACAGTCGTGGGGAAGCCATGCTGTTCACACTACGCCACTCTGGTCACCTGGTCAGGATAACTGGAGGTCTATGGGGTGTTAAGACTATAATATATAATATTATGGTAGAGCTCGCAGGACACACACCATAAAAGCTCAGGTGCTCCCGCCATTGTTCAACTAAACTATTCAGTGTTTTCTGTGAAACCTTCCTTGACTCCATTCATCACAGCTGTTCCTGTTGCGGTTGTTGTTCTGATTGTTGCTGCGCTGCTGCTAGGGGTCACTTCGGCATCTCGCGGCAACCCTTGTGTCTGCTTTCATTGGCTGTAGCTGTTTTTACTTCACTGCGACCCAACTGGATATTTAGCTGTTCGCATTCGGTTTCATTCAGTTTGAGTCAACTCCGAGTTGGGTGGCCGGTCGCGACCCGACTGGCGACTCCGGGCTGTTCACATTAACGACTCAGGGTCATCAAGTGGATGACTGCCTCAGCCCCAGTTTGGTGGATGAGAGCAAAAACCAGTGGGTGACCTTATGACTGGGCTTAAACGCTGTAGTATGAACAGGTCATAACAGACTCCAGAATCCATATTCTCACATGTGATCATGCAGAGTTAAAGTTAGCAAGATTTGAAACTTATTCCAATCATGTGATCTAACTTATTCCTATTATATGATCTAATCAACTGCAATTCAACACTATAGTTTGGCCATGGTTCAGTATGTACCTTGGTTTTTAAGTCGCGGATTCAGTAGATTTTTTTTTTTTGTTTTCCTGTATAAGGAGAAGAAAAACACTTGGTTAGGGCTGTCACGATTAGGAATTTCTGGAGACGATTAATTGTCAGAAAAATAATCACGATTGACGAATATATTGTCTATTTTTTTTATATTCTACTATCATAGCATAATAAGCTTTAATAATACGTATTCTGTACTGTACTGTACCCCTTAATGAATAAGAGCAATTTAATGACTTTTTGAACATCAAGAAATAGTTTGGCGTATTGCTGTGGATGGTGTGTCTGTAGACGTTTCAGAGTTGTTGCTCCATGTTGTTATCCTAGCCATAGCACACTATCCTACCATAGCTCGCTGCCCATCTGACCAACATGCGGGTGCAATGGTGACGCTGAATGCTGCTGCTGGTGCAACACGATAATCGCAAATATTAAAAATAATCGCGTTTGGTGAATATTGTAATAATTGCGACTGCCCTATTATCACAGAATTACACAAAATACTTGAGCATGATGCCACTCCTCATCAAATCAGTTCAGACATGGAGAGCACAGCTTGTGGTTGCATCTGTAGATCACATACTGAAAGTAAATTGTCTTAATAGTTTTTTCTATTAGTGCAAAAACGTATTTATTTGTGATCCAAAAGGCTCCCATTGTATTGTTTCTGTAAACATTAAAATCAAGATTTTCCCGTTGCAGTCCCGGACACCAGCCTTGGTCTTTGAACACGTTAACAACACTGACTTCAAGGTATGAGCCAGACCTTTTCTTCTGTTTTGAAGAGCAGTGAGCTCATTCATGATGGTATTCCTGGGGGGGGAGGGTGGGAGGGGTTGAGCTTTTGAGCTTTTGTCCTCATTTATTGTCACCGTTTAAGAGAATTAATGTTGTGGTCAACAGCAACTGTACCAGACTCTGACAGATTTTGACATCCGCTTCTACATGTACGAGATCCTCAAGGTGAGTCTCCCTTCAGAATCTAAAGTCACGCAGAGATTTTATACCCTGTAGCACTGTAACAAGACTACTGTTAATTCATTAGGTCATCCTCAGACGAGCCCTTCATCGTTGCTTCCAGTCATCCCGATTTTCCATACATATGGCCAGTTGGTACTTTGAGCGTCCTCGTGACTGATGCCCATGTGTTGTTTCCCACAGCACCAATTTGCTGGCTGGCAGCTCTCGATGCCTTTGGCAGTGTCCTGCTAGTCTCATTCTCCTTACAGCGATCTTCTCGCTCACCCTTGGTATTCCCTCATGCAGGATCCTGTTGGTTACATGTGTACTCTGGCTGATGTTAAGCACTGCCGGCAACATCCTGGTGTAGCACCCATCTAGAGACTTCTGTAGGGTTGGCTTTGGGGTCCAGCTTTCACTGCCATAGAGGAGAACAGACCCTACTGTTGCATAGAAGAAGCTAAGTTTGATTTGGCGAGGGAGGTTGGCGTTCCGTACGCTGGTCCTGCATGCAAGTGCCTTCTTCACTTTTAGATCTTGCTCGGTTGAGTTGACCCATGAGCCCAGGTACTTGAAGTCCTCGACTTCTTTCAGCACAGTGCCTCCTACTGTTGTCAGAAGTTGATGTTCCGGTGGACCATTGTAGATGATGACCTTAGTTTTCTTGGCATTTAGCCAAGTTGATCAATAGAAAATCAGCCCAAAGGAACAGCTCTTTCTCTTTTCCTTTATTTATATCAGTATGTCTTTCGTTCACTGTCAGGATTCTGTACATGTTAGCAACCTTTGTCATCTTTGTTGAGTTTACTAGTGATATTCTCTGTTGTGTCGCTATGATGTTGTACTTGTGACACCTTGTAATTAACATGCTAGTGACATTGAGGCATGCTCTATCGAACTGCTCGCGGTGAACGTAACTTTTCAGGAGCAGCAAAGATTTAAGGAAAAATACTTTAATTCTTGGTTGGCTGCCTCATAGCAGCCCTCTTCACATTGCAGGAAAATTCAGCCTGTTGCTCAAATCTGATCTTGAACTTCAAGTGTTCATTCTGATGTTTGCAAATGATCACATCAGCTGTCATGGTAACTACATCGGCTTCAGTACACGCACTAGTAACACGGGTGGTGACGCAGTATATCCACATGGAAGTAGCAACTGGGAAGTACGTGCAGTAAGACAATAATGCGCACATGGCGCCAGGACACACTGAACTTGATCTGCACTCCACAGTTCGATATTTTCTGTGGTGTCTATGCAGCGTGCTACTAGACCAGTGTGCCTCTCGCCCAAGGCATGTCTGCACTAGAGTCACATATGTCAAAATAGAATTTGAATCTGATTCAAACCACCTCTGGAAAAATAGGATTTTGTGCTGTTGAGAGTACATGAAATCAAATTTCCACTAATCCAGATATACACAAGAGGACATTAATCAGCCTAACCCTATAATAACACAGGATAGGAAGCAGATTTGGCGCTGCAGTGTGAACAGGGCCAGCGAGGCTGTGGAAACGCCGCATTTTACACCTCTAAAACCTCACATTTGAGAGAAAGCTTGAAACTTAAAAAGAATCAACTTTTAAGCATATATCAGCGGGTGTCCACCAAGACTGGTGGTTATTTTTGTGGTTTTCAGGCTCTGGATTATTGCCACAGCATGGGAATCATGCACAGGGACGTGAAGCCTCATAATGTGATGATTGATCACGAACATCGTAAGGTTAGTGGTTCAGTCATTTGTCTTGCTGTTCATCTGCTTGTGGTCATGAGGTGGCCGTGAGGTTGCTGTGGCCAACACTAAAAGACTGTTTTCATGTGGTTTGCAGCTGCGGCTCATTGATTGGGGTCTGGCTGAGTTTTACCACCCAGGCCAGGAATACAATGTAAGAGTGGCATCCCGCTACTTTAAAGGACCCGAGCTGTTGGTGGATTATCAGGTATGACACACAGGGTTAATGAGTCACCTGAGGAGATATTTTCAACAATCATCCATACAAACATTTACCGCACCAATCACAGTCAGAAACTGTTTTAATATTCTGACGACTTTAACCCGAAAGTACACCGAGTGCGGCGCGGCTCCGACACGACTTCACACCTGATTCTAGCTAGGTGTATTGCTGGTTAGCCAGGTGTATCTTTTAACAAGGAGGCTGTTTTCTCTTTTAATCTGCCGTAATGGCAACTCACATGACCCTGACGACGATCAGAGACTTATAACAGCAAATAAAATTATCGCCAATTTCGCCAGTCCGATCTGCTAGGTTCCATGCTGGATGTAGCCCAAGAACAATCATTGCACATAGCATCGCTCAAGGCAGCTCTCCAGGACACCGAGCACTGGGACCCCATAACCTTCCCCAGTCCATATTCATATTCCAGCTCCACACCAAATGGTCCTCAACTATGGACCGAGGTTGCCGTCTGTGGCAGAGGAAAAGCCTCCTGGATCTCTGCTTGACCTTCCCACCTCAACATCTCCAACCGTTTTGAGCTTCTGTCCTGCCTTGGCGAGACACCGGGCCCGGACACCGCCTTAGACAAGTGCAATGAAGACGCTGACGGTATCTCGCAACCCGCTGTCTTGACCACTGGAGATGATAACACTTCCTCTTCGCCGCTAGCGATAGCTAGCACTTCCTCTCCACCACTAGCGATGACTAGCATTCGCCTGGCACTCGCCCCCGCCGCAGAGCCTCAGCAGCCAGGTGCCGGGTCTGCAACAACATTGGCTTGGCGAAGGATTATTAAGGAAGCTGTGTTTCAGCACTCCGGCAGTGCTACTCGCCAGGCATCTTCCGGCCGTCCAGAGGCTCCCCCGCCTTCCTATTCCCACCGAGCGGCTGCTCCTCCTGTGAGGTGGGCTCACATCGGGCCAGCAACTGGAGACAACGCTTCTCGTCGGGAACGCAGCAGCCCCCGTCTCCTCGCCCGCTTTTCCCCCCAACCACGGCAATATTTGGAGACTCCATCAGCCGCAACATCAGGTACTTTAACGCTATTTCACACTGTTTTCCCGGAGCCGCTGTACCCATCCTGCTGGACAAACTCCCAGACTTGCTGCAAACCCTACCCTCCTCCATCAAAAGGATAATAATCCATATTGGGTCAAATGACACGTCCTGTCAGCACTCTGAACTTACCAAAAATGATTTTAATGAGTTTTTAATCTTTTAACTGGTATCAGGATACCCATTTTTATCTCTGGCCCCATTCCCACACTGACCCGAGGAATGGGGTGTTTTAGCAGAATCCTTGCCTTGTCGACCTGGCTCAAGTCTGCCTGTGTCCACATAAACGTTGCTTTTATTGACAATTTTAACCTGTTCTGGAACCAGCAATCATTTTTTTCACCGGATGGTGTCCACCCAAACATGCTGGGCAGCCGCATTTTAGCTGCCAACGTATAGCATGCTGTCCAACACGTCACCCAGTTTCCCAGATATGACTGACTAGAGCCCTGCACCCCCCATACTCTGAGTCACTTGCACACTTACCCACCACCCCCTGCTTGATTCCCCCCCGCTGTCCTCTTCCACCACAGCCACCGTTTTCGGTCAAAACTGTTATCACAAACAGACATCAACGTTGCTACAACAGAAATGCTAGGAATAACCTTGTTCAAATCAATTTGGAAAAATCTATCCTGCCCGCCACAAAGGACTCAATTTTCCCACAAACCATAAGCATGTGTCTTTTAAATGTACGCTTGCTATCAAACAAAACCTTTATTGTCAGTGACCTGATTTTAGACAATAATATTGAGTGTCTCTTTTTAACTGAGACCTGGGGCCTGTTTCAGAAAGCGAGTTTACCAAACTAGGGATCAGAACCGAAGCTCAGGGTAGCCAAACTTTGAAACGTGCAACTGAGACTTTTCAGTTTCAGAACACGTGTTAACAATTGGTTCAATCAACTCTGAGCCACAGTGACGCTTGTGCACGATGATCTAAAAAGCCTTATCAATGGAACTCAGAAAAAGTGATTCACTATGACAGCAACTGAAAAAAAAACCTTGATCATCACATTTCTCCCTATTGGAGGAAAATTACTGACCGAGTCCATGCGTCATTTAATAACTGGAGAGAAAAAGAAAGAAATGTTTGTTCTTGTGCATTCCACTCATTTAACATTTCTATTCTATACGTGTGTTTGAGTCACAGATGCAACAGGCACCAAACAGACTTGGCAGAAAGTTAAGATGAAATACAAAAATATAGTTCAAACATGTAAGATATGACTTAAATACGATTTAAATACAAGCTATTGTGTTGTTTAGCCTGTCCTCATTAAACAGCGTTCAGTCAGTAACCTGTATTTAATTAATTAGAGAAATCCCCTAAACAAAGAAAAAGCAAAATCTTTAGCTTTCCCATCACGGTAAGTATTTAGTACTGTCTATATGAAAGCCTGAAATGCCTGTTATACATGCATGTCTCCAAATTTGTGTTTTCTGAATATGTTTAAATTTTATCTCCATTATAGCCAACAGAAAAAAGGCTGAGGTGATCCAGTGCCACCCCGTGTTGGTTGGCTAAATGCCATCCATTAATCACAGACACAACTTAACACACTGATTATTTCTAGTAGCAGAAGGAGTTCAATGTAATTGGCTGCTGTTGCTTTCAGATGTCAATCTATTTATTGCTTAAACTGATACCTGCAATTCTGTGGAACACTTCCATGAGATGTCTTGGGTGTCTGTGACTTTTTAACACTACAACGTGTTTCAAAATCGTTTGAGTGCCAGAGTAATGTTTATGACAGCATGACGGTTACCTTGGACACATGCTCACCGATATTATATATTTAAAAAAAAAAAAAAAAAGTTTAAAAAAAAATGAATAAAAACACAAAGAATTTGCTCTGAAATGAGAGCCATTCCGCAATATAAGCGATGTAAGGGCTGAGAATGCTGTTAAATAAATTGAGGGTGCAAATAAATCTGTAACGCTCAAGGAAGTTCCCATCGAGGCTTAATCAAACATCTAATCAAACATCATCTTCTCCCTGGAGTCTGCAGGCTTCAAGAGCAGCAGAAAGGCGGGGTTATTTGGAATTAACCTGCTCGCGAGCAGGTTCATTTGAAGGCGTATGTTACCACGGTAACTGACTCAGAGTTACGGTGAACCTGCTTTCTGAAATCGAAAACCCTGCGTTTCCCTTCAATCACACCAAATTAACCCATAGTTTTCGCTAAACCCGCTTTCTGAAATGGGCCCCTGGCTTGGCACTGATGCACCAATTGTTCTCACTGAGGCCTCCCCACCAAATTTTAATTTTTTATTTTCTTTTAGAGAGGGCAAGAAAGGTGGTGGGACTGCATCCATTGTCAGTAACTTGCTTAGACCAAATGCAGTGTTACTACACAAATTTATTTCTTTTGAGTCCCACGCCTTTGTTTTTAGCAGTTGTCCTATCCTTTGCATTGTTATCTAAAATTGAATTGAATTATTTATAGACCACCTCAGTACTCGTTGGCTTTTATCAGTGAATTTTCTGAACTGCTATCACTCGTACGCGATACAATAAAATTATAATAACCGGTGATTTTAATCTGCACAGATAGCACCGGGGATTTTATTACTAAAGATTTTTTGGATTTTATTTGCATGGATTTTAAGCAGCATGTCACACAGCCCACTCTCAACAGGGGACACACCCTTGACCTTGTCATCACTTATGGCCTGTTCACCTGTTATTGACTTGGCTGTCTCAGACCACTCCTGTGTCTTCTTTACTATCACCATTTTTAGCCAGCAGGTGGCCCCAGTGAGAACTGTGAGGAAGCGCAACCTGTCTTCTGAAGTGGCTGCAAATTTTCTTGAGATTTTACACAATACTCCTGCAGAGATTTTACCTGCATCATGCAACTCTATCATTGACCATTTTAACAGTCCCTCAGATCAGCCCTGAACACATTGCCTCCGCTCTTCAACAAAACAACAAAAAACAATAACTCCTCACCTTGGAAAAATGATAAAATCTCAAGAAAATGTGCTGGCGTGCTGAAAGGAAATGGAAAAAACCAAGCTGACAGTTCACCATGAAATACTCATGAACAGCTCAGATCTTACAGCAATGCAGTCAAACAGGCCAGAATCTCCCATTTTGCAAACCTTTATTACAGTCTCTAATAAAAAAAACCCTAAAATCCTTTTCTCCACCATTGACCTTCTAATGAACAAAAATAATAAGTTCCAGGATACCATCTGTAACGCTATGTGAGGACTTTGCACGCCACTTCAGAAGCATAATTGATGTAATTAGATCCAGTCTTTCAGCTCAAAAGAATGCAGCCATGAACACATCTGAATCTCTGTTTCTGCCTGTAGAAACACTGGAGTTTTGTCCTTGTTGATGCAAAGACCCTTGGTCGAGTTTTCTCCCAAGTAAATCCAACAACCTGCCTTTTAGATCCTGTCCCCACATCACTTTTAAAAACCTTTTTACAGATTTTTTGAGGACCAGCTTCTAACCACTGTGAATTGCTCTCTCCAGACAGGTGTTTTCTCTAGTGCCTTTAAAGCGGTAGTTTGCCTTTAAAACGGCAAAAGTTTTTTGTAAGTATGGATACCTGCTCTTCAGAAACCTGTGAAATCCAGTGTGGGGTACCTCAAGGATCAATTTTAGATCCAATTCTTTTTAACCTGTACATGCTTCCTCTCTGTGATGTCATTAGGAGATACGGCAGTAACTTTCACAGCTATGCTGGTGACACGCAGCTCTACATCGCTATGTCTCCTGATGACTTAGAACCCATTGACACCCTTTTTAATTGTATACTAGATCTAAAGTCATGGATGGCAGAGAATATTCTTCAGCTCAATCAGGACAAAACAGAGGTTTTAGTTATTGGTCCTGAAGGTGAGAAAGAGAAACGTTTACCAAAGTTACGAGATCTTAAACCATCTGAATCCATAAATAACTTTGGCGTCATTTTTGACTCTGAGCTCAACTTTATTCCACATGTCAGAAACACAACAGAGATTGGTTTTTATCATTTTAAGAATATAGCCAGAGCCCGCCCGTTTCTCTCTCAAGCTAACGCGGAGGTCATAATGCATGCTTTTATCTCTAGTTGTTTAGATCACTGTAATGCCCTGCTTTCTGGTCTTCCCAAAAAGACCATTTCTAGCCTCCATTTACTTCAAAATTCAGCTGCTCCAGTGCTGACGAAGACCAGGAGGCAGGCCCACATTACACCAGTCTTAAAATCTTTGCATTGGCTACCCGTGTGTTTCAGGATTGATTTTAAGGTTTTCTTATTAGTTTTTAAATGTCTTCATGGTCTAGGTCCTTTTTATTTATGTGATCTACTTTTACCCCATGAAACCTCGCGGACCCTGAGGTCCTCTGACACTGGCCTTTTATCCATCCCACATGACAGAACAAAATCCTATTATGTTATTATGGTCCACGTCTGTGGAACAGCCTGCCAGGGAACCTCAGGGCTGCAGAGACAGTAAGTGGTTTTAAGAAAGGGCTTAAGACTCACCTTTTTAGTTTAGCTTTAAATAATAGTCAATATTAAATTATTCTTATTCTTGCATTAATATCTTATCATTCTTAGCATCTTATCTTTTATCATTCTTATCTAAAATAGTTATTTACTGAGTGTTTTTATGTTTTATGCTTTCATGTTTTTATCTTTTTCTTTTATGTGTCCAATATATTTAAGTCTTTCCTTTTATTATTTTAGCTCCAGTGGTTTCCTCAGGATGGGGGCCCTTTGTGCCGGGAGCTACACCTGGTCTGGTCAACTGGGGGTGTCACCCTGGGTGTCACCAGTCCTGGTTGGGGTGGTCCTTGGAGTGGCGCTTCCCAGGGGTCTAGGGGTGGGCGTCTCCTAGTATAAATGGCCCCCTAGGTTGTGTTTCCTCCCTTAGTTCCAAGCCTTTCCTTTCTTTTAACTAATTTTAAGTGTGTGTGTTTCATGTGTGTCAGTTTTAAATAGTTTTAATATGTAAAGCACTTTGCGTTGCATTTTATGTATGAAAAGTGCTATATAAATAAAGTTTGATTTGATTCGTTTCCATTCAAATCAATGCGTGAAAGTACGCCGGCTGCAGCTCTGACAGGGCTGTGTGCTCTGCCCGCCCTCCGACAAAATACGCACCACTTCTATTTGGTCAGATTGTTGCAAAAATTTAGCACAATGCATCGCGTGCGATCCCGCACATGCGAAGAGAAAATTAAACATCCTGGAAATTGTCAAAATAAAAAGTCCCATATTTGGAGTGATTGTTTTCAACTGTAACAAAGGGTTCCCCCTGAACTTAACAGGTCCTAGGTCTTGTGACCTAGGACATCTTGTCCTTGACTAAAATGACATCTCACAGTCATTTTATACAAGGACAAAGAATTGTCATTGAAAGCCATACTATTATTTATGATGTGTCACATCCTTTTTAGAAGGATAATATAAAAAAAGACATGGTATGGAAAGAGATTTTAGAAGCAATAGGAGTGAATGTTTTTTCATTTACAATGTGGTAATATTGCGTGGTCGTACGTGATTTTGTTTTCAATGTCCTGTCGGAGCCGCACTGCGCTGACGCAGCCGGTGTATTTTGGCAGACGGAAGAGGCAGAGCGAAAGCCGGAGCTGCAATGCAAATTCATTCAGTGTATCCTGGGTCCTGCTCAAGGTTTCTTTCTGTTAAAAGGGAGTTTTTCCTTGCCACTGTGCTTACCTGGGGGTTCAGGCTCTGCCTCTGTAAAGGACTTAGAAACACTTTTATTGTAAAAGGCACTATATAAATAAAACTGAATTGAATAGATTTGAAAGTGTATTATTGGGGTTAGAGGGCAGACCCATCGAACCAGACATCCCGGGGGTGGGAATGACCCTCCTTTCTTTGCATGCCCATTTTTAGGTTGTACATGTGTGTATGTGATGGAGAAATACTAAAATCCACTGCTATATCTTCAGTACTAGAAGTTGATAGTTGACTATCTTATTGGTCGGTCCTCAATCACTGGTACTGGTCACTCAGTTATGGTGTTTATTACCGTCAAAATATGATTTTGGTTTTACCCTTGTCGGTAGTGTTTATTTCTGTTTGATGTGAGTTTTTCAATAGCTAATATTCTCGCTGTGTGTTTGTATTTTTTAGATGTATGACTATAGCCTGGACATGTGGAGTTTGGGCTGTATGTTGGCAAGCATGATCTTCAGAAAGGAGCCTTTCTTCCATGGTCACGACAACTATGACCAGGTATTTTGATGTGCCATCCTCAGTCATTTTACAGACCTTTTTGTTTGTGATGGCACTGGTCATTGTAGATGCAGGGTTGTGTGGCGTTTCTGGTGTCATGTGGTTCTTTTGTTTTGTTGGTTGTCCTGCAGTTGGTGAGAATAGCAAAAGTTCTGGGCACTGAAGACCTATATGACTACATTGACAAATACAACATTGAGCTGGAACCTCGCTTCAATGATATCCTGGGAAGGTGAGAAACTACCCCCCCAAACGATGGTGGGCCACCAGGTTTAGCCAGTTTTTGAGCTATATGAGAATCTCTAAATGCAATGATAAATTTAATGAAACTAAAAGCTGGATGGATAGATGGTCGCTGTTAATACAAAAAGGGTTTTCAGTGAAAATGAACTATGCTTCTGAGGTTGTGGTGATAATGTATTGATTTTAAATGTCAAACAGGCAAGTCGTGAACTGGTTCTCTGCATACATAGTTATCTTATTTAGGAATAAAGTTAAAACTAAAAGGGCCCACATGCTTTTTTATAGCCCTTAATTCCCTAATACTGTATTTTAGGTTCCTTTCCCCAAATTTGACCTTGATGCAGAATTATAGCCACTACGATCCAGTCCCTCAATGAGCTTTTAATGTACCATTTTTGTGTCTGCAGCTTGAAATGTTAATGAGGAGGAGAGAGGCAGGGCAGGGTGGAGGCTGGGGGTGTGGCCTTGTGTGTGCACTAGCTGATTTTTGATGATATAGAGGCAAGTTTCCAGATCGGCCTTTCTGGGCTGTCATATTCCCAAAGGAGTAGAATAATCTCCAGAGCATGGTGGACTGGTTTCGCTAGTTTGGAACCTGTTGGAACCTTCCCTACATGGAGGCGTCTCCTGATTGTGTACTGACTCTCTGGATGACTCTCTGGATGGTGTCCTCTCAGACCTCTCTGCGTTCTGCGTTCTCTGCGTTCTGTGTAAAACAGCTGAATGTCTATAACAGTTATATGCCCTGCCTGATGTTTAGAAGTTCAGAGGTCATGGCTTTATCTTTTTTGGAAAGCACATCTATCAGCACTGGTTTTGTGTGTTGTGGATGCTAGACATTCTCGGAAGCGATGGGAGCGCTTCGTCCACAGTGAAAATCAGCACCTTGTTAGTCCTGAAGCTCTAGATTTCCTGGACAAGCTGCTGCGCTACGACCACCAGATGCGCCTGACTGCCTGTGAAGCTATGGACCACCCCTACTTTTGTAAGTCTTCATCACCAAGAATCAAAGTTATTGATAGTTCTGAGGAAGGAGAGATTGATTGCCAGTGTTCCCACAGTTCCCATCATCAAAGATCAGTCTCGTGTGACTGGCTCAGCCAGCCTCGTCAGTGGGAACGCAGCTGTTAGTACAACCAGCATGATCACTGGTGAGAAGCAATGGGTCTGTTACAACTGTTGCTCCAATAATGGCACCATTCCAAACATGTTCATCCAAATCGCCTCCAAACACACATACGCCTGTGTTTTTGCATTTTAATACCAGTTCAAACAACAGCATTTTTTTTTTTTATAACTTGACCCTGAATACTTTCAGAGAAAAGTGGATATGGATGAACCGTCTCTAATGACACCTTACTCACCCTGTACGTTGAAGGTATCTCTGCCTTGCCAGCCTCCACTGCCTTGGGTCCTTTGACCGGCTCACCGGGCCTCTCTGCTGCCACCAGCGCCCTGAGCACCCCAGTGCCTGCTGCCGCTGCCGCCCCACAGTGACTGCTTCCTTCCTCTCACACCTGTATCATCAGCTGGCACACATGGACGAAGGGGACACGTATGAGACTGCAGGCCCTCACCACATCCAACAGAAACGTGTGCCTCATTTATCAACCATCAGAAAGCACTAAGCTCCAGCTCCTGTCTGAGTCCAGAACCCTGGGACACTGCTGGATGGCTGCTGACCAGCTGGCTGGTAATGGGCAAGTAGTCACCAACATACTTTCAAATCAAAATAATTGGTGTTTTGTCCCCGTTTAGCCTCTTAACAAGCAGGAGTGTTTTCCAGGAGTGAATGAATTTGCAAATGACCTGAGATGAATGTCAGCTGTCCAGCTTCCTTTAACCTTGGTGGAAGCGTCAGTGAAGATGAGCAGATGTTTTTGCCTGTGTGGGAATTGAAGAAGGGGGTCAACACTTGCGTCAGCAATTAGGACCAAAGTAGCACTAGGTGGAAACATCTTTAAATGTTCTCCTGGATGATTTGAACACTCTGGCAGTATGCGAGAAATGGTGTTAACGTAAACTCTCACCAACACACTTCACTTGTCATCTTTTTGCTCTGTTGACCGCCTGTCATGCCAGGGGTGTTAATGTTAGCAGTTAGCTGTTGCCGACAGCTGGATGGTGTCATCACCATCACAGCATTATGAGGATAGTGTCTACCTGAAGCCAGGTAAGACTGATCCTGGCTCAAAAGAAATTGTTTCTCAAACATGCTGCTTTCCTGACAGAACCAAAGTTTCTCTGTTGCTGTGGGGGAAAATGGAGAAAACCGCAGTGAGTTTAACTGGGACCACAGCTGAAGGTGATGTGAGGAAGATCAGAATTGAGTTGATGACCACCTACTGTATGCGTCACCACATGGTGCCGCTTTGTATTTTCTAGCCTCCACCAACAAACTAGGTGATTACCACCTGAAAGGTTCAGTGTTTGAACTCTGAATCATTTTCCCCCGTTTCCAACTCCTTCAAATTCAAATGAAATGGGTCATGTGTGCATTGACCTGGAAATGGCACTGCCCTTGCATTATTGTAAATATTTTTATGTTTTGATGTAGAAAACTGGTATTTGACACTGTAAATAAAGGTGTTTTATTTATCAGGTACATCTGCTTTGTTTTATACAAGCTCACACATTCTGAGATAACCACATAATTATTTTGACTGTAGATTCTGAGCTTTGATACCAGGTTTTATCAGAAAATATAGACACAGGTGATTGCTCAAAGAAATCTGCAGTTACTTGAAACCATAACCCTAACCCTGCTTGGGCGACTTCCTCAAACATGCATGGGTGTGTTGTATGCTCACTGTTCTCTGTCTGCACTGGCGACTCAACACTGAACTCTGTGGTACTGTGATGAATGTTTGTCCAGCTGAGGAAACTGCAACATTCTTCTTTGTGGTAAAACATGAAGATAGTGACAAGCACAGCGGCATTTACATTCTTCTTTAAAAAATATAATCTTTTTATTTATTAATCAGTCAACACTACACCTGTTTAAACGCAGCTCCAGATCTATCTCCACCAGAGTCTTCCCTTTGGTCTCTGGAAGTACGAAGAAGAAGAATATTCCAGCTAAGGATGCAAGCACCCCGTAGAGCATAAAAATCCCCGACACACTGACTGCCTCTGTTCATCAAGCACATTAACAGTGTGACTACAGCAGTAGACACAAAGATAGATTCTTTTCATTGGTTAATTCTCTCACTATATTACAAGTCAAGTACTTACTGATACAGTTCAAGAAGGACAATGTGACCAACAGGTTAGCGCCCCAGTTAAAGCAGTTGATAAAAGCAAATGCTCGTCCTCTGATCTCAGTTGAAAATATTTCACTCAGGAGGAGCCAAGTCACTGGTCCCACACAAAAAAATGTCAATTAGTGTCAGTAACATTTCTTTCACCAAATATAGGACTTGTTTTTGCCCCAAATTCCTAAATCAACCACAAATTTAAACCACCTAAAACGTTTGTAGTAGCTGAATTTTTACAGTTATACTAAACCCAGTACATTTGTCCAGTTTAACTAGTCTATTTGTAAAAAACACATACTTGGTCCAAATCCAACTGAGTAAGCACTGATGACAGCTATCATACACAGGAAAATTATCCATTTGATTAGTGAATCTTTTTATGGAAATGGCTCCTATGGAAGCCATTTATGGATTCCATCGTTACGAATGTCAACTAACAAAGTTTCCACAGTTCCGTTTATAAGGAACGGTTCAGAATCACATGGATTTATTGTGTCCAGTGTAGTTTCTCCTCCGAGGAGTCCGATGCTAATCAGACACACCATGATGGAGCATCTGCTGATGAGCAGGGGCCTCCTGCCAACCCTGTCTGGAAAAAATAGTGAAAGTCAGAGTCACACAAACTTTGACACAGCCTAACCCCAGAGATGCCAGCAGTGCCGAGGCATCACTTTGAAAGCCCACTGAGTGAAAGATGGTGGAGGCGTAAGAACATTTGGCTGGCCTGTGAACTGCTGAAAGAGACTGAAGCCAGTCGTGGTCCTGGTCCTCATGTTGTTTTTTTGCTTGAAAAAGTCCATGAAGCTTAAGTTAACTGTGTGGTTTGGTGCACCACAATACAACAAGGACTTATCTGCTTCTCTCTGGTGCAAGAACTCTATGT
>CM027087.1:12442993-12498743 GCA_015343265.1 Pao palembangensis | reverse complement strand
CTGGGCGGCACTCACAACTGACTCTTTACTTCATGTTCAGTGCTCTGCCTCTATCATCAGTGGCATTCCTTCATCGAAGGTCTAGGTATTTATTTTCCCCCACCAGATCCACCACACTGCACCCTAAATTATGACACTTCACAGGACCAAGCAAGATTTTTCTCACAAATACAGGGACAGCACTGGAAAATTAATACAACAGGAATTGTGTGTGGTCCTCAGGGAGTTGCTGCAGCCGTTGTATTAACACCTGAACAGCGTGGTATCAATTGGCAACTCTGCATTTCCACATGTTTTACTTGATTTTTCCCCTCATCACCAGGCCAAAGAACTTGGAGCCATGGTAAAAAAAAGGTTTCATTAATTACTGATTGGCAGCCTACACACCTTCCAGCAGTTTTCCGCTCAGTGTCTGATCCCAGCTTTTTGTATATCAAACATTTTACAACAGATAAGGCTATATTGGAGCAACTCCAAAAATGACATTTGCAATGCTTAACCAAATGGTGTCAGTATTTGTTACTCAGGTCACACAGGAAGTATTGAGAGAACCAAAGGGGGACTCACCTCCAGGACCGGAAGACGAGTGGGTGCTCCTGAAAGTGTTAAAAAGGAAGTGGCAGGAACCAAGGTGGACAGGACCACACCGAGTAGAACATCAACAGCCGTCGAGCTCCAGGGCAAAGGCAAAGTGTGGTACCACCTGACGCAGTGTGCCAAGGCTCCAGGAAACACCACACAATCGGAAACTGCACCCCCGACTGACACATAGGCCACGTTAGAAACACAAGGGTGAGTGAAGTGCTAGTAACCTCTCCTCACCAGGGAACATAGATGAGCGCTCCAATAGATATACATATGGAAGACGCCGACCTCGAGGCACTGCTGACAAGACGAGATGACGGAACTGATGGAGGCTATCCCCCGAGAACGTTGACACTAGGAATGGCGACGTCATAAACTTTTATGTGTTAATGTATGTTTTTTGACTGTTCTTGTTTACTTTGTATGTTGGGAGTGTACACCTGGGAAGGCATACTAAGATGAGCTATTAATCAAAAAGTTTACAAACAGGTTTTTAGGATATTGTGTAATCTCTAAAGAGATCAAAAGGGGGAATTGTGGAACCAACGGGTTAAAGTTGTAGCTGAAAGACAGCATGAAGAATGGAATGTGCTGAAAGACCCAGACTGAGGTCCTGACCTTTGACTTTATGTTGTTTGTAGAAGTTAGACATTAAATCAGTAATGTCAGACAAGACAGGAACTATAAAATAAGAAGTAAGGAAGTGACAATGTTTACAATGAACAGATGGTTACTGACATGGGGGCCAGAGGAGGGGGCCTCACTAGGATAAAAAAAGTGAGGAGATTCTGTCTCAGCAGATCTCCTTGAGAGGACAATTCTGTTATGCAGCTGTTTGTCAACGAATCTCCAAGATCTTGTAAAACTTGTTTGTTATTAAAAGCATTGCCAAGCAGCAACTACCTGTTACAGTTTGATTTGTCTTGACAGATAAAAGAAGGCGCAAGGACCCGGAGGGCGGGGGAGCCCGGCCGTGAGTCCCAGACTTGCTGTTCAGCCGCAGCCCTGCTTTTTCCAGCCTGAGCAGTATCTCGTCCAGGTTCTTTAGATGGCCAGATTCATCCACTCCTGTCATAAAATATCATCCAGGTCGTCTGTGTAGATTCTCACTCATCCAGGTCATGGTTATCCAAAGTAGATCTCTCTGTGTCATCTGGACTGAAAGGTTTCCTTGAAAATGTTTCGCCCTCTCTCCAGAGAGCTTCTTCAGTTCTAAGTTTGCTGGTGGTTTTCAAGCTCTGCACCAGCAAACTTAGAACTGAAGAAGCTCTCTGGAGAGAGGGCGAAACGTTTTCAAGGAAACCTTTCAGTCCAGTTGACACAGAGAGATCTACTTTGGATCATCCAGGTCCCTTTTAGAAGGCCTTCCATGGTCCTCTGGAATATAGCTGGTGCAGACGCTACACCAAAGGGCAGTCTGTTGTACGTGAACAATCCTCAGTGAGTGTTCACTATCACATACTTTATAGATTCCTCATCCAAAAATATCTGCTGGTATGCATGAAACATGTCCAATTTTGAGAATTGTTTTCCTCCAGAAAGCGCTGCAAATAGGTCCTCCAGTCTGGGTATCGAATACTGTTCCAGGGATACTACTGTGTTGACAGTAAGCTTGTAATCTCCACAAAGTCTCACAGGTTTAAGAATCAGCACAACTGGGGCTGCCCATTCAGCATATTTCACTGGCGAGATGATGCCCTCTTCCAACAATCGATCTATTTCCTTGTCTATTTCCTTGTTCAGGGTCTTTCAAGGACCATGGGTGGAAGAAACATGGGGTGGCGTATTGTTTTACATGAATGGTAACTTCCATACTGTTAAGGGTGCCCAACTCCTCTTTGAACAAATACTTGTGATTGTTTAAGACTTGAAGCAGTAGTAGTTTCTGTTGTTCTGAACCGGTGCATTTTTCTAGCTTTGTATCTGCTTTGTCTCCAGTCCAGTCCTAGCTCCTCCAGCCAACTTTGTCCTAACAATCTAGGGCCATAAGAAGACACATTATTTGCGTTGAATAAATAATTTTTGGACCACTATTGTAAAATTGTGCATTTTCCATGGCACACCTGATGATCTCTCACAGCACACTAATGTCCTGCAGCACAGTGGTAGGGAAACACTGCTCTAGACTCCACAAGACCCCACTCCTGTCCACTTCACTCCAGTTCTCTCCACTCCTGCCTGTAGGCGCCACTCCACTTCACAAATTTCCTGTCGACTTCGCTAAACTTTACTCCAGTCACTTTGACTCTTATCTTATCTTATCTTATCTTATCTTATCTTATCTTATCTTATCTTATCTTATCTTATCTTATCTTCTCTGTAATCCCCTGCAGTCCACTCCTGTTCCGTAGGCTCCATTCCAGTCCACTCTTGTTCTGTAGACAAATGTTTTTCAACCACTCTGCCGTGGTAGACTAGTGTGCCATGAGAGATCATCAATGTGCCATGGGAAATTATTCAATTTCCCTTAATTGGTCTAAAAATAATTATTTGAAAACGAATTAATGCAAATAATATGCCATTATTGAGTGTCTGTGCTGATCGTAAAAGACTTTTCTTTGTGTTTGATTCCTATTCAACACCCTGATATGAATGACTATATTGTTACAGTTTTTCTCAAATGCTAAAACACAAAAGCCAATCCTCTGAACCAAATGACCAGTTGTCTAAACACATTTACTAAATCTAGCCATCATTTTCCAATATCAAACACATTTCACATGAAAACACAATTCACAAAACACAATCTTCCGTTCTCATAAATCTAAACACATTTTTCCTTGCTAAAACACAAGTTGCAAAAGAACTCTGCTCATATTCTCAAATGAAAGCTCATGTGATGCAAAATGCTTGCCACAGTCAGCAATATTTGAACACAATGAACACACCTGGCGTCATTCATTACACACAACGACTCAAAATTGAAGACACTTGTTGCTAATGCTGTGACCACATGTATAAAAGCAAGTTCAGAGTGCACAGTTTATTGAAGATTCCAAACAAACACAATGGATGAAGGCAGAGTCAGGGGAAAAGGAATTTGAGTCAGAAGAGGAAGGTTTTGAGGTTTTACCAAACAACTTTATTCACAGATCACAACAAACACAATAAACACTTAAGTCAGTCACGTAAAACATTGGAAAATTGCATATTGTCAACGGCAACAGAGCACAAAATATCCTGACAACACCAGGTATCAATAAAAGCTTGCAGGTCATGTGACAGTCTATAAAAACTGAACTCGAGCCTCAGCCTACACCTGACATTGCAGCGCCACACTGAGGCTGCGTCCTGACCTGCACGCCCCTCAACCCTGTTTCTCCGCGACACATAGATGGCCAGCTTAGCCGCGGCAGAAACAAAGTTGAGGAGCTGCCACTTCTTCTGACCTGCTCTCCTGTACCCAGAACCATAAATGAACACCTTCTCATCAAAGGGGACATCAAATGAGGCAACCACATCTGCTAGAAGAGTGAGGAAACCTGTGAGCCTTTCACACTCGCTGAACAAATGAAAAACCGTTTCAGGGCGACCACAGAACGGGCAGGCGTCCGACACAGCCGGGTTAAAAACACACACCACAGAGTTACAAGCAACGGCACCATGTAGAATCCTCCATTGGAGGTCAGCAGTCCTCTTCTGGATCGGGGGTTTGTAGAGGACCCTCCAGCATGGCATCACCTGGGCTCCACCCAGCCTGCTGCTCCACACAGATGGCGGCCTGTTGCTCAGTCGTCTCCTGCAGAGCACTCTCACGCAGCTAAAGTACATGGTTTTCCTATCGCCCGTGCGGAGGTCCAGTTCTCGGGCGTTCTCCAGCAGCGAGCCGGAGGCACCGCCAAGCCGAGGGGTCAGACGCAGATCCGGAAAAGGGTCCTCCGGGTTGGGCTCAGTCCCTCTGCCATACGCAGCCAGGAGAATCCTCTCTCCAGCAGTCAGCCTCCGCCTCCACAGCGCCAGAGTCCTCTGCAGTATCCTGGTGGACCGGACCCCCAGCAGCGACCCCAGCACCCCGGCATCCGCCAGCGCCGGCCCAGCTGCGTCGACCACCTGCTTCAGTTGGAAAGTCCTGGAGCGAAGCAGCACCGGTTCCAAACCTGGCATGGCCTCGCAAGAAATGTCCAGTCTGGCACCGTAAATGACGGGTTCATTCAAAAGCCAGAACAGAGAGGTAGAGCTTTTCCTTGAACTGCTTTTGAACAGGGCCCACGACCTGAAAACACCCTGATAAAAAGGAGGCAGAAGAGCTGGCCATGGAAGAAGAGGAGCAGGCCAACAAGGAAGAGGAGTTCAAATCAGAGGAGGACGAGGAGCAGGCCAACGAGGAAGAGGAGTTCAAATCAGAGGAGGAAGAGGAGCAAGCCAATGAGGAAGAGGAGGAGGCCAACAAGGGAGAGGAGAAGGTCCAGGAGGGAGAGGAGAAGGTCCAGGAGGGAGAGCAAGACAACCTCGTACCATCATTACGGACGAGATGCGAGCAACAGTCATTGACCATGTCATTGTCCATGGCATGACAATGGCTGAAGCAGGACTAAGAGTCCGTCCAAACCTGAGTAGGTTCACCGTGGCCAACATTATCAGGGCATTCAGACAACACAACAGTACTCTATTGCTTTCTTTGTCACAATACAGTTTTACAAGCCTGTGAAAGTAGTCTATTGGTTTCAAATCAGTTGTTATTGTAAAACATGTCAATTGACAACACATGTTTCTTTCTTTAGAGTTGAAAGAATGCCACATAGAGGTGGGGAGGGTTGCCATATTTACAGCGGCACAAGAAACCCTCAATGCGGATATGGTTCGTGAGAACAACCTCATCAGACTCCGGGAGATCAGAGACAAAGTCATTGCCGATAATGATGATGTCAGCTTGGCCACAATAGACCGAGTTCTCCGGCACCAAAAGATGCAGATGAAACAGGTCTATAGGGTTCCCTTTGAACGCAACTCTGCATGACACAAAGACCTATGTTACGAGTATATGCAAGTAAGTATACATCCATGTTCACAGTACAGTTAGTGGACATACTGTGTTGCTCAGTGGTCTACATTACTTCTGGAAAATACTGTTCTACCTGACTGTTGGTCTGAACATCTATGCACTTTCACATTTTCACAGAGGATATTACAGTTGGACGCGATGGCCAGACCTCATGAGTACCTCTTCCTGGATGAGGGCTGGCTTCAACCTGCAGAAACGAAGGCAAAGAGCCCGTAATATCATTGGTCAAAGAGCCATCACTGAGGTTCCTGGCCAATATTACTCTTTGTGCGGCCATGGGTTCGGATGGGTTTGTCCACCGGCATGCTGTCCTTGGGTCTTACAACACCCAATGTCTCCTCACCTTCCTAGAGGAGCTAAGAGACATCCTCCTGGACCGCCAACAACACCATCCTGGGCCCACTTTTATGTGATCATTTGGGACAATGTCCACTTCCAAACAAACCAAATCAGAGAGTGGTTCACCACCAACAGTAACCACTTTTTAAACGTCTGTCTGCCACCCTTTCCTGAACCCTATAGAGGAGTTCTTCTCATCATGGAGATGGAAGGTTTATGACAGACAACCATACACTAGAGAGAACCTCCTAAGGACAATGGAGCTGGCCTGTGTTGACATCCCAGTGGTGGCCTTCCAAGGATGGATTCGCCATTCCAGGGCGTTTTTCCTGCAGTGCCTCGCAAGAGACAATATAGCCTGCGATGTGGATGAGGTGATGTGGCCCAAAGCAGCTCAGCGACATGATGTGTGGTGTGAACAAAGTAAATAAAAAAACTTCACACCCTGATCATGTTTTCAAGAGTACTGTTGTGTGCAATAGATTCTGTTTTTGCATTGAGTTGTTACAGTAGTGTACATGCAGTATTTTCTATAGATTTATACTCTTCTTAAGAAACTCACAAATCTAAATGCCTTTGTGTCCTCTGCAGAAATCTAAGAAGATCCGTTTCTGTAAAGTTTCTAAAACTATGCATTGGCACTTATGAAACAAAGAAACTTCTCACAAATTGAGCATTGTGTTTTCAATTGTTTTGCTGTAGTGTGTAATGGTGTTTACATTTTTGAAAGCTTCGAGCTGCTCTTTTGGTGTGAAAGTTTGAGTTTTGAAGTGAGAGTGTGGTTGTGTTTATGTAGCTTTAGAAAAGGGTGTTGTGTTTAGACATTGGGGAACATGGAGGAAACGTTTGTGAAATGTGTTTTATCATTTGAGAAAAACTGATGTAGGCAAAACCAGTTCAAAGAACAATTTGTAAATTTTTTTGTTCACATATTTTTACAGGTCATTCTATAAGTGCTGCCTTACTGACAAGTAAAAGCAACAAGAAGTCTCGTTACAGGTGTGGAAAAATAGTAGCCTTTATTTTCTAGTGGTGATATTTACAGGGTGGTGTAGGTCTGGATATTGTGGCAAAAACACTGCCTCTAAAAAAAAAAAAACGAACATAAACACATTTTGGCAAAAAATGTGGAACCAGTTACAAACACATTTGGGGAAACGAATAATTTAATTTGTGCAGTTCTAAGGAATGAGCATCCAGTGAGAGAACATATACTTTCACAATCATGTGCCCTGCTTAATCATTTAAATGAATGACAAATATACTTCTAGCATTACTTGATAAACATTACAAAATCAGAGGAACAATAGACTTTGATGCATCACACAAATAATAAAATAGAAATATTACATCAAAAGTTAAATGGTGATGATGTGGTTTGGTTGACATTACCCCAAGCAACTGTTGATATAGCCTGTATGTCACATTTAAATGTCATCATGAGGGAACAGAAGTGATAATATTTACTGGTTTCTGGGCCAAAAATTAATTACTACATTGAAAGAGTTCTTTTTAAATAATGTACTAGGAAACATCTTGAGGACATTTCACCAGTAAAATATAAGCAACTGTAAAAATGAACAATTTACCAGAACTTTATAGTTTATCGTGTTGGTTCTGATACACAAGCTGTACCTGCAGTCACCACAGCCCAACTGGCGCCAAAGATTATTGATGATACATTTGGTTTTCGATACTGTAAGCTTTATAAATAATGATTACAAAAAAAAAGACAAACCCTGACAAATACTTTACAAACAACTTAACAAAATATAAATACCATGCAGACAGACAGCCCCGATGTTCAGTAAACATTAAAAGTAATGTTTTGTGTATGCAGTATTACTTCACTGTTATGATGCTACGGTTCGATAAATGAACTGGCCATGTCTTGTGTGTTTGAAACATTCTTCTGAAACTGATGTGCGTAAAAGACAACGTAAAAGGAAGTGAAATTAAGCAGGACATCAACAGAAAAACATAGAAGCCAAATCCCTCTTTTCTCCAAGCCTATAAAAGGGAAACATTGTAATCCTTAAAAAAAAATAGAAAACACCAAGCCTTAAACTTTCCACATCAGTGTGAACAATGTACATGTTTTGGCCTGTTTTATAATTGTATTTAATCACATATTGTATGTTTATATATACCGTCTGGGATGCAACTCTAAGAAATGTACTCAAACTGTCAAAGTTCATAATGCAGTAAGATGTGTATACAAATACTTTTACTGATATTTATGATAGAAATGGTTTAAATGTCTGAATATTGGGCACAATGTGTTAACATTTCTTCTGACATTAAATACTCCTTAATTACTGCAAAATAGCTGAATTTCATAAAATCTACATGGATATTTTATTTCATACTGAGGTGGATATTTGATTTGGATTTTTGATATGGGTTCATAAAAATTCACTAAAAATATATGTTGAATTCACATCTCCCTCATTTTGTGGATGACGACAAATAGCAAAGTGAAAGGACGGAAGAAATGAGATGTGGAGTTTTATCCCTGATGTCTCCACGTCCTCCAGCGGTGAATGGTGGCAGGCACTTTTAAATGTCACGCTTTCGTGATTTATGTAATCATGCAGACAGTTGGTGGAGAGGAGAATGGGACTGATCTCTTTCAAAAAGTGTCTCGCGAAAAACAAATGATGGATGAAACGGCCCCTCCTCCTCATGATTCCATCTCTTCTCCATCAAAAGACGGTGGAACAAAGCTGAGTACCTCCTCATAGGTTAACCCTGTGAGACACCGTGAGGTCAGCAAAGTGAGGTCACATATTTTCTTGTGGTTAAGTTTGTTTTTAAGTCTGTTATGCCTACACAGAATTCTACATCAAGCTTACGTTTCCATTCCTCAATTTCCAGCTCCCGGCTTTCAAAGCTTTGGTCGTATGGATCTGCTTCTGGCTCATCATCTGGATCGTGGTACTGGGCAAAGTATGGGTGAGCCAGAGCTTTAGATGCCGTGATCCGCTTGTCAGTGTCCAGCACCAGCATTTTCTCCAGCAGGTCCACAGCTTGGAACGCAGCAAGAAGGAGAGATGACAATAGGATTAGAATACCACTAGGGGGAGGTAGTGGGCTTTCAGTAAAAGTGGAAAATAAATTACCCAGAGGATTGGCGCCAATAAACACATCAGCGAAGTTCCTTTTGGGCATGTGTGCAAGTGATTTAATGTAGTTCCTTGCCTGTGAAAAAGATGGTCAAAAATGTCAAAATTAAAACAGAAAACATTTGATCCAATGGCATTAATCTGCACATTCACTGATGGACAGACTTCCATTATAGCACACTTTAATTTTTTTTTCCAACTTTATTTAACAAATGTTTTCAACATTAGACATACACAATGCATTGAAAGGAATGACGTAACAAGTATGCCATAGCTGCATGCCAAACCTCCCACCCACCTCCCACGAACAAGGCCAACCCAATCAAGCACACTGACAAAAAAACGCTCATGATTTTAACCAGGCTATGGAGGCACGAAAAACTGGCGTGCATGTCTCACCTCATGGCTAGGCATCCTGCTTATGAGGGAGGCTGGGGGGGTCCCCGTCAGGCGCATTATCTGCTGCAGTTGGTTTATGTCTAAGGTTTCCGAGTTAAGGGGCATTGAATATGGAGGGCAAAAAGAATGGGATGGTTAGGGAGTTTTGTTTGCTATTTATAAAGGGAATCACAAATGTAAAAAACAAAGCCAGTTCATCTGTATTCTGGCATGTTTTGTTTTGGTGTCGTACAAAAAATAAGCTTTGTGTGAGGGAAACAGGAAGTTGGACTGCATCTTGGAGAAAAAGTGGGCAGCTCTGAATCATACATCACAGGAGAATCCTATCACATGAACACACACACACGAGTTTCCTCCACTCTTCTGGACTCCAGCTCACAATCATCAGTGATGCGAGTCAACTTAAAGCATCTAAACAGAGTTTCTGATCAACAGATGCAAAGAGATGCAACACAATCAGTTTCAAGACAATAATCAGAAGTTACCTTTTCCAGCTCTATCTGTAAAGTACGGTTCAAACCTAAAGAGTGGTGGAAGGATACGATCTGTTCCAGGGAAGAGGGTCCGTCCAGTGAGAAGTTCAGCCATGATGCAGCCCACTGACCAAATGTCCACTGTTTTATTCAATTAAGGAAAAGTACAACTAAGTGAACACGTTACATTTGTATATATAAAAAATACAGGGACAGAAATATCTGAGTTCAGCAATTTTGTGAAGGTACCTGTCATGTTGTAGTGCATCCAGTTCAGCATGATCTCTGGAGCTCGGTACCACCGTGTGGCGACATAACCGGTCATTTCATCATCTGTGTGCCTTGCCAAACCAAAATCCAGGATCTGTGTGACAGACAGCGGTGTTCATACTGTCGATGTATAAGAATGTAATGACCAGACTGTGTGTACTACTCTGCACGTCACATAGAGATAAGCCATTCTTTGTGAACAGTATTTTTTTCTCACCTTGAGTTCACAGTCTTCGTTGACAGCGAGATTACTGGGCTTTAGATCCTGAGGTGAAAGTAATGCGTAAACGTAAAGATATAGTCCATGGTGAGTGAGGCAATCACATCGACTGGTGTGTGTTAGTTTGACCCTTTGATAATTAGTTTGAGACACTTTAAACAATGTGAGACATGTTGTCATTTGTTAGAGCTTAAACAATTACAGTAAAAGAAGCAGGCATTATGTTAGCCCAGCGATAGGCTGGCGACCTATCCAGGGTGTACCCTGCCTCTCGCCCCTTGACAGCTGGGATAGCTGCAGACCCCTGCAACCCAAAAAAGTTGGATAACGCAGGTACAGAAAATGGATGGATGGATGGAAGCAGGCATTACTTACTCTGTGGATGATATCTGCAGAATGGATGTACTGTGGGGAGGAAAATAAAACAGCAATAGTAACTACAGGGTGTTATAAACCAGTAAAGCTGTGCTGTGTTAAGATAGCTTTCACAATAAACAGGTGACAGTTCCTTCACTGTTGACTGACCTTTAAACCTCTAAGAATCTGGTAGATGAGGAACTGGACGTGATCATCCGTCAGCTTCTGACACTTGACGATGTTGTTGAGATCTGCCCCCATTAGGTGTGTGACTAAATATCTGCAAAGCACAGAGAGCAGCCACAAAGAGCAGCCAATCAGAGCCTCTCTTCCAGCATCTCTTGGTACATGAAATGCAAAAAAGTGCAAAAAAGGTAGAACAATTTTGACATTATTTACAGCTGTGGCTCTTCGTATAAAGGACAAACAGTCTGACATTAAGAATGGAAAGAGATGAAAAAAAGGGATTAAAAAAATATCTATATACAGTACAGTGATCCCTCGCCATATCGCGGTTCACCTTAGTACTGCATATCTAACTTCTATTGGGTTAGTAAACATCAAAGCGCTGTGCTTTATGTCTTGATTGGCCAAGGGACTCAGGTCCAGAATCACCCTGAAAATACACTGAATGCGTTCGAGTTGCAGCTCCGACTGTCGCTCTGTTTCTGCCGTCCGGCAAAGCACACCAGCTGCATCAGGAGCTGTGCGGCCAGACAGAACGCTGAAATCGAAATCATGTATGACTGCATGATACTACCACTTTGTAGTTATGTAGATGAAAAACACATTGAACACTGTAAGCATTAATTTGAGTAATTGACCATTTACTTGACACATCATAAATCGATCGGAGCCCGCCGCCCTATTGGAGCGGGTGTACATATATACACACATATATATATATATACACACACACACACACACACACACACACACACATATAATGGATAGAGACTTTATCTTAGTCGGGCATGGAGAGTTTAGGATACTGACACATTGACTTACAATACAGAAATAGGAAGTTGGTTGATGTCTTCTTCACTTAAATCAACTCATCAATATCAGACCCCACAGTGACCAAAAATCACCGGTTAAACAAAACATTACACAATCCTGAGGACACACATGGTTACTCACATTCAACATTCACACACACATACATACTGTATATACATATATATACACATACTGTATATACATATATATATATATATATACATACATACACATACATACATATATATATGTATATATATATATATATCAGAGATATATACATCTTCGATGAAAAACACGTATCTCCACTTTTTACGTTTTTGACTTTTTACCGTGTGGGGCAGGTCCGCATTCCTCCCTAGCGACTGATGTGGTCGGTATTTATTTTGCCCAATGAAAAAACCTTTTATAGGTAAATGATTTAAAACGTATCTCCATTGGACGTCAGGAGTGCCAATGTGAAAATCATGCATCTCCAGCATCTGGTCTTACAGGTTGGCGTAAAGGAGAGGGAGGAGGGAATAGGGGAAGAAGGATGGAGGGAAACGGAGGAGGCAGGGAGGAAAGAACATTTTTTGCTCATTATTAGCTGGCATTAGAGGGTGTACTTTTGAATTGGCCCTAATTTATTGATCTTGCGTAGAAACGAGCGCAGCAGTCATGGTACGCATGTGTGATTGAATGATCAGGTCTTGATAATATGGCTGCTGAAAACAATCATTAACATGTTAAGCCCTTAAATATTAGAATGATTACAGCGGCAGAGAACAGCGTTGCCATGGAAGAGCTTATGTGCTGCCCTGATGCTGCTCTGTGGCAGGTTCACCAGTTACCAAAAATGAATTTCTCAGGAAAAACAAAATTATTTTTTTTAGCTGAATGCAAACGCTTCCGTAAAAACAGACATATTTATTTTATTGTATTTTACGTTTTATTCTGTACGGAATATGTGGCTGCCTGTGCTTAATGATTGGGTTGAGGTTTGTTTAATCATTATTTTCAGATTTTGCTGGGCTGCACCGCAAATCCACAGTGACTCCTGCTTGCGTCCCACGATGTCAGACCTGATGTGAAATTTGATCGTATTATCTGCTCACGTCCAGATTGGTAAATGCTGATCCTTGCGTGGAAATGATTATGTACTGTAGTTACCTACATAGCGGCATTACAGAAGTAGGAGCTTCATAGCTCACGGATGCATGAGCCAAAAGGTCCAAGAGAAATTTGGATTGCTAGATAATTTTTTTTTAAGCCAAGGATAAAGATTACAGTCCGATTTCCCTGAACCGAGTCAAACTGATGTGTGCACGTCAACATTAGATTACTTTGTGCCCATGATGTCAATATAAATTGCCAAACAAAAGCTTTTGTTAGAGGATTGCTAAGTGGAAATGTAGAATAGCCTGCAATTAAGTTTTGTGGGACATAAAAATGAGACTGGAGGATCGTAGATAATCGCACATTACTGGAGCGCAGTTAAAAAAACACGTCCACTAAAATAATTTAAACAGTTTATTGATAAATGAGTCAACATAGTTTTATAGCCTGTAATTGTAGCAAGTCTGTGCATCTGACACCGATTAATACCCCTTAGACCATGAAAGACAAGCCATAGTTTCTATACAATCTGCTCCTTGATATTATCCTTCTTGTCAAACATCAGCGCTCTGGTGTTTGGGTGCTCCAGCCAATGACGTTATTCCATAAACAAATTCAAGGACACTGATTTTTCATGCATGCATACTGGCACTGTGTCCCAAATGGCAGGTGGCTGTTGCCGTGGAGACCAGTACCAATGTGCACAGCACAAGTGTGTTCCCCTCGTTTCACATTGGTGGAACCCAGCACTTACTAGACTTGCATGAGATGTGTATCCTGATGTGTTTCTAACTGCAGTTCATTCATTGACTTTTGCAAACACAGGCAGATCAAAGGAGAGCAGTTTGTGTAATAATGAGGAAGGAGCAGGACACGTGTGAGGGAGGAAGTCAAAGAAAACAGACTTACACATCATTAAATTCTTCTAAGCTTGTCGCCGGTGTGAATACATCTAATAGACCAATAACCTGCAATAAAAAGACATTAAATGTTAGGAATTAATGAACTATTACTACTACTAAATTCAAAATGAACAGCAAACTCTGTTTACCAACTTTAATGTGCATAATATATTATTTTCTACGACTGTCGAGAGTAAACTTGGAATACTTTTATAAAATTTATATGCTGATTTTATCCTGTATGTGACTGTAGTCAGTGGGTATTTTTTAACAAACTAATGCAATAATCACAACGAGTAAGCAGGCAACATTACCAGAGCAATTTTCAAGACTGAATGAATTTATGATGGCAAAAAACAAAAACGATGGAGAGAAATTACAGCATTTCAATCTAGGAAACGTATTCTAATCTTGTAAAAATCGGAATAACACTGTGTGGCACTGTGGGTTTTATTAAAAGAAATTTGCCCCATACAAAATTTAAATTGAGCAGCTAAAGACTTTAAAACATATGGAAAGTTACTGTCTTAATATTTCCCTGTGTATTTTCACATGTTGCCGTATTTTCTGGTTATGGTTCATTTGGGTTAGGCACCGGCACAATAGAGGGCGCTGCGTGTTCAGACGATCAATATTTGACGTCATTCACTAGTAAGAGTGAGATGTCCGAGAGTGCGTGTGATGCAGACAACACGAAGACTGTTTTTGTTTTGTTGCTGTTCTTAAAAGTAAGAAATCATAACTGGGGGGGGGGAGGAAAATATGACAACATACTGTATAAAAGCCTTTGTGACTGTGAAATGTAATGACTTTGAGAGTGACTCTGAATGAGAACGAGTGAGTTTGAAGTAATGAACGGTGATCCAAAATGGCGGCCGACGCAAATTAGAGTGTAAACAGATACGTGAAAGCCGAGGCTGAGATAACTGAAGCAGTGATTAGGGCAGTGAGTCCAGGAGTGCCATTAAGAGACATGGGATAAAGCGCGGATTAACACTCTCAGCAATCTTATCCATCCTGAGGGGTCACTATAAGGTTGATAGTTCCACAGACCTGTACCACCAACTGATCAGTCTGTCCCAAGAGCCTAAAGAGATGACCCTGAACTTTGTGTTTTGTGCGACTGAGTTAAAGGAAAAACTGTTGTGGAAAGCTGAGAATGAGGATGCTGAGGAACACTACAGCCATACCACCATCCAGCGCAAGTTCCTCCGATCCATCGAAACCGGACTACTGAGTGACTCAGTAAAATTTAACCTCGTGCCCTATCTAAACAATGTTACAAGCACAGACAAAGAACTCAGAGAAAGTAAACGAAGCCTCAAAAGTGGAAGATGAGCGACAAGAAAAGCAGAAGAAGTTCAAGATTGCAAAAGGCCCCAAGGTGCAAGAGCTCAGCTCTGATATACAGAATGGCTCCACCCCCCTCAGATGGCCCCGTTAAGCCCAGGGAGCCCAACACAACAGTGACTGTCAAAAACGATGAACGGTAAATAAATCAAAGCAGAACAGAGTATGAGCACACAGCAGATGATGGAGGAGCTGCAGGCTGAAATGAGGCAGATGTTGCTCACAGTCTTCGAGGCCAAGGTGCACTGTCAGCTGTTTTATGGACAGTTATCCAGTGAAAGTATTGTGGGACACAGGTGCTCAGTCCTGCATCATTAACAAACCCTGGCGTCAACAACACTTGCCCCACACAGTTATAAGGCCCATTGCAGAACTGTTAGAAGGTGATACACTGACAGTACTGGCTGCTAATGATACTCTGATACCCTATGTTGGCTGGACTGAAGTTAGCTTCTGGCTGGATGACGACAGAAATGAGCTGCGAGTCCCAATAATGGTATCCAGTGACCCAGCAGTTGCCAACAACCCGATCATAGGTATAATGTCATTGAAGCTGTGATAAACGTAGAGGGGAAAAAGACTAAAGGAGAAAGAAATCAGCTAGCACACAAAGTAAGTAAAGCATTCTCCATTACATACGGCACAAAATGTGGTCAAACTAATGCAAAGCGGTTCAGATCCAGACACCGGTGTGGCTAGCACCAGTGGGAAGGGTGTGTCCTTGCCAGCGAACCAAGTCTCTATCGTCTACCTCAGAGCACATGTAAAAAACAGGCACAAGGCCATGACATGCTGTTCACACCAGACATGCTCAATGCACCACCTGAAGGTGTGTCTCTCAGTGAAGTACTAGTGCATATCCCAGAGAGGAAAATTCCATATTGTCCAGTCCCCATGACCAACACCACTGACCACCCCATATATCTGGATCGACGTAAAGTTATTGGACATTTGAAGACAACAAAAACAGTGTATTCAGCAGGCTTTCAGCCTAACGATAATGAACAAAAAGAGACACTGCGCAAACACAAACAGAGGGCACCATAGCTGAGAGACCTAAAGTATGGAACCTGCCAGTAGACCTCAACCATCTTCCTGAAACCCAACGGGACGCAGCTATGGCCATGTTGAGGGAGGAATGTGACGCCTTCTCTTATGACAGTGATGATTGGGCTGTATTCCATCTCTATTCCATCTCTAAAGATGCACATTACACTTTATGACACTTTATGTCAGTCCCAAGACTGCTTCATAAAGAAATGAATGAATACTTGCAGGATTTGTTGAACAGGGGCTGGATAACGCCTTCAAGATCCCCTTATTCTTCGCCAGTGGTATGTGTTCAAAAGAAAGATGGCAGCCTACGCCTCTGTTGTGATTTGTCAAGAAAAGTTGAGGTCTGCCGTGTCTTCCCCGAAGATTAACAAGGTACTGAGACGCACAGTCCAACCATCTGCTGCTACAGTGCCCCCCATGAAGCTGAAAGTGGTATCTGGGTCACACCCGGGGAAGAAGAAAGTCGAGGTAATAGGGCGGACTGGTGCAGAATCTACTTCTGCACCCCAGGCCGTTCAGCAGGCAGATCCTCACAAGGATGAACAGCCAGCAGGACGAGCCCTGCGACCGAGGGCTATCCTGGGTCAGAGGTGCCGACGAGTGACTACCCAGTAGAACTGTCCCGGATGGTTCCGCTGGGATACAAAACCGGGAGAAGCTGGCGTAATGGTGCGAGGCCTGAACGCCACTATAGGCAGGTGGAGGTCAGGAGGCCACAAGACGGTGGGTAGAGAGAGGCCTACCGATATGGCGGAGTGAGTGGCAGGTGGTGAAGACAAAATGACCCCAGTAACACAATGAATTCTGATGATCATAAGGTGTAATGATGTCCTGTTTTGTTATTTTTTTATCCATTCATCCATTTCTAAGTAGTACATTAGCATTAGTATGTAGTGTTACTTATGTTGACAGAAGTATGTTAGCATTGGTGTATTAATAACAGTGTCAGCGTTACTATGTTCTCTCATCTGTTTATGAGCTTTAACATGTTTAAATGATGTTAATCTGGTTAATTGATTACAGTGCCTGTAAAAACAAAAAGAATGAAGTTGTAAAAGTGGTTGATTTGGCAAATGTCATTATGGTTAAACTCAGTGAACACAATGTTACTCTAAAAAAGGTAAATATTAGGAATGTTTTGATGCAGTGCTAATGGATGTTAGTGTTCATGTTATTTGTGACCGATGGCTGCTCGTGGTCCGTGGTTTATATAACTGAAAGGTAACAATCTGAGTACATAGCTGAGATTTACTTAGTGCCTGGATTTTTAAGAAAGCGATGAGGTAATCAAAGCTGAATGTGGAAAGGAGGGAGGTCAAGTGGAGCATGTTGACTGTGACCAATGAAAGATAGAGGGAGGTCCTGCGGGCTGGAGCAGAATGTCATGTATAAAACTGGCTGCACAGCGATGCTCATGGTCTTCTTCTGTGCATCCAAGACATCATCACTCTCCGGGCCAGACCCCGACACAGCAAGAGGATCATGCTGGGTTGGCTGAAGTTTGTGCTTTTCAGCACCCATGTTTGGAAAGATTAACACCGCTGAAGAATTGGATTGGGAGCAACGCAACAAGCAAGCCAGAAAACAAGGCAAACAAGCAAAAAGAAGAATCATTGAAAAACACAGTAAGCAACATCGTGGGCTGATTGCCCCGTTGAAGAATTGGAACTGGAAGTTAAGATTGTGAAAAGCAACAACAACAACGATTAATGACTGAACCCACAGGGGCCATCTGCTCACTGAGAAGTGGACTGGGCTTTCCCCTTTTCACGCCCCAAGACGCCTCAACATCAGGAGTTGCCCGGTAGTCAGGAGAGTGACTGGCTGTGTCATCGGGCACCATGCCTCAGTCTTCAAATCCCCCCAATGGGGCATCTTCCCTTCAAAAACTTAACAGTAAATGCATAACAGCCATAAATCGTCACTTAAAGCATATCCTCTGACAGATAAAGGTGTGATTGTGTGCATCAGAACCAAGATCTGGGTTGATGCAACTCTAATTGGTTACTCTAACCCCTAACTAAAATATTACCCTTATAGCTGTCTGTCTGCAGCTATTAAAACCTAATCTAGCATTTTTAAGTGCCTTGATTCATGAGCGAGGAGCCATCACAGTGGTTGTGATTGAAGCAGATATTCAGAACCTCTCTAAGCTGCACACTTCTGAAGACCGCTCAAAAGAAGCAGGGTAAAACACCTGATGAAGATGGTCAGCGGCTAGATGTCTGTGTAGATTCTCACTCATCCAGGTCATGGTTATCCAAAGTAGATCTCTCTGTGTCAACTGGACTGAAAGGTTTCCTTGAAAATGTTTCCTCTCTCCAGAGAGCTTCTTCAGTTCTAAGTTTGCTGGGGCAGAGCTTGAAAATATAGCCCTGTGGACCATTGGTGGTCACCTGAGAGTCCTTGGCAGGGTGAACTAGATGAACAACCCTGCCAACCACCCTGCCAAGGACTCTCAGGTGACCACCCGGGCCATTAACATGCCAATGGTCCACAGGGCTATATTTTCAAGCTCTGCCCCAGCAAACTTAGAACTGAAGAAGCTCTCTGGAGAGAGGGCAAAACGTTTTCAAGGAAACCTTTCAGTCCAGTTGACACAGAGAGATCTACTTTGGTCAGCGGCTAGACAAGTCCTCTTGACACCAGCTTAAGAAGCTGCAACATGTAAGTTTTCCCTGTGAGATCAGGATGACAGGGCAGCAGAGCAGCTCAGGCCCGTTATCGGAGAGCTGGATGTTTACTCCAACAAAGGAGTAAACTTGGGAATCTAACAGATTATAGTGAAGTAACTGGCAAATCAGTGCCTGAGCGCCATCTAATACCAAGAATACAGGAAATGCTGGACACACTTGGTGAGAGCTCGTGGTTTTCTGTGCTGGACCAGGGCAAAGCGTACCACCAGGGCTTCCTGAATGAAGAGAGCCGTCCTTTAACAGCCTTTGTCACACCCTAGGGGCTTTATGAATGGGTACGCATCCCCTTCGGATTGAGCTGTGCACCTGCTGAATTTCAACGGAGCATGGAGTATTGCTTGGCTGGTTGGAGGGACACAGTTTGCCCTCCCATACGTGGATGATAACTTGTACATAGTGGCAGTTTTGACGAACATGTTCACCTTATTCTCCAGCGGTACAAGGAAATGGTGTAAAGTTGACACCCAAGAAATGTGAACTGTTCAGACAAAAAGTGAGGTTCTTGGAGAAGATGGTAACAGGAGAAAGGTACACAATG
Source organism: Pao palembangensis (assembly GCA_015343265.1). NCBI lineage: Eukaryota > Metazoa > Chordata > Actinopteri > Tetraodontiformes > Tetraodontidae > Pao > Pao palembangensis. The sequence continues at coordinate 12,479,334 of CM027087.1, read as the reverse complement.
GACCCTGCGGAGATCGCACCAGTGATAGCTTTGAAGAAGGGAACTCCCGCAACGGTAGAGGATGTGCGCCAGATGCTAGGCTTCCTGTCCTGTTACCGCTCCTTCGTACCCAACTTTGACTGCAAAGCCAAGCTTTTGTATGAACTCCTTGCCTCGCCCAAGTCTAAACCACACGACCCAGAACCATTAACTGAAAAACAAAAGAAACTGAGAAAGATAAAGAAAGGTCCCTTACCCTCTCATACACGGATACAGTTGACCGCAGAACACCAGCTGATGAAGGCCCTCACCAAACCACCCATCCTTGGGTACCCCAACTTCAACCAGCCTTTTGCAGTTCACTGTGATGCTTCACAGGATGGGTTAGGCACGGTGCTATATCAATGGCAATAGGGGAAGATGAGAGTGGTGGCCTATGACTCACACAGCCTCAGCCCATCAGAGAAAAGGTACTCAGAGAAACTCGAGAGACTAAGAGGTGTGACCACATTTCACCTGTGTTGGCCTCCCTACAATGGCTTCCAATAAAATTTGGAATAGAATTTAACATCCTCCTCCTAACCTTCAAAGCTGTGCATGCTCTGGCACCATCGTATATCACAGATCTAACTGAACCATATCAGCCCTCTAGGACGCTACGTTCCTTAGATTCAGGTTTTTACTAGTTATACCACAAATCTCCAAATGTAGATATGGAGCCAGAGCCTTCAGTTATCAAACTCCTCTGCTGTGGAACCACTTACCAGCATCAGTCCAGGCGGCAGACACCCTCTCTATGTTTAAGAGTAGACTTAAAACCCTGCTTTTTGCCAAAGCCTATAGCTAGGACTGTTCGGGCCAGAACCCTCTCCATGGCCCTGCCTGGATTCTGCAGCTTTTGCTCAACGTTCTCTCTATCCTCCCGGTCTCTCCTCTATCTCCCCCTCTCCTCTATCTCTCACCATCTTCCCTTCTCTCCTCTCCTTCTCTCCCTCCCAGGCGGCCGCAGCGGATGGCCGTCTGGTGAGTCTGGTTCTGCTCAAGGTTTCTGTCTGTTAAAGGGAGGTTTTTCCTCGCCACTGTTGCCAATACCAATGGCTTACTCAGTGTGGAGCTTTGCTCTGGGAGCTGTTTCTCTTTTTTGAACGTGTAAAGTGTCTTGAGATAACTCTGTTATGAATTGGCACTTTAAATAAGAAGGGTGATGAAGTGTTGTCACGAGTCATCTGGTATAAGAGCCGTAAACACAGACCAATCAGAGTGGAGATCAAAACAGAGCAGCCAGCAGTTGCTACATTGCTAAAACAGTGGCTATAAATTGATTTGGACACAAACGGTGTACTGCGCGGCAAGACCTTCCGACGAGAGCAATTAGTAGCCCCCAAGTCCTACCATCCATTGATCTTTAAAGAGCTGCACCAAGACATGAGCCACTTAGGGGTCGAGAGGACACTTGACCTCATCCGCGAGAGATTCTACTGGCCGCGAATGCACCAGGATGTAGAGCATTTTGTGACCAAAGTCTGTGTGTGTGTAAAGAAGAAGAAACCAGGCAGGCAGACCCGTGCACCCCTGACTCCGATCCAGACCACATATCCATTTGAGGTTGTTTCAATCAACCTTCTCCACCTGAACAAGTGTAAACATGGCTACAAATAACTAGTGGTCATGAATCACTTCACCAGATTCGCACAGGCCTACACCACAAGAAACAAATCAGCGAAGACTGTGGCTGACAAGCTCTTCAATGGTTTTGCTCTAAAATTCAGTTTCCCCAGCAAGCTGCACCATGATATGGAAGGAGACTGATGACAAGGTTGAAAAAACTCTCGTGTCCAGGGTTCACACACAACACCTTATCACCCCCAGGGTAACGGACAGGTGGAGAGATTCAACCGAACCCTGCTCTCAACACACTGGAGGAAGAAGAGAAGAAGGATTGGAAGAAGTCACTGGTGAAAGTAGTTCACGCATACAACTGCACAAAGAATGAGGGTACAGGCTACACTCTCTATTACCTAATCTTTGGACATTCTCCAATCGACCTGTTGTTCATTGAAAGAGACAATGCCCATAGAAGTTATGAGGACTATATGAATCACTGGAAAGAGAGAATGCAGAAGGCTTACCAGATCGCAGCCAGAAATACAAGCAAAGGAGCAGCATGTGGAAAAGCCAACTATGACAAGAAAGTGCAAGGCAGAGACCTACAACCAGGTGATCGAGTCCTAATTTGAAACCTCATCCTACTGGGAGAAACAGGTCTTCAAAGTGAAAGAACGGAAGGGCGATGACAGCCCAGTTTACCAGATCATCCCAGAGAATGGCATTGAAAAGGACAGGGTGGTTCATAGAAATCTGCTACTGCCATGTGATCACCTACGTTTTGAGTGGCCAGCAGCACAGATTCCACAGCAGAGGAATGTCCAGAGACCTTCAAGGGGCAGGAGAACATCACGACAGCAGCAGCAGTCAGCATCAGGCAGTGACACGGAGCCGGATGACTGCGGGGTCTACAAGTGGCATCTCAGGTCTGACAGAGGCATCATGAGTCACTGAATCCAGGGGCAGAGCCATTCTGGCCTCAGAGGGGTTCTCTTCCTTTAGAAGAGGATGTGCCATTGCAGAGCGAAGAGGATGTGCCACTAAAGGGCGAAGAGAGGATGTGCCACTAAGGAGCAAAAATGTGGCATAAACACCACAGCTGGCTGAGCAACAATGGACTGAATCCATCCGCTTCTGTGGTTCCTGAGAGTGGTGAGTTGGGAGAAGGATTGGCTCAGACGGTAAGACAATGCCCACACAGAGAGACAGCTGCCTGATATTGAGCTACAAGACACTTGGACAGCCATCACTGATTGCAAAACACTGAAGTAATAGAGACCCAGTATAAAGAGCAGAGACACTTGTGGAGGCCTTAGTAAAACTTTGGTTGTAATGTCTGGAGACATTAAAAATCGTGTGGGAGCGTTGCACTGTGGGTTTTATTAAAAGAATCTTGACCATACAAAATTTAAATTGAGCAGCTAAAGTTTTCATATTTTCCCTGTGTATTTTCACATATTGCCGTATTTTCTGGTTATGGTTCATTTGGGTTAGGCACCAGGACAACAGAGGGCGCTGCGTGTTCAGGCGATCAATATCGGACGTCATTCACTAATAAGAGTGAGATGTCCAAGAGAGTGCGCATGATGCAGACAACACAAAGACTGTTTTTGTTCTGTTGCTGTTCCTACAGGTAAGAAATCATAACCAGGGTGGGGGGCGGGGAGAGACATGATATGACAACTTATAAAAGTAAAAGCCTCTGTGACTCTGAAAGGTAATGACTTTGAATGAGAACAAGTGAGTTTGAAGTAATGAAGGGTGATCCAAAATGGCACCCAATACAAATTAGAGTGTAAACAGATACATGACAGTCCACCTTAAAGTGGGAAATACGCAAGCATAAATGCCGCCACAGAGAGATGTTGGAATTTGTGATAAGAACTCATATTAAAGGGGATAATAACCTTTATTGGAGTGTGGGCACAAGATTTGCCAGATATGCTCAATGTGGGTGTTGATTTGATACATTAAAAATAACAAACGGGAAATTGTGAAGTTCATAAGGGTAGTTGGGAGACAAAGACAGTAATAAATATGGATGATTTAAAAGCAGATATAATTTAATGTTGAAAGGTAAATCGGTTCATTTAAGAATAATTGAAGATTTACAAAGAAGTTCATGAGGAGAAAACATAAGAGATACATAAAAGAAAACATAAAAGAGATACATCTCTTAAAAACAGATGTATCGACATAGGCTCCAGCAGACCCCTGCGACCCAAATGTGGATAAAGCAGGTACAGAAAATGGATGGATGGATGTATCGACATGTTTAAATAATGGTTCATTATAGGAATACAGGATTGATTTGTTTGAGTTACGTATATATTTTCTCAAAATAACACCAATTTTGAAATTCAGGAATCAAATCTGCATATTCCTAAATATCCTAATCACACAGTTTTACACTTCTATGCAACATCTATGCAAGAACTTTCATATTTGCTCCCTGAGGAGGCCTGCGAATAATCGTGTAAGATGTACGTATGAAATTAAATCCTCAGCAGTTATAAAATCACTGGTATCTTTCCAGCGTTAAAGCAGGATTATTATGGGATCTGAGGGTGAAATCAAAGCTTTCCAGCACCTGCAGGCTGCCCATACCAGAGAAAGAATCAGACATTCAACTCACTCATCAGCAAGCTGATACTGGCCGTTACAGTAGACAACAGCGCACCGAGCCAAACCTCTACAATGTAAAATACCCTCTTTCTGCAGGATTGCACTCAATGCCAGCGTAATTTCTGGTTTTTACTCAGTCACACACACACAGAAACGCAACACCTGCACTTCAGCATGAGAGGCAATAATCACAGCTTTTGCATAAGAAAAGTAGAGTGGTGAATAGCTGTCATTGGGATGAAACTGAAACCAACTGACGCAAAAAGAAGTGTCTTACGGCTTGAAATGACAAAAATCACGATGGTAACATGATGACGTGCAGATGACAGAGTGCAGATGGTGATGAGAGCTTTGAAGAAAATTAGTGATTCACTGCTCACCAAACTGGAAACCTGCAGGGAAAATGTTTTCAGACCAGTACGCCAACATGCTCATGCTGTCACACCTGAAACTCAGTTGCCATTTCACAACTGCACCCACAGTGATTAGTTCGTTTTTCGGTTTCTACTCTTAACTCCTCAGAAACTAATTTATCATAACACTCATAACTGCAAACCTAAAGAATGAGATTTCAAAATAAATGAGATTTCAAGCTCATGCAAATTTCAAAGCGACTGCAGCGTTGTCATCTGAGGTGGTGAAACTAACCTTTTTAGCAAGTCTTGTGCAAAGTTTAATGTGCACACACAGAATACAGCCATTGCTTAAGAGCTTAAGAACGAAAATGCACACACAGAGCCGAGGCCTCAAGGCCACTTACATTCTCATGCTTCATGTGTTTGAGCAGCCGCAGCTCCCTGTACGTTCTCTTTGCATGGATGATGGACTGGAAGGGCCTGGAGAGTTTTTTTACCGCTACCCTTAAGTTTATCTTCACATCAAACGCCGAGCTGAAAAACACAAAACATGACAACGTTCACATATTTAAAGCCTTTTTCCTTAATTTGACTATAGGTGAGGAGAGTGAGACAGTGCGCAGGCAGACACAACTGAGCAAACAACACAAATAATTGCATAACATGATTTTCTTGGTTTCGCTTATTATTATTCTATGTAGCTTTGGACTGCATAGTGAAACTTCGCTGAATGGTTTATCTTGTATCAGCTGCATTGTAGAAACAAAGCATCAGGCACTTTTTGTGAGGCAGGGATATCTTTCATTCTAATGTAGTCATCAGACTCCTATGTGGTGGCCCCCTGCTCTGGACTACACAAACAGCTTTTCACCTCAGGAAGAAATATTGCTTTTATTCCATTTTCATCTTCTTCATCTGGGTCATCTAATAATTTCTGGTCTTCTGTGACCCTTTCAACAAACCAATAAGACAAATTTTGATTTGCATTTTTTTATGTTCCAAGAAATGCAGAACAGATGCCTGTGTCCATCCATCCATCTTTTTACCACTTATCCGGGGTCAGGTCGTGGGACCAGCAGCCTAAAAAGGGAGGCCCAGACTTCCCTCTCCCCAGCTACTTCGTCCAGCTCTTCCGGGAGGATCCCAAGGCCAGCCGAGAGACATAGTTCCTCCAGCATGTCCTGGGTGGTCCCGGGGGCCTCCACCCTGAACACTTCACCAGGGAGGCGTCCGGGAGGCATCCTAATTAGGTGCCTGAGCCACCTCATCTGGATCTTCTCAATGCGGAGGAGCAGCGGCTCAATTCCGAGCTCCTCCAGGATGACTGAGCTCCTCACCCCATCTCTAAGGGAGAGCCCGGCCACCCTATGAAGGAAACTCATTTCAGCTGCTTATACTCGCGATCTTGTTCTTTCGGTCACTACCCAAAGCTCATGACTATAGGTGAGGGCAGAAACAAAGATCAACCGGTAAATCGAGAGCTTCGCCTTTCGGTTCAGCGCTCTGTTCACCACAACGGATCGGTGCAGAGTCCGCATTAATGCAGATGCTGCACCGATCCACCTGTCGACCTCCCGCTCCATTCTTCCCTCACTCGTGAAAAAGACCCCGAGGTACTTGAACTCCTCCACTTGGGGCAGGATGTCCTCCCCGACTCCGAGAAGGCACTCCACCTTTTTCCAGCTGAGAACCATGGCCTCAGATTTGGAGGTGTTGATTCTCATCCCGGCGGCTTCACATTCGGCTGCGAACCAATCCAGCGAGAGTTGGAGGCCACAGACTGATGAGGCCAACAGGACCATATCATTTGCAAAGAGCAGAGACCCGATCCTGAGGTCACCAAACTGGACCCCATCAACACCACGGCTGCACCTAGAAATTCTGTCCATAAAGATTATGAACAGAATTGGTGACAGAGGGCAGCCCTGGCAGAGTCCAACCCTCACTGTAAACGAGTCCAACTTACTGCCAGCAATGCTGACACCGGTCATACAGGAACTGAACGACCCGTATCAGGGGACCTGAAATCCCTATACTCCCCACAGGACTCCCTGAGGGACACGGTCGAATGCCTTTTCAAAGTCCATAAAACACATGTGGATTGGTTGGGCAAACTCCCATGCACCCTCAAGGACCCTGCTGAGGGTATAGAGCTGGTCCACAGTTCCACGGCCAGGACGAAAACCACATTGTTCCTCCTGAATCCAAGGTTCGACTATCTGGCGGACCCTCCTCTCCAGTATACCTGAATAGACCTTACCAGGGAGGCTGAGGACTGTGATCCCCCTATAGTTAGAACACACCCTCCGGTCCCCCTTCTTAAAAAGAGGGACCGGAGGGTGTGTTCCCGGTCTGCCAATCCAGTGGCACTGCCCCCGATGCCCAGGCAATGTTGCAGAGCCGTGTCAATCATGACAGCCCTACAACATCCAAAGCCCTAAGAAACTCCGGGCAGATCTCATCCACCCCCGGGGCCCTGCCACCGAGGAGTTTTTTGAACACCTCAGCAACATCAGCCTGGCGACACGAGAGCCCGTTCCCAAGACCCCAGGCCCTGCTTCCTCACCAGAAGGCGCATTGGTGGGGTTGAGGAGGTCTTCGAAGTATTCCTTCCACCGATCCACAATGTCCTGAGTTGTGGTCAGCAGCGCACCAGTTTTGACAGTGTACAACACTGTGTACAGTAGGGTCTGACCGGCATCATCCCTCACCATCGGAACCAACTCACCATCAGGTAGTGATCGGTTGACAGCTCCCCCTCTTGACAGCGCCCCTCTCTTCACCCGGGTGTCCAGACATGGGGCCGCAAATCTGATGACACGACCACAAAGTTGATCATTGAACTGCGGCCTAAGGTGTCCTGGTGCCAAGTGCACATATGGACACCTTTATGCCTAAACATGGTGTTTGTTATGGACATCTGTGATGAGCAAGTCCAATCAGGGGAGCCATTCTTCCCTATCACGCCCCACCAGGTCTCACTGTCGCTGCCAACATGAGCATTGAAGTCACCCAGGAGGACGAGGGAACCCCCAGAAGGAGCACTTTCTAGTACTCCCTCTAAGGACTCCAAAAAAGGGCAGATACACTGAACTGCTATTTGGGCCATAGGCAGTCAGGATCCGTCCCCCCACCCAAAGGCGGAGGGAGGCTACCCTCTCGCTCACGGGGGTAAACTCCAATGTACAGGCAGTGAGCCAAGGGGCTACGATAATTGCCACCCCTGCCCTATCGCCTCTCACTATCGGCAACTCCAGAGTGGAAGAGAGTCCAACCCTTCTGGAGAAGGCTGGTTCCGGAGCTTTTGCTATGTGTCGAGGTGAGGCCGACTATATCTAAGCGAAACTTCTCAACCTCACGCACCAGCTCAGGCTCCTTCCCCATCAGCGAGGTGATGTTTCACATCCCTAGAGCTAACTTCTACAGCCGGGGATCAGACCGCCACGGTCCCTGCCTCCGACTGCCGTCCAACACACACTGCACCTGACCCCTTTGGCCCCTCCTGCAGGTGGTGAGCCCATGGGAGGGGGATCCCATGGGCCCATGTTGCCTCTTCGGGCTGTGCCTGGTTGGACTCCATGGGCAAAGGCCCCCAGGATGCCTGTGGTTATCAACCATTAAAGCTAAGTATGTAAAGATTTGCAGCAAACAAAAAAATTTAAATAATGGTAGGGTTTTATTCATCAGAGCACCAGAGATAATCGTCCACACCCAGAGTACTTCTTTATTTTGCAGTCTTGCAGAACAACTTGTGTATGCATGCACAGGCTGGTGAGGGAAACCTGCACTGAGTCACCTGGTAGTGAGCAAAGGCACACGCACAAATGTGTTTGCAACAGCTGCTGGTACACCCTAATGTACAATTAGGCATTGATTGTATGAATTTGATATAATGACTATCCTCCCCATCTCTTCTATTTCACAATCTGCATTTACGCCAGAAATAAGAGTTATCAGAGTTTGACATGTGGGCATGTTTAAATTAAAGAAACAATAAAAGGTTAATGGGCACAAACAAAATGAGGTGTTTACAACTCTTTTTTTTCTAAGTTGTTGCTATGGTGAACATAGTCTTCAGGCTCCATTGTTTGTGGCTTTCTATAGTTCAGAACCAAGAGTGAACCTACCAAGAGATAACTCGACTCATATCAGCTGTTCTGGAACCATAAGAGTTGTTCATAATTGTGAGTAAAATGGGCTGTGAAATTATTTAAGAAAAATAATAAGTCTTTGATGCATTTTTGAGGTTAAAAAAAAAAAACAACACACATTTAGTGACAGCCAATTCTGATGTTAACATGGCAGAAGCAATGATAAGCTCTCTTTTGTACACAGCAGATTTAATTAAATTACCAGGGTGCTGTTTATAAAACCATGCAATTTTCCAATGTGCTGTTGTTGACAGAGCAACTAAGCAAACCTTTCCCCCACACGTCCCACACACACGCACACAACCCTGTGTTTCGTGGGAGTTAGGAATAAAATAGGAAATGCTCTACACATCTCTACAGACACCAGGTTCCATCTCCTGTCAAGCTGACACAATTTGCACAGGCTAAAACAAAAGTCAACAGTCATGATTTAATATACATAAATGCTCCAGGTTGCGTAACATAAGAGACATGCATCCATCATAAATGCCTTTTTCCTGCACTCATATTGAACAAAGTCCATAAACAAGGAGTATCAAAAAAGATTCTGTCTAATATTTGATTATGTTTAAGGAGAGTATACGTTTGGGAGAAACACACACTTACCTTGGGGAAAATCACTGGATAAAACAACAAAGAAAATAAAACCTTGGCCTGATGACTTAAAAAAAAAAAAAAAACAAGTACCAGCAGACCAACAGTCATGAGGCATTCAAGTACAGCATGTACCAGAGGGATTTAGGGTTTTAAGACATCCTTGTGGGTCCCACGGCCTATTTAAACGCATCATGTTTAGGTTACAAATAAAATCACAGGAAAAATAATTAAAAGACTGGAAATAAGTAGAAAAAAAAAGAATCTGAACTGTGACCTGTTGCATAAATTGAAGCATAGTCAAGCAGTTTCTTTAACTAAAAACTGTATTTCTGCAGAGATTTATTTTCTGTGTCACACCGATATAACAATAAGACTTTTGTAGCGAAGGCAGATACAACCATTTGGCCTCCACAGGCATTAATAGAAATGCCAGTTCAGGATTCTGACCTGAGCTGCACCACTCAGCGTAGGTGCAGTTAAGAGTGTGTAATTGATTCACACAGCACAACACAGAAGCTATTCTGAAGATCATGGTAATCTCATGCACATACATTTAAGACCAGGATTTTAGTTTCATGTTACATGAGTGCAAAAAAAGTTCCAACTCTGACACCGCTTTTAGATTTTCCTTTCTGAGTCTATCAGCTCAGAGCGATCTAAAGATTGGAGAAGTGCACAAACCACCTGTTATACCAAGATGCACTGTGATACTTTTCTAATGCAAAGAAACAAATCTAAAATTTTGATTGGTCTAACATGCAAGAGAAATATTCAGAAACATCTGTAGGACACATTCTCACACTCAGGAGGCAAGCTAAAAGATGTGAAAGCAGCCGACCAAACAGACAGTACGCTCAAAGTGCAATTTTACGACGTTGTGGTTACTAAAAGGTGTCACAGCAGAAGCCTCTACCTAACCTCGGGTGTATGACTCACAACGGGTGACATCATTCTGGAATCATCATCCTTGCCGGAAAGACTTCTATAGAAAGACTTTACCATCCACGATGGGGCCTACTTTCCGAAAACCACGTGATCATCTGGTGCTCTGCGGGCTGCGCTCAACCAGAAATGCATAATGCAGGATAAAGCTGCGGGACAACAATACTCAAGTAACTGGGTGTTAGCTGAGTCCGTTTTTTAAGTAGATCCCATCAAAACTGGAGGCACAAGATGATGAAAGCACAGGCATGTCAATGATCTGCTCCTCTTTAGGGACACTAACAACTTCCAAATAAATTCACATTTCTGCGCATTATGAGTCCAAATCCAGTACAATATGGGGGGAAAATGGTTATCGTAAACGACAGATATAAGTTTTACGCAGGAATTTAGAGACAAAGTAGGACTGCAAAACAAATGTGCACAAAAACAAAACTAATCCCCACCCACACACGAAATGCGAGCGACCCTGACGGGTCTTCAACTCGAAAAAAGACCAACTCTGTAAACGAACAAATGAGCAAACGTTTAATGTATGTTTTCTTTCTCTGGTACTTTTGACAGATCGAGAACGGATCCGTCTTTTGATAACTCCGACAGGCCTCTGCGGGCAGTGAAAGCCGTTCGGTCGTTGTGCAATGCTCTACATAAATGCTCTGCAAAAAAAAAACAAAAAAAAAACAAAAAACAAATCCCATACCATACAGATCCATAGGCACCGGAGCCGACGGGAGACAGGTTCTGGTACCGTTCTGGGACCTCCCACATGGTTTTGTTGAGCTCTTGTCGGTAAAAAGTGGGTCTCTCTTTATGCGACATTCTTGCAGGTTTACAAGCCGCGCAACGACAAAACAAGGCTGCGGAAACTTCTGCTCTTTCTCTGTGTAGCAAGACGTGGTGTGGACCCGTTACCCGAAGCAGAAACGCGGAGGTCACGAATCGCACAAAACGTCCGTCGCCCTGTCGTGCAAACCAACTGCGAATATGCAAAAATGTGTCCACTTCCGTGTGCACCAAAGCGACTCCCTCCACCCGCCGTTCTGGCTTCTGGGAGCGCCGTCTGGACGAGCCTTCGCTGTAAAATTCGCCCTGTTTTGAGCTCGTTTAGCAGGCGCGCGCGGAAGCATGAACGCGTACGCCCTGTCGTCATCGCGTTATCCCGCGAGAACGCTACTTGATGGGTCGCTGCTTGATGTTTCTCAAATACACTTTTGTTAAAGTAAAAAGAAATTGTTTTTTTTTTTAATCAGTTTAGTGCACAATGCTTAAAAAAAACAACGCAAACATAAAGAAAGAAAGAGAAAGAAAGAAAGAAAGAAAGAAACCCACCCCTTCACGTTTTGTCTTTAACACAGAAACTGTGCACTTTCGCTTTAACTCAAAGTACACACACCAAAATCAATGTTCATATAAAAAATAGGGTGTCACTTGTCAAAATTTTTGCCAGAATAACGTATTATATTGCAGATGGCCATAGCATCCTCAATATCTCAATAGTGTTATATTGAGATCGTGAGTAGACATACCAAAATAAATGCACCACTGTAAAGTGTGTATTACAAGCTTAATCTATGATTACAAAAAAATTATTGTTGAAAGAAATGGAAAATAGTAAAATAGAAATGCACACAGCAACATCTTATCTCAGCTTTACTTTCACACCATCCATAACAGAACATAATTATAATTAAAAACAGCATAATTATGAGCATGAATCTTTCAATTAACATTGTAACCTCTGATAAATTTAGTCACATCTTTATCCACAATTAAGCTAAATTTAGGTTGTATATATGTTGTATAGGGTAAATTACATACACTGCTCTTCAATCTCATGCATTCATCAAAAAGGATTTTTATAAGGTATTGACTGAGAAAATGAACAGAGTGATCCTAATGAATTCTGAGTCAGTTACAGGGGTAACATACTCCATGAAACGAACCTGCGCGCGAGCAGGTTTCCAAATAACCCCGAGTTTCGCCTGCAGTCTGTCGGGAGAGGAAGAACCGCCCCGATGAGACGTTTGAAGCCCCGATGGAAACTTTTTTGAGCGTTACCGATTTATTTGCACCCTCGATACTTTAACAGCATTCTCAGCCCTCACATCGCAGAAAAGCTCGAAGTTCGGAGCAAATTCTTTGTATTGTGTTTCGGGTTTTTTATCTTTATTTTTTTGCCAGTGGGTTTTTTTTTTAATATATTAGTGAGCATGTGTCCATGGTAACCGTCAGGCCGTCATTAACGTTACTCAAACAATTTTGAAACACGGTTGTATTGTTAAAAAGTTACAGACAGCCCAGACATCTCATGGAAGTGTTCCACAGAATTGCAGGTATCAGTTTAATCATTAAATTGATTGATATCTGAAAGCAACAGCAGCCAATTACACTGAACTCCTTCTGCTACAAAAAAATCAGTGGGTCAAGTTGTGTCTGTGATTAATGGATGGCATTTAGTGAACCAGCACCAGGTGGTGCTGGATCAACTCAGCCTTTTTTTTCTGCTGGCTATACTGGAGATAAAATTTAAACATATCCAGAAAACATAAATTTGGAGACATGCATGTATAACAGGCATTTAAGTGTTAGATAGATAGATAGATAGATAGATAGATACTTTATTGATCTGATAGGCTTTCAGATGACAATTTCAGATGACAATACTGACAGTGATGGATGGCTAAAGATTTGGCTTTTTCTTTGTTTAGGGGATTTCTCTAATTAATTAAATCTAGTTATCACAGGTGAAGCGAATGAGGTGAATGAAGCGGCTAAATGCTGTTTAATGAGGACAGGCTCCACAACACAATAGCTTGTATTTAAATCATATCTGACATGTTTGAACTATATTTTTATATTTCATCTTAACTTTCTGCTAAGTCTGTTTGGTGCCTGTTGGGTTGCACCTGTGGCTCAAACACACATACAGAATAGAAATGTTGAATGAGATGAACAACCAAGACCAAACATTTTTTTTTTTTTATCTCTCTCAAGTTCATAATCACAGATGGACTCGCTCAGTAATTTTCAGCCACACAATCTCTTTCTTTTGCTGCTGCCGCAGCAGTATTGCTTTTTTTTCCTTGAAAATTTGCACATTTTCAATGTAAGCGGTCATGAAATCTTCCATCTCCAACGGAGAGAGGTGTGACGATCAAGGTTTTTTTTCACTTGTTGTTATGGTGAATCACGTTAAGGCTTTTTAGATCTCTGTGCACGAGCGTAACTCGGGGTAGCTCTGACTCAGAGTTTTCTTAACACGTGTTCCGAAACTGAAAACTCAGTTTTTCAACCCAGAGTTTATTCGAACTCTGAGTTTTGAAAAGCCGCTTTCTGAAACGGGCCCCTGGTCAACCAACAGGCTCCCTCTTCTCTGTAGCAGTTTCAGCATGTCCTTCATGTCTGCACAAGTTTTCAGGAGATGATATTGCACCCACTCGCCAGAAGGGGGCAACACTGGTCTAGTTTTTTTTGTTGTCGTTTTTCATATTGATCCAATGGGGTATCACCAGTTTTATTAACCCAGGAGGTGTCCCACAACATGGATTAGCACATAACTACAGAAAAAAGCCCATCCCCAGTCCATCCAGTCCTTTTCCATTTCGGGTGATTCCTCTTATCATTTTAAGAAGACAATGTAGAAGGCCATGGCTAAACAGGAAAGTGCCACAGCAATGTGAAGCCGTGTTCCGATTACTGCAGCTAAAATAAGGGACAGACAAAAAGATTTTTTTAAAAAGTGAATTACAATACTGAATATGAAACAAAGCAAAACCAAATACAGCTAATTTTCTAATGCTTTACTCGTTTATTATAATGCTGAAACACAGCATTACACACAAAATATTTTTGAATCAGAACACTGTTGACGACTTGCAATAATTTCAATGCTGCGTTCATTCTTTCAAGATTTGCCTATAAGAATGAAAAGTGGAATTGGGCAAACCATCACATTAACAATGTAGAAGTCATGACTTGATTTGTCACAATGTCAGTTCTGTTACTGGCACTGATACCTTTGTAGAAGACACCCCACACTCCTTTCTTCTCTGACAGAAGCCAGTTGTTTAGTCGGGGCACCTTTTTGAAGTATGCACAGGTGCAAATGAACAGTAGTCCAAATGCCAGGATGCCATCAAAAGAATACACTATATAAAACAGAGACATTATATTAATATATTCATGTTTGTTATATTTTACATGTAGACAGTGTAAGAACATAATCAGGTAAATAAACTAAGATAAAAGTAAAAACAAAGTCTATACCATAATTGGACAAAGACCCAGCATGAATTAGCAATACTCAATACACAATATACAGTACGTCCTGTGGTGTTTTATCGCTTCATCATAAATGTATTGTTGTTTCTGTTTACATATTGAAATGCTGCAATCTAACCTCCGTGAACATATTAAACGGAAATAAAGGCGTTAAGTCGATATTAACAGTTTTAAACATATATAATGTCAAACCTTTAAAAACATCTTGTTGGTAAACTATCTGGAAATGAAAACTATAAACCATCAGTACCCTGTTAGTCAAAGTAGTTAGCACTAAACTCTGTAGTCTGAAAACTTCGTCTTAATAGTTACTAAATGAGTCAACTAGGAAATATAAAATCAAACGGTAACAGTAACATTACTGAAGAAGAATAAGCTGTGTAGTAATTTAGGCCACGTCTACAGCTAACTTAGCTTCCATGTTAGCCTTTCAAAAGTAGCTAAACATAACATGCTCTGCAAACACTCCTCAGGCTGCTACTTGATAATCGTACCATTTGTCATATTCGCAGAATGATCGTTGACAGTATTATAGTGCTGTTTCTTCTTAGCCTTGGCTAGAATTCCATAATGTATGACAAAGAAGCGAGATTCATCAGTATACTATACTTCGCAATCACCCAGTTGACATTTCCGACTCCATTAGCGTTTCTTCTTCTTCTTCTTCTTCTTCTTCTTCTTCTTTTGGGTTTTCTTGGCGGTTTGGCAATCAACGATTTGGTGCATTACCGCCACCAACTGATGTGGAGTGTGGGTCACGACATTTACTCAATCTAAAAAAAAAAAAACAAAACAAAACAAAAAAACTATATCCTGCTCAGGGCTTTTATTTCTCTTAAAAACCAAAATAATATTTGAAACTCTTTCCTTTCTGACTTTTGCCTCAGAATTTCTATACTCAGTTGACTCTTAGTACTCTTGTTTCCTGACCAAATTCCTCCTTTCTCTTTCGTATTTCTCACATTCAAATAGAATAGAATAGAATAGAATAGAATAGAATAGAATAGAAATACTTTATTAATCCCAGACATGGGAAATTGACTTGTCCCAGCAGCCTCGCTAGTATTAACATATTTACAACATATACAATGCAATAAATAATTATGACAATGTGCCACATGAAAGTACTACTGGAGCACATCACAGCACCAGGGCTGTGAGTCTCCGTCAGACGGACTTATTGAACAGGGCTATTGCACTGGGCAGGAAAGATTTCCTGTATCTGTCTTTGTGGCAGCGGAGCTGAATCAGTCTGTTTGAGAAGGAGCTCCGCTCCAATAATACGTGTGCCACCGTTTCAGACTTCAAGCAGCCACATCTACCCGTTGCATTTTCCCTATCTTGTATAATGTTTTGTTCAGCCCTGTATGACCGAATCTCAATCTAGATATTGTTCTTTCTTCATTTCTATTTCTTCCTACTGTCCTTATTTCCCCAACTTTGCTTTGTATTCTGTAATACCACCTTCCTTTCCTCTCTTCTTCCTTCACTCATTTCTGTTTTGCTGAACTTAGTTACCAGACCAATGTCAGAGTATTTTGTCGCCTCTTTTGCTTTCTTGTCTGCCAACTCATTTCCCACCACTCCACTGTGTGCTGGTACTCATATAAACACCACCAACAGGCCCATCATCTGAATTCTGAATAGAGTTTGCTGTATTTCTATCAGGATGTCTTTTCTGCTTTCTGAGTTACTGTGCTGTAATGTAACTAGTGCTGAGCTGGAAACCAAGCAGATTATTGTTCTCAGTGGTTTCATTTCCTCTACCCATTGTAAAGCCAAAAGTATTGGCTTCCCCTGTATAAACTGAAATGCCCTCATTGACCCTCTTTGCTATGTTAACATTAAATTCCGGAATGAAGAATGCTATCCCTAATCTATTTGCTAAGCTTTTTGATGCGTCTGTATAAATCTGCAGATAACAGTGGTAGCTGTCTATATACTGTTGAGTGTTTCTACTGTTGTTTTTCCTGAGCAAAGTCAAATCCACTTTTGCGTCTGGTAATAACCATGGGGGAATTGCTGATAATGGCATTATTGGGCTCACTCTCAGTAGGTCTACCCCAAACTCTTTTGCTCTCTCTGCTGCTGTCCATCCAAAGCTTTTTGTTTGCTTCTTTCCTTTTGCCCAGCAAGGTTATAACACATACTCTGTGGGGTGATCTTGTTCATGCCCCTGTGGATTGACCCAATAATTTATGGACAGTTGCATTCTTCTAATTTGAAGGGGCATCTCCCCCATCTCTACCTGCAAAGCTGCAACTGGGGTAGTTCTGAATGCTCCTGTGCAGAGTCTCAGTGCCTGATACTGAATTCTGTCTAACTTTTGGAGAGATGTGTTTGCTGCCGACCCATATGCCACACTTCCATAATCCAGGACAGACTGTGTTACTCCACAATATATCAATTTAAGTGACACTCTATCTGCCCCCCACTCACTACCAACCAGACATCTCAATATATTTAAAACTTTTTTTACATTTATTATTTTTTGAATATGTATAGCCCATGTCAATCTTTCATTAAACCATAAACCTAAAAATTTAAATTTTAAACTTTTACCCTTTCCAATTTTTGTTTATACAGTTCGTTTGATTTCACGTCCAGTTCTTTTCCTTGTAAAAAACTGTCTTTGTCTTCTTGACTGAAAACTTAAATCCCCATTTATATGACCACTGTTCAATTTTATTAATAGCCCCTTGTAGTTTGCTTACAATGAATAAACTTTCTCCCCCTCTTCCAGATTGCTCCATCATCTGCAAAAAGTGAAAACCCTATCCCACTCTCTAATTCAGTAAACACATCATTAATCATTATGGAGACTATCAACGGACTGATTATGCTACCTTGAGGTGTTCCACAGGGCTATATTTTCAAGCTCTGCCCCAGCAAACTTAGAACTGAAGAAGCTCTCTGGAGAGAGGGGCGAAACGTTTTCAAGGAAACCTTTCAGTCCAGTTGACACAGAGAGATCTACCTTGGATAACCATGACCTGGATGAGTGAGAATCTACACAGACATCTTGAGGTGTTCCATTTTCAATAACAAATTTCCTTGAATATGTCCTACCTATCCTAACTTGGATAATCCTTTCCTTTCAAAAATCCCTCATCCATCAATATATACAACCTTTTATACCCAATTTCCCTGGGTTTGAACAATCTTTCCCTGCTTTCGGTATTGGTATTACTACAGCTTCTTTCCAGCTTTTTGGTATTCTCCCTTCTTCACATACTTTATTATACAGCTCTAGTAATTTTCCCTTTGATGTTTCACTAAGATTGTTAATCATTATATAGCAAATTTGGTCCTTGCCTGGTGCTGACATCTTCCCTTTCTTTAAAGCTAAGCTCGGTTAAGTTCTGCCTCTGTAAATGATACATTTAGTAGGTCATCAGGCTCCTCTTCTTCCTGTAGGGCTGTTTCATTTTATACTATAGTAGATCGTCTTCCTTTCTTCACTGATATTATTTGAACTATGAATCTTAACAATTGCTCTTGCTAACATCTCTACCTTCTCCTCAACTCTCACTGCCGTTGTTTCCACATCTTTTAAGACTGGATATCCATACCCTCTTTTACCTCCATTCATCCTTTTTATCATCTTCCAAACTTTGCCAATTTCCGTTTCCCTTCCTACTGAGCTACAAAATTCCCTCCAGTATTCCCTCTTTGCATCTTTTATAGTTCTCCGTACCTTTGCCTGTAACCTTTTATATTCTATAAGATTCTGGAAATTGTGATTCCTTTTTATCATTCTGAAAGCTTTATTTCGCCCCTTAATAACTTTATCACACTCGTTTGTCCACCATGGCACTATCTTCCTTTTGTTCTTACCTCCTTTCTTTTTAATGGACTGCTCTGCTGCTTCTAACATAACATGACAAAACGACAAGTTAACCTCATCAACATTTACTATACATATACTGTAAATATATTGTAAATATGGTAATACTGACGATGCTGCTGGGACAAGTCAATTTCCCATGTCTGGGATCAATAAAGTACTTCTATTCTATTCTATTCATTTCCACTCATGTTTACTTCCTTTATTCCCTGATCACTTAAGTATCTAAACTTCTCCCAGTCTCCCTTACGGAAAGACCATTTCTGCACTGTGTTTAACCCTTCTTCTTCTGTATCTAGGCCTACTCTTACCATAATAGGATAGTGGTCACTACCTATACCATTAGCGTTTCTTTGCTTATTTTTTTGTTTGCTGCTTTCCAATGAGTGGTGCCGTCACTGACACCTACTGTTCATTCGTGATACAGTTACTACAGCAGCAACGCTGACAATGAACAAAACGAACATCTAAAAATATTTTAGGCCTTCAGGTATCTCACTTCGCTGGCATTATAGGGCGTTCAGGACAATCACAGTTATGTTCAGTTAACGAATTATTGAAAAGTGCCTACGCTTTTGCAGAATGTGTGATCTACCCACGGGGAATAAGGAATAAACTAACAGCACCTTATATTATAATACTGCCACCCCTCATTCTTCCTTGAAGACCACAAGTAATTGAGCATTTTATGGAAACAAATATTTTATTAAATATAGAGATTTAAAAAAAATTGTAATGTATTATAAAGATGGTTATTTTGCACTTTACCTCTTTTGAGATCTTTGACAAATAAGTGCGTCTATAAACTTCAGACCTACACAAGGTGTATTGTCTTAATATTCAGTTTAGCCCAATTTTCTCTACGTTGTCATATGCACAACAGTTTATTGCCATTAAGGGAACAAGGGTGGAGCAAATTGTCACTGTGCACCAAGCAGTCATGTTCAAATCATATGTTGTCCACCCTGGCTGTCTGAAATGGTGTATCCACTACAGCAGCCAAGTAAGACTTCCTTTGTCCTCACCAGTCATGATTTGAGCCAGTTCTTATCTTCTGCTCCATAGTGTGCAGACTCATCCAGGCAGCTCAGGCCATCTATCCAGGATTTCCTCAACTACACCAAACGACAAGCTGCAATTTTATGAGATCTTACTAGAACTAATTGATAGAGTCTCTCCAGGGCCAAACCAATATTCTCACTCAGCTCCCATCTACTTCAATTCTTTTAAAATCCACACACCTGTGTATCAAGAAGAAATGATAAAAGGTCCACACCTTCATTTGATAACTGTGCTCCAGGAAGGAAGTTATGTTTTCTTAGTGATAAAATCATTTATCAGACTTGATGTGATGCACCCTTAGAGATTTACTGCCCTGAAGAAAGCTGGCACTTCAGTCTTGTTCCTCCAGCCTGTTTGACATCATACCATGACTGTATGGCAGGTCAGAATAATCAGAGGATTTGAAACGTGGCCATTTTACATAAAAGTGAGACCATTACATTTATTTAAATAACACATTTAAGGAATTTGATGTGTACATTAAAACACTTTAGATGTGCTGAACCTGCAAATCAGAACACTGAAAAAAATGATGAATCACAAAACTATCACATTGGTTATATCATTTTGGCTCTTTTTGCAGCAGAGTTTAACGGTTGCACGACACATTACAGCCTTTAATAAATGTATACATTTCACAGATGTTAGGCCAAAAGCATGGAGTTTGTACAGCTTAAATGGACATTTCATCCTGAAATCTGAAAATGCAGTCATAATCTATTCACCTCCACTTTTACCTTTGAAATTGTTTAAAATGTGTGGGACCTTTCATCTCTAGCCCTCTGACTGCTTTTTAAAATACACATCACAGCCACTCAATTTTTGTCCCAAATGGAGTCTGCTTTGCAATAAATAAACAATAAATAAAACAAATTAAATTTTGGTCTGAAATAGATACAACACTAAAATACCCTTGAAACATACCTCATCTTTAAATAGAAAATTAACTAAGCATAAGAAAAACAAATAAGCCACCAACACGGTTAGTTGGGGGAAAACACTGTCAAATGTGAAAACAGCAAAGCTGGAGCACAATTCAAGACACCAGTGTGATATTGGGTTACTTGTGAGTTGACGCTACCTCTTTATTCTTTAAACACCTCTCCACTGTTACACCATTAGCTGAATGAATCATCCATATTTAGTGTGATTTTATTACTTATTCCCCATCATTTCCAAGAGCTTTGTGTGGCGTAAACAAGGAGAGCTAGTTAAAAAAAAAACACAGAATTGATAATATTTCCTATCTGGATAGGAACCAAGACAAAAGTTAGGGAATACCATCCTTCCTTTGGCAGCACTGTGAGGGGGGCACACTCCAATCATACATGTAGGACAGTCGCAGTTTCACCTCCTCCTTGCAAAGCCTCCCATCTCGCTGCAGAGTCTGGTGTTTTTCCAGCATGTCCTCCAAGCTCTGCTTATGTGTCACCAAATATTTGTTATTGCAACCACGGGATTTGTACTCCGTGTCGAAGCGTGGGTCATGAGTCCGACGCACATCCACTGGTGCCAGCCAGGCTCCCAGAGACACATCCTCACTCTGCCATGTCTTGAAGTATGCTGCATTCAGGTGCACATAATGTACCAAATCAGCAGAGAGTATGTAACCCCCACCCAGAGCGTAGGGTAAGTAATAGTCACAGAGATCCCAAGTACTTTCTCTCCACTTCCCAGCTGTTTTCACTCGACCTCTCCCTGAGAAGAAACCCCAGTACAATTGGTTTGGCTCTTTTACCTTCAGCTCCTCTTTGAGGAGATCCAAGCGGGCAAATGTGTCATCATCTGCTTTGAAGACAAATTTAAATTCAACATTCTGGTCCAGCCAGGAGTACATATGAAGCAGTTTTAGTGTTAAATTCTCATAGGAATCTTGCAAATCAGGCAATAAAAGCAGGTCCTTGTGCCTCCCTTGCTCAGTGTTTAGATTCTGAAGGTCCTCCTGAGGTAACCCTTGAGTTCCCACTACAAACCTGGCCAACACATCAGAATCCCTCTTTGTAAGCCAAGTGTTGCGGATGATACTCCTTCGCTCGGTGTACTTTGGCCCAGTTGTGATAAGGACCACCAGGAACACTGATAAATCTTTAGATATGGAGGGAACATTACGATCCTCCACATGGGAGTGCACAACCTTTGTACGTGGGACTAGTCCTGGAGGATCTTGCTGGCCCTGTTTTAAAGTTTCGGGGGTACAATTGGCTAAGAAGACCAATACTACGGCAAAGCCGCAGACAGTGCTAATAACCACTGCTGTCTTGTGACGACAAATCAGACGCAATAAATTCATGATGCAAAGTCTGCAATGAGAACACAAAACATTTTTTCAGGTGAAAGAGAATTTAAGTTATCCAAAATTTAGACAAATCAACTTAAATTCCTGACTGAAAAAAATCATAAAGCACTACTTTAAATGGTCTTTACATTACAATTTAAAACACACAATTATGACCTCAAAATATTTAATGTTGCATACTGATTTGTGCATCAACATCGAAGTAAATATGTCTAGAATTTTAGAGTGACGTCTAAATAGCATTAATCTAAATTCTTAATCACTTAATAAAATTACCTGGGCTTATTGAAAAGTGTCTATCCCGTTAGTGTCACAGCCAGAATGGGGCCCAGATTTGCAGAGCTAATGCTAGCTACTGAGATAAGACCCTCTGCGCACTTTCCACGCTAACTCCACTCCAAGAAAACATACACGAATTGTTCATATCGCTACAAACAAGAAGAAAACCGCAAAATAACGGCTAGCGAAATCCCTAGTAGGTTGCACTAGAAAGATTGAGCCATGTGCCGATGACTTGGCTCAACCATCCATGTATTTATTTTTGTAAACTACAGAAGAAAGTAAAACGGTTGTGTACGTTGTGGTTGCCTGCGTCGAACAGGAAACGGAAAAGGACCGCTTTTGCTTGCACCCCGCAAAACGAAGGGGATAAAATAAACACTCAAAGTATAAACACACAATTTTCTTATTATCTACTTAATATTATAACCAGTATATCAACGAGAAATGCTTAACCGAATACTTGAAATGATAATGAATGAAGAGAAGTATTTGGTTTGCTTCTAACTAAACGGAACGCGTTAATATCGCAAGGCACTGAAGTGGAACCGGAAATCTTTCTTTCACAATAAAGGCAACGAAGTAGCCATTTGAAATGAAAAATGACATAAATTAAGACGCTGCATGAATTTTACTTTGAAATAGGTACCCGGAAACCAAGCTTTCCGTTATCGGCGTTACACCGATACTTTGTGCTAGCTCGAAAACATGACATCATATTAAATTGCCAATTAAGACCACTTTTTTGTTCGCTACCATGCACAAATTCTGCATCTTTGAAAATGCGGTGATGTTCTCTGCCTTTCATTTGTTTGCATTTGCGACCGAATCACCCTTGTAACGTTAGTGTAGTGGATAGTCTGGAAGCTAAGTAGGTAGCGTTGGAGGAGGACACAGACTAGCGAGGATGGTGAACAGAGGAACCAGGAATTCTCGGATATATCCGTTTTTTTTCGCCATCTTTCTAGTAATTTTGGGTGGACATCTGGGAGACACGAATGCAGAATATGATCCCTACAAAATCCTGGGTGTCAGTAAGATTGCGAGCCAAGCAGAAATTAAAAAGGCGTACAAAAATCTTGCCAAAGAATGGTGAGTAATTTACTGACATCAGGTGCTTCGTTTCGACACGCTCATTCAGCTAAAAATACTTAATTTTGAGCCTTATGTATAGCACTTTTAGTCACTGTTTATTGTGATTTAAGAGCAGTTGTTCTCTTTAGGCATCCAGACAAGAACAAGGACCCGAAATCTGAAGACATGTTTATTAAGATTTCCAAGTCCTACGAGGTGGGCATATACAGTATCATATATCACATTTATGGATGAACACGTTATCTGGGGCTGTTGTGATACTACCAAGGTGAAAATTTATGTTGCCAGGAGGAATTACCACATGTTACAGTATATTAATCAAAATGGGTTTCATGTATTTTTTATATAGAAACTTTCAAAGTCTATAGACGACATTGTAGGTAGAATTGATTTGGGTTTAACATCCTTTTGACTGCTTATACTTCTCATTTGCTCTGACATGTAAAGCCACCTGTAATATTTAACATAAAATAAAGGAAAATGAATTAATTTTGACATCTTTTGGTGTTAATCTTTGTCAAGCCCAAGTGCCAGTGTCTTTGGGAATTAAATATTTATATTTTAGTATTGTAATTTCAGACCTTTTCCACTAGTAAATACACAAGCATAAACAAATACTGAAATGCATATTACAGACCAAATATATGAACTTGGGCATATTTCTCAAGAGTTTGTTTCAGTTGTTGAAGTATTAATAGCACAGTCCTTTCACCCCCTTAGATTCTATCTAATGAAGAGCGAAGGTCCAACTTTGACCGTTATGGACAGATACATGAAAACCAGGACACTGGACAGTCACAGCATCACAGCTTCCGTGGCTTCCATAACAGCTTCTTCTTTGACGAGTCCTTTTTCCATTTTCCAAGGTGTCCCATGAGTAGATAAGTTTTGTGTCTTATTCTGTTTTTTACTCTCTATACATAGAATTAAGTCAGGTTTAAAGCTAAAATGGCTGCCATTAGCCTGAAGACTACATTTATAAAGAAACTCGTGATTTATCCCTCCTGCAGGTCTAGGGACTTTGCAGACAGCAAGTACCTGCTTCACCATGCACAGTTTACCAGCGATGTCCTTCCAGACAGTTTCAAGAGGCCGTATCTGATCCAAGTCACCTCTGAATGGTGCTTTGCATGCATCCACATTGAGCCTGTGTGGAAAGAAGCTGTTCAGGAGCTGGAGCCACTTGGTAAGTCTGCTATCAAAAAACTGTCTGTGGGGGCACATTGAGGCAAGACTTCATAACGAGTATGAATAAGTCTGATCTTTGGCTGGGAGCATGTTTAAACTCCACAATTAAAATATCAATATGTACACAAACTTGGAAAAAACAAAGATGACTGAAAGGTGATCTCAGAATATAGTGAGTGCAGTATCACTGTGTCTTTTACCATACTCGCATGAAAGGTGTTGGTATCGGCATGGTGGATCTGGGTTACGAGCAACGTCTGGCCAGTCATCTGGGAGCTCATCGTGCCCCTTCCATCATCGGACTGGTGAAGGGCAGGGTGACATTCTTCCATAAGGCTGTGGTACGAGAGCACCTACGGCAGTTCGTCGAAGACCTTCTGCCCACAAAACTGGTTGAAAAGGTAATCAACAACATCAATGCTACATTCAATTCAATTCAATTTTATTTATATAGCACCTTTTACAATAAAATTGTCTCTAAGTGCTTTACAGAGGTAGAAACCCAGAGCCTGAACCCCCAGGTAAGCACAGTGGCAGGAAAAACTCCCTTTTAACAGGGAAGAGGCAGGCAGGACCAGGCTTACAAGGGGAACCATCCTGCTGAAAGTTGGCTGGGTGGAGGGAATAAAGGGGAGACAGAACAGAGAGAATAAAGAGAGAGGAGAACAGATACAATCATAAAACCAAGGAAATACAGACAAGTACAATCATAGAAATACAAACATATCCAGACATATATACATAATACAGCATAGCAGGTTGTTATAAAGAGATGAACAGTATAGGCCGGGTGCCGACAGCCCGGACCCTATGAGTTTGCCATAGGCCAAAAGTCCGTACAACCGCGAGCCTGGAGAGCGGAAAGCAAAGAGAGAGAGAAGAGAGAGAGAGAAGGAGACACACAGAACGACAAGGAGAAGACTGGTTAGATAATCGGTGAAAATAAAAAGGAGAAAGAAGAAGAAAAGGAGGAGAGGGCATTGAGGGAGTGGTTGGTGTTGAGAGTGGGGAACTGCTCAGTGGATCATGTTTGTCCCCAGCAGCATGAGCCTATAGCAACATAGCTGTGCTAAAAAATTGAAAGAATAAGAGTCTGATGAAGCCTATATTCTAGCTATAACTGTGAAAACTGACTAAACTGATCCTGTCAGCCTACACACTTGGTTTGAAGGCGCTATAATACTTTTAGTGAACAGAAAGGTTTTAAGTTTGATCTTAAAGGCAGGCGTGGTGTCTGCTCTTGGACTGAGTTGTGCTGGTTCCTGATGAGCTGCCCGATAACTAAAAGCTTCGTCCTCCCAGTCTCTTTGATGAATTCTAGGAACTACAAGTAAACCTGCACTCTGTGATGAGTGTTCTTTTAGGTATATCTGAACTATGAGATCCTGCAGGTATGATGGAGATAGTCCATTTAGAGCTTTATATGTTAGAGGAGAATCTTAAGTCTATTCACAGATTTCACTGGAAGCCAGTGAAGAGAAGCTAAAACACTGGAGAGATATGCTCCCTGGTGCTGATTCCTGTCAGAACTCTGGCTGCGGCGTTCTGTATCGGCTGCAGGTTTTAATGGAATAATTTGGACATCCTGACGGTAATGGTGCAGTAGTCCAGTCTAGAGGTAACAAAGCGTGGACCAGTTTTCAGCATCACTCTGTGACAGGATGCTCCTGATCTTAACAATATTACGGAGGTGAAAGCGGTCCTAGAAACCTGTTTAATATGAGGGAGAAAATGACATGTCCTGGTCAGAATAACTCCCAGGTTCGCTTGCAGCCCGTGCTGGAGGACAAAGTAATGCCATCAGGAGAAGACACTTTATCCTGATAATCTAGTCCTCAGATGTTTAGCTCAAGAACAATGGCAGTTTTGTCGGAAGGTTTAAAGAAGGAAGTGGAGGTCATCAGTCTTTTTATGTCTTTGAACGTACTGAGTCCTGGCTAATGGCTCTGTTCATCAAATTTCATGGATAGATACAACTGCGTATCGTCGGCATAGCAATGAAAATTTATGCCATGTTTCTGAATTATATTCCCTAGAATAAAGAGTGAACAGGATTGTGACTTACTGAACCCTGTGGAACACCATGATGAACCTTTGTACACTCAGAGAAACATCATTAACATGAACAAAATGAATCGATCTGATAGATAAGATTTAAACCAGTCCTAGAGCTGTCCTGTGATCCTAATCTCATGTTGTAGCCTTTGTAATAAAATGCTGTGATCTACAGTGTCAAAGGCATACTGAGGTCCAGTAAAACCAGTCTGAGGAAATAAGTCGGTCTGATGCCATGAGAGGTCATTAGTGACTTTAACCAGTGCTGTTTCTGTGCTGTGATGAGCTCTGAAACCAGACTGAAACACTTCAAATAGACTATTCCTGTTTGGGTATTCGGTTAGCTGACTGACAATAGCCTCTCAGTATGTAGAGATGAATGGGAGGTTGGATATGGAATCTATAATTTGCTAGGCAGCCTGGGTCAAGTGAAGGTTTTTAAATGCTGAGTTTGATAACAACTTTGATTTTAAATGCCTGAGGTACATAACCTGTTTGTCAAAGATAAGTTGATCTGATCTAATACTGACGCCCCAATTAGAGGGAAAGACATCCTTGAAAAGCTTAGTTGGGATGGGGTCCAGGAGACATGGTTGCTTTAGATCCATTAATGCTGGTCAGCTCAGGGAGATCTATGGGCAGAGAAGCTGTCAGAGGTGGATCAGGACTAGATAGATTTGCTAACAAGGGCAGCTCATCGGTTTTTCATGGGCGACCTTGATCGTCTTTTCTCTAATGTTAGTGATTTTATTGGTGAAGAAACTCATAAAGTCTTCACCTTTGACTGCAGGAATAGAGGCTCCACGGAGCTGTGACTCTTTGTCAACCTGGCTATGGTGTTAAACAGAAAATGCAGGTTGTTCTTATTTGCATCTATTAATGAAGTGTAGTAAGCTGTTCTGGCTTTACGGAGGGCCTTTTATATGTTAGTAAGCTGTCTTTCAGGCGCTTTGGGAATCAGCTGATCTGGCTGAATACCACTTCCTCTCCATCCGTCTTGATGCCTGGGGATTCGGATATGTGTGTTGCTCTGCAGACCCGGTCTTCTATGGTGTGTGAACCTTCTCTTCAGTGGGGCAACCCGAATCTAAACTATACGCAGTGTGGCTGCATTGACATTGACAAAGCAGTCAATATCTGCAGGAGTAACATTTAGATCAGAATGATCTGTTGCACCAGTAGGAGGCACTAGAGGGGGCACCGCTGCAATTTCAGCTACAAATCTGTCTCTAGTATCTTCAGAGAGACACCTGCTGTAGTAAACCTTCCTGTCATGTGCTGGGCTGCTAGAGTGAAGTCAAAGGTTATAAGTGAGTGGTCTGAGAGGAGGGGGTTTTGGGGAACAACTACCAGGTTCTCAGTTTCTAGACCATAGGTGAGAACCAGATCCAGGGTGTGATTATGACAGTACATGTGGTTCTTTAAAGTTTAATCAAAGTTCAATCTATCAAATATTCCGGTTTATGGTTCGTTCATTGTATATTGTTGCATCCCTTGCTTGTTGTAGTCTTAACTAATTGATTTGATAAAAATGGATCTCCAGCCGTGCATTGCTTCTAAAAAATCATGTGTGTTGATACGACTTGTTGCAATATATATCTGATTAAAATGTATTCAAATAAGTACATGAAAATGTTGGTTTAAAGTTTTAAATCTAAATTCAGGCTTGGCTAATGCCGTTTAATTCAGAATAGATTTTCTCAACTAATTATGCTTATTTCTCCAGATCACAGATGAGAACTATGTCAGTTTTCTGGCTGGCTGGCAGACAGGAAACAAGCCCAGCGTTATCTTCTTCGACCAACGTCCTGTTAGTCCCCTCCTCTACAAAGTAAGCAGTTTTTACGTGTGGGTGCAGGAATACGCACACACGCGAACTGGTTGAGCTATATTTTAAAAAATAGTTTGACATATGTAAGAGAGAAAGTAAGGATGCTCAACTCCCTCCCTACTCATTTGCACTATTGTGTCTATATACCTCATAACTGTGTCATATACTGTTTGTATTGTAAATTGTAGGTTTTTTTCAAGTTGTAGTTTTTAAGGTAGTTTTTTATTTAGTTTAGTTTTTGATTTTATTATTTTGCTGCACCGTGGGACCGAGTCCGAGAGGACTGAAATTGCATTTATGCATTTATATGTTATACATGTCAAGCATGTATAACATATTTGACATTAAAGTTCACTTTGACTTTGACTAAATAGTCTGGCCTGAAAATCTAGTTTGGCACCTTCCGTCTTTGAATGCTTTAAACCTTACTGTTCATTCTACATTCCAGCTTACGGCGTTTTCCTTCAGAGATTTTGTGCGCTTTGGCTACGTGGACCAAGGTGCCAAACACAGCACTCGAGTGCTGAAGCAATTCAGCGTGAACACGTACGTCCCCACCATGATGCTTTTTAAGGAAGACACAGAGAAACCTGTTGACGTCATTCAGGTAGAACCAGCATTGAACCATTAAAAAAACACCATGAACATTTATATTCTGTATCATGAGAGAAGTTGTTTTTGTCTTTTTCTTCTGCACTTTGACATTTTCTTGTCCTTTTACCACTTCAATCTTGCAGGCTAGGGGGATGACACATCAGATCATAGATGAGTTTGTCTCTAACAACAAGTTTCTTCAGGTTCCACGGCTAGTCAGTCAGCAGCTCTTCGATGAGCTGTGTCCTGTCAAGCAGTTTCACCAACGGAGAAAGTAAGACCTGATCAAAGAAAGCGTCTTTCTAAAGTACCCTTAGATTGTCTTAACAGTGAAAATAAGTGTAACTTTTCAACAGATACTGTGTGCTGCTGATCACAGGCGATACCCAAGACTTTAGTGCAGGTAATAAGGCCTTCCTGGACTTTGCATCAGCTAACAAAAAAGAGGTGCTGCGGTTTGCATATGTCTACCAGCTTTATCAGCAGCCCCTGTGTCAGGCTCTGCTCCATAATCAGGCCTTACTTTCCCCTCAGGTGAGTGTAAGAAGCATGCGCATCATTCACGTCAAAAATATAACCTGTATGAAGTGAACTAATGAATCTATTAGTAGATAAATGTACATTCAGGAGAGTAGGTACCCAAATCGACTATCTGCAGAGTGTGACGTGTCAAATCTGTCCTCAGAAGTGTTTTTCCATCCCACAAACAGGTGGTGATCATTGAGAGGCGGAGCCAGACTGGTAAGGCTTTGTACCGCTCGTTGAGTGGAGGCTGGAATGGCAGCGAAGAAGATAAATACAGGCTCCATGAACAACTGCAGCTCCTACAAAAAGACCCCACATATCTGAGCTCTGATGCCACCTTACCAGAGCTCAATAATGAGATGGCGCCTGTAAGACACCTTCTGCACTGACCAGGTGACAGTTTTTACTGGATGAAATTAATTCATTTCCTTGTTGTGTTTTAGATGTTGATCATTCAGTGGATGAATGCTGCATATGATTACATCCTTCAAGTATACGATGACTTCCTCTACTCAAACTGGTAAGATGATGAAGATGGACAGAGTGGTGTGCATTTCTCTGTATGAATGACACCAGTAGCTCACTCATTTTAATGCATCATCAGAATCACGCTCTATATCTAATATTGTGGCTAGGATGCTGTCACCGAGAGGCCGTGTAGAGACATCCGGGAGGGCATAATGTGAGCTGCTACTTATAATGTGTTTCTCTGCTCAAGGCGAGAGATGATGCCCATCCTGTCGCTGATCTTCTCAGCGCTCTTCATTCTCTTTGGCACTGTCATTATTCAGGCCTTCAGGTGAGAGAAACACATTTTGAGACACATTGATACTATAATGATTTAGTTGAAATTACTTTACCTGAATGACTAGTGTTGAATTTACTTCATTTGTTGCGTGACATACAGGCTCTCAGAATGTGCATCTTGCCTTTTTTTAGCGAATCAGGGGAGAGCAAACCGCAGAAACCAAAACCAAAGGAGCAAACTTCACAAACTGAGGGCATGGCTTCAAGTCGAGCCAGCACTACGAGGTAATGTAATGCAAGCATAACATTACAGGAATCCAAAGTAGATCTCTCTGTGTCAACTGGACTGAAAGGTTTCCTTGAAAACGTTTCGCCCTCTCTCCAGAGAGCTTCTTCAGTTCTGAGTTCTGAAGAAGCTCTCTGGAGAGAGGGCGAAACGTTTTCAAGGAAACCTTTCAGTCCAGTTGACACAGAGAGATCTACTTTGGATAACCATGACCTGGATGAGTGAGAATCTACACAGACAACATTACAGGAAGTTCAGGATTTCACAAAGTGGCTAAAGCAACTGTTTATAAGGAGATATGTTTCAGAATTGTTGGATCGAATGTTCATAAGCTTGAGCCAAACTTTAATCTGCTTCCACCTACCACAAATACACTGTCACTAGACCACTGTGTGTCTCATAAATGTCAATTTATTTCCCGCATTCCTCATTTGTTGTGTAGCCGACCTCCGAAGAAAGACTTTGTCGAAGTGACAGAGCTGACGGACGTCACTTATACCAGCAACCTGGTCAAGCTCAGACCAGGACACATAAATGTTGTTCTGGTTATTACTAATGCCTCTAAGACTGCATTACTTAAGAAATTTGCCAAGGAGGTTTTTTCCTTTTCTGGGTAAGTTCCAGTAATGCATTTACTTCTTTTGTAGACTCTATTTATTCTCTATCTTTTAAAAAAAAAAAAAAAAAAATTAAAAAATAAACGGCTTTAAAATGAATACAGATTATAGTTTAACTCTGTTCCTGCTTAATTTTGTTTTTAAGATACACACACATTAAATTATAAATGCTTTTCTAATAAATGTTCTGTTAAAGGTTATATCATTATAATTCTAAGCTTTCTATCCCTGCAGGAGTCAAACGCTACACTTCTCCTTCCTTAACACCGATAAGCACCATCATTGGATGCCGTTGCTTCTTCGATTTACATCTGACACATTGCAGAGCGCAGGTCACTCAGACGAGGATGAGTCGCCTTTAGACTACAGCGGCCATGTGCTGGCCCTCAATGGTTACAAGAAATACTTCTGCCTCTTCAAACCCGTCTTCACAGGGGATGATCCCGACTCATCTTCAGAGCCCTCTTCTGAGTGCAGGAGAAAGTCCAGCTCCAGCTCCCATTGTAGGTCCAGGTCTCATTCTCGGGAGGATGGGGCCTTATTTAAGAGATCTAACAGAGCCATGAGCATTGAAGTCCACCACAAGCTTGACAGGCTGGGACTGTGGATGGAGAGGCTAATGGAGGGAACCCTACCCAGATTATGGGTGCCCGTATGGCCCTCCCTGGATGAAACTACAAACAACTCCTCCACAGAGAGCTGAGGTAGTCAGAAACATACACAATGTATCTGATATAGGTGGTTTTGCCTCCTCATTAGGTCTATAGAAATATGCAGAATATTGTTGAATTTTTTAAATGTTTAAGTCTTTTTGGTAGGTTATCACACTGAATTGTAATGTGTTTACATGTTTTTTTTTTCTGTCTAACATCTAGAAGTTAATTTCTTGCAGTAGTTTGCTCCCCCCAAAATTGAGTGTGAGTGTGTGCACGTTTATGCTTTTCCACCCCCATACAAGTAGACTGAATGGTACTGGCCACTGATACGCACGAAGATGGACAAGCGTTTCCTCATGCTGTACAGAAACTCAGCGCCTGAACATCAGAGACACCTTTATGTCTAAAGAAAAAAAAAAACAATTCACTTGCATTTTCTTTTGTCATATATTACAGATAGAATGTGAATTTATAAGCGGGTCCTCATTTCTACATTCGCATACCACAACATTCAGTATTTTTTTATCTCACACCAAATTGCTGCTTTTAAGCCATCATATTAAATAATACATTTAGAAGAGGATATAAGTGGTACCTTCAATGTTTTTGCTTATTTTGTTGTTTAATTTTGGCTTTTACCTGGATTATCTGATTCTGGGACGTATGCTCCAGTTGTAAGACTTTCAACCATTGTAATGTGCATGGAATCGTAGCTCTAAAATCCTGTGTTTGAGGAGTTTGCACTGATGACGTTTTAATCACTATCTTTATTTACTGGTTTTCTCTGTAATGGAATAATTTTCTGCTTATTTTTTTCATTCTTGTTTGCTCTTTGAACCTATTGTCCAAATGAACAAAGAAAGTGTAACTTATAAGGAAACCTTAAAATGTTTTATTTATTAAAAATTTGTTTAATCAAATTCAGTGGATTTTTTTTTTTAATCTGTCACAGAAATAGGATACACAGCATAAGAGTCAGAGGATCAGCTTGTTAGTGTGGTTATACAGTACAGACTTTATTGAGACACTCTTTTCCTGAATGGGTCTTCAGGGCTGAATGAAACAGCCCTGATCCTCTAATGCATCCAGGTCCTCTAATGCTCTCCCCAAGTTAAGAACCATCATTTGACAGGAGCACTCTCCAGTCCCAAACTGCAAACACAAAAGCAACATTTATGAGGTGGAGTAATTTTTTGGGAAGCATGGTTTTCACCTGGACGCTACAGTAATCCCATGTAATATTAAAGACAGTAATTCCAAGATTAAACACATAATGAGATATTTAGTGTGACTTTTGTAAAAGATACCTAAAATAAGCAGTCAGTATCTCTATTCAACATATGGATTTAAGAAGCCCTGCGATAGGCTGGCGACCTATCCAGGGTGTACCCTGCCTCTCGCCCCTTGACAGCTGGGATAGGCTCCAGCAGACCCCTGCGACCCAAAGTATGGATAAGCAGGTACAGAAAATGGATGGATGGATGGATTTAAGATTTTTAAATAAAATGACCAGAAAAGACAGCAAAGGATGATGTGTTTGGGGTGAAACAGCTCCTATATTAAGAAAAGAAATCCAGTTGACTGAGAATTGATGGCCTGGATGAACTTAGACACAAAAACATACCTCCTGCGTGTACTGCCTGCAGAAATCACATGGGGAGATGTACTGGTCAGTCATGTCACTGAAAAGAAGAAACAAGAAAAACTGCCTTGGTGAATGCATTAGTACCGAATGCCTCAATGTAAATGTTGTACAAATGCTGATGAGCTGTAAGTCTTAGAGTGGTTGCCTGCCCATTTTTTTCCTATTTCATTTCTGTCAGTAATCCTTCACCCTGGTGCTTTTGTTCAGTCGGCTAAATCTAAACCCATGGCTCACCCACGGCTAAACCTAAAGGTGGGAAGTTAGCATAGGCACAGAGATTTATCACAAGATACCGTGAAAATGGCTGACATCACCCTGGGGGCTACATCATAAAGGAACTCATGAGTCATCTCTCAGACTTTGCAGGACTATATCTATCCAGACAGTTTCAATTGGCCGTATCTGATCTTATCACAGCAGATTGTTTGAGTGAAAATTTGTCTGATCACAGTTAAACTGACTTGAACGTTTTAACTGGTACTGTTCATGGCCTATAACCAAGACTTTAGATCGGGCAATTCCTGGACTTTGCATGAGCTAATATTTGCTGTCCTTGAGCAAAGGCCACAAACTGAGGACAGCACTTCAAGGTAATGTCAGGCCAAGTATGACTTTCCAGGGTTTCACAATGTGGCCAAAACAACTGTTTATACATGGATGGTCGCATTTATTCTTTATCTTTGTTAAAGAATTAGCAAAGCATTTTCAAACCATTTCATCTTTGGCTACTTGGCCAAACGAACACAGATTACATCTGACCACTATACCTGTTTTGTGGTTCTTGCATTTGGTATATTTGCATGAACATAAAAATATTTACAATCAAATGTTCAGTAAAAGGTTATATCATAATAATTCCAAACCTTCTACCCGTGTAGATGCAGACCACTGATGGCCAAGGAGTGATTTTCCTGGATGAGCCATGACTCGTTCACAACACTAACACCATTTAAAACCTGGCCACAGGGACTATGCATTTGTATTAACTTTGGTGAGCGAAATAATAACTGTTACGTACAAACCAATATTTAGACAACTAGACAGTGTGCTCTGAAATTAGGGCACCTTATATCACCATCTTGGTATTGACACCCTCAAAACCATGGAATAAGTAGTTCTCAAAGCGATCATGTTAACTTTTAAATATGTATCCTCATCTTATTTTTTCATTTTTGGACAATGAGAAAGTATAACTTTTATTTATTTTTTATTTATTATAAAAGAAAGTCTGACCTTATTCAGTGTTTTTGTTTTTTAATCTATAAATTTCAGCTTTAGTTAATGAATATCTAAAAAAACCAAAAATATGATACACAGTGAAGGAGTCAGAGGACCAGATGGTTTGTACACAGAGTAAAGAGTTTATGCTTATTCAGACACTTTTGTCATGGACAGGTCATCAGGGCCGAAAGAGATCGGAAGCAGGTCCTCTATCGTTCTCTCCAGGTAAGAACCATCAGATTTAGTCAGGAACACGCTCCAGTTTGTCCCAAACTACAAAGACAAAGACAAAAGGACCATTTACAAGACATAAGTGAAGCCATATGAATTTAAGATTTTGAAATAAAAAGGCCAGAAAGTTTGATCCTGCCAGGTAGGAAAGGATTATGTGCTTAAGGTGAGAGGAGAAACGTCTCCGAACATAAGTTGGCTCTGAGTTGCAAAGGCCTGGATGGACTTAGACCAACGCAAAAACGAGTTCAGATAAAGTTCAGTAAAAGTCACGAAATTCATCAGAGCTGTCATACCTCCCTCAAGACCTGCCTGCAGCCACCACATGGGGAGATGTACTTGTTAGTCATGTCACTGGAAAGAAGAAACAAGAAAAACTGCATTAGTACTGAACACAGTTTTACCCTTGAGGTAGCTAGCTTTTAGGACTGTCTGCTCTTCTGTCAACTAAAACCATTCTTAATAAAACACCTTGCATTTTGTGGAGAATAATGTTGCAATACAAACACCTTTTATTAACACGTAAACTTGACGTGATAAATTAATGTAATAGCATTCAAGATGTGCCAGAAATTTTGAAAAAAACAAATCTTGTGCTTTGATAATATGGGAATGGCATCAGCGCAGGCTTGTGAAATATTATAGGAAGTTGTGTCATCATGTCCTTCAGATGTGGACATGCAGAACTTACCTGGCAATGGCAATGGCCTTGAATTGTCTGCTTCCTTCTGACACTGCCTTGGCTACAGCGTTTTTTTCAGCGCAGATTCCCAGGTTTGAACATACATTCTCCACATTGCAGCCTGTGGAGGATTTAGGAAATTTATAGCTGTGTCAGCCAAGCTGTGCTGACACTTTGTGGTTAGTTGAGTTAGAAAGTTGCATAATGATGTTGGTTTTTGCTTTTGCAATACAACAATTACACTTGCAGAAATATTTCTCTGGGCAACCGATACGAGGTCACTCTGTGAACTTTTTCTTTAAGTTTAATCTAAAATTCCTCCACTCTCTTAGTAAACTAGACAAGTTTCACATGTACCTTACCTGTAATCACACGGTCATCTATAGTCAGGAGAGCTGACCCCACTCTGAATTTGCTGTATGGACAGTAGGCTTGCTTTTTTGCTTCATGAGATAATTCAATCAGCTTCTTGATCGTTTCTGCGGATAATTTTGCAGAGCTGTGATCCGCAGTCTTCACTGCCTCCTTTCTGGTGTTGACCTGGGCCATAGCCGCTCTTGGGAGTTACTGAGCAGATTTTGCTGCTCTGCTTTATATGTGGATGGTCTCGGAATGAAAGGGGAGGGGAAATGACACAGCCAGTCACCCATTATGTCACCAAGCTGTTATGAGACAAGAGGAGTTGCTGGCAGCAGGTTTTCAATTAAAACAAATAGTTTCAATTCAATTCAATTTTACAATTTTTATTTATATAGCACCTTTTACAATAAAATTGTCTCTAAGTGCTTTACAGAGGTAGAAACCCAGAGCCTGAACCCCCAGATAAGCACAGTGGCAGGGAAAAACTCCCTTTTAACAGGAAGAAACCTTGAGCAGGACCAGGCTTACAAGGGGGAACCATCCTGCTGAAAGTTGGCTGGGTAAAGGAGGAATAAAAGAGGGAGACAG
>CM027087.1:12331516-12442493 GCA_015343265.1 Pao palembangensis | reverse complement strand
GAAGGAGAAGCAGTGCCATTTGTGCATGGACTTCAGGATCAAAGGGGGTCTCTGATTAAGATGATAATCAGAGACGGGAGATAGAGGAGGAAGGGAGACTACAAGACACCATGAGGTGAGAAGTCCTGGTGGGTGGGAAACGTTCCTAATACACAAAGATAGCTAAACATTCTAAAATACAAGGACATTGTAAGGTTTTCTTCCTCAGCTTTCAAGCTTTAGCTTACTCAGTTCTTTATAGAATAAGCTATATGTACATCTTGTACAATGGCAATAATTTCATCATTTATATCACTTCTGTGCAGGATTCATAAGCTGCGTGTCTGTACTTGAATGCACCCTGAACTCTAAAATGTGTAGAATGTGAAAGAAGAGAGAACAAGGTAGAGAGATCAGTGAGAACAAGGTAGTAGATGACAGAGAAGAAATCACTGCTTACTAACACAAGGGGAAAGAAACAGCATGCTGCGGCTTCGTGCAAGCGTGCAAGACATGTTAACACGAACATTACTGACACTCGCGCCTCAATGGGGATCTCCTCTGGTCCTGTGATTTTTAACCTGTGTGTCATCACTGGGAAACACACACTGAGCCTCCCCACCAGAAGACTCTCCTTCTTACAGTTTTTTATGATTGCTTAGGCACGATTTTGAAAACAGGCCTGGAATTTCAAAACACTACACACAATTATTACAACAATATGTACAATATGCAGAACACCTCAGATTCTGTGCAAAATGAAACACTCTTGGCAAAACTTTATACACATTTATAAAAACCAAACCATGTTACCATATGAAACACACACTTTTCATGAGGCTTAACTCTGAACCAGTTAAACACTGCTGTATTTAACTTAAAACACTTTTAGCAATTCTACCTCTCAGTGATTAGATTACTGCAATGAAGTACACAGAGAAATTGCAAATATACAAATTGGTAAATAAAAACACATAAATCAATGCTGCAGACTATTGAAAAAATGATTTATTTCTCTTCATATAAAATCAGTCAATTCATGGTTCATGAAAGTCATGCATGCAACTAATGTTGCATGACTTTCTTTTGTCAGTTTGGTCCTCTTCTTCTTAGAGGATGTTCTCCTCTTGCTTCAGGTCTTCCTCTTCCCAAACCTCTACCTCCTACATGTCCTCCACAGATCCCCCTCTCAACCTGGACTAATTCCCGTGTTTCTCCCGAGGTTGCCGCGTTCTGTGAGTGGATTGTTTTCCGTTGCTACATCTGCAATCGAGTTCTCCTGCCTACAGCCCAGCACGTCGCTGGGCTTGTTGTGTTCATCCTTTTCCTCCGGTGGAGCGCTTTCCGTTGAAGACTGGCTTTTGTGTACTCTGTATCACTTTTCGTCAATCAAAGCCCTGGTTTTATGATTGGTGTGTTCCGCGTCGGGGTCCTAAATTAACCAGACTGTAACAGAACACCACACACGCTCAAAAGGTAAAAAAGGAATTTAAAACCCAAAATACAGTTCGTCCAAAAACCGGAGTCAATAACTAAAGGTGCTCCAACGGAGGTAGAAGGGGATACACAAAACAACCCGATGACGTATGGGGCAGGAAAGCTCAACTGCGGCTCGCAGGAACAGAAAGCGGACCCCTTGCTACGGGGTGTGGCGACCTTGGGAATAAAACCACAGGGAGAGTCAGTGTACGGAAAAAACGATCAACCAGAAAGCTCAGTGTACAGCTCATATCTACCACACAGGCGACGGAACGATCCACGCCAGGTGGATGCGCCTTAAATCAACCGCTGATGAAGATTGGAAACAGGTGCGCGTCACAGGCTGGAACCTGGGTCTGATGAACACAAAACACTGCATGAAAAAACCCGTATTCTGGCCAGAGTACAGCCGCACACACCTCTAGTAATCGGGCATACTCTGGCATATACAGCCTGTAACATGGGATCCCGAATGTGGCCGATATGTACCTATCCTCCAAGAGGTTGACACCCCCTGGCTCCGTTGAGGTCAGGATATGGTGAATAATCCCCTGGTTGCTTGCAGGGGAGCATTCGCATTTCACACCTTGACCATTGTGTCTGTGTAGATTCTCACTCATCCAGGTCATGGTTATCCAAAGTAGATCTCTCTGTGTCAACTGGACTGAAAGGTTTCCTTGAAAACGTTTCGCCCTCTCTCCAGAGAGCTTCTCCTAAGTTTGCTGAGGCAGAACTTAATATAGCCCCTGTGGACCATTGGCATGTTAATGGCCCGGGTGGGTCACCTGAGAGTCCTTGGCAGGGGTGGTTGGCAGGGGTCGTTCATCTAGTTTTAGGTTGAGGTGCTTCCCCTTTGTCTGTTGGGTCACATGTTAATGAGTCTCCAGGTCTGGTCAAACAGCGTGAATGTTTTGGAATGCTGTGAAAAGAGTGGAGAACTGCATTTATGCGTGGGTGTAGAAAGTGCCTTAGTCACACCTGCTGGCACTGGATAAGAAAGCAGCAGGCTACCTTCAGTCTAGCTCTGATGCCATGCTGTCAGTGCCCAACTCTAACATAACATCACCATGGAAGAGAAAGAGCCCATGCATCATTAGCAAAGACAAGGACATCACCATTTTACCAGCTGACAAAGGTAGATGCACAGTTGTTCTCAACGCACCACAGATGCGACACCAAATACTCAACCTCCCTGCAAATGACACTAACACATGAAACTCAAATGGGACCCATAGCTCATACAGAAGAAAGTAATAGATCTTCTCCAGAAACTGGAAAAGAAAAAGCCATTGACAGACCACAATACTACCCGTTTATATCAGGAGAAGCCATCCCTTGCATCTATAGGTGCAAGATCCATAAACAAAGGACTCTCAGACCAATAGTTAGTAGCATCAGTTCTGTCACATACAACTGTTTTCAAAATACTTGGCCTCCATCTTGGCTTCCCCATGGTTGGCAACACCCACACCACATCAGTAACTCCCAGGATTTTGCTAAAAAGGTCAGTGGCTCAAACTACAACCTGAGAGACCATGGTATCTTCACGATGTCATTTCCCTCTTCAGTGTATCAGGAACCGTCCCAAGCCACTGGTTCAGATTATGTTGATGACACCTGGGTCAAGATTCAAACAAAGAATTGTCAGTCTCAACCCACTGAATAACACCCGATGATTCGTCAAATTCACCAGAGAGGACGTAAAAGAAGACAGTCTGGCCTTCTTGGACTGTGCAGTCAAAATCAAGGAGGACAGAAACCTTAGTATTGAAATCTACAGAAAACCCACCCACAGCTCAGTACCTTCTTTTTTGACTCACACCACCACTGGAACATAAACTTGGTGTTATCAAAACCCCACTACAACATAGGGCCAAAAGTACCCACCACAACCAGGGAAGAAGAAGAAAGAGGAACATCTAAAACAGCACTCAAACATGGTTACGGACTGGGCCTTTACAAAGACACTCCAGAAAACAAGACCCAGCAAAGAAGAGGAAAGAAATAAACGTCACAGCATTTCTATCCCCTACCTGTCTGGAGTTTCAGAAAATTCAGAGAATCTTTCAAAAACATGACATTCAGTACAGTTCAAACCCTCCAACACTCCAGACAAACTGGTCCACCCAAAAGACAAGACACCAAGGCACAAACAAAGCAATGTTGTCTATGCTGTACAGTGCCAGGAGGAATGCAAGGAACTGTGCATTAGAGGAAATAAACAGCCTCCATAAAGCAGACCATTTAACACAGACGTGCCTTCTTCAGGACAGGACTCGGCAGTACACCTACACCTAAAAGCCGGACACTCCTTTGAGGACAGTCGAAATGCGTGTGCTGGCCAGAGAAGATCGCTGGTTTGAGAGGTGTCAAGGAAGCCATCCACGTCAAGTTGGAAAAAGCCATCTTTAAGCTTAGCGGTGGTGGACTAAGGCACTTTCTGTCACCCGCATTACAATGCGGTTCTCCATCTTTCGTCAGCATTCCAAACATTCAGCTGTTTGACCAGACCTGGAGACTCATTAACGTGACCCAACAGACAAAGAGGCACCAGCGAAACTAGATGAGCGACCCTGTAGCCACCTGCCAAGGACTCTCAGGTGACCACGGGCCATTAACATGCCAATGGTCACAGGGATTTTCAAGCTCTGCCCCAGCAAACTTAGAACTGAAGAAGCTCTCTGGACAGAGGGCGAAACGTTTTCAAGGAAACCTTTCAGTCCAGTTGACACAGAGAGATCTACTTTGGACACCTTGACCATTATTCTTATGCAAGATTGGTGGTTTTGCCCTCATTGATCCCACCGCCATTGGTGGATGTGTATGGGGGGGCGGTTATCCAATATGCATATATTAAACATATTATAATTTATAATATCATGTATGTTTTAATGTACTTATGATACATGTGCTGTTAACATGTATCCCATATTACAAATAAGAATGATATGCTGTCACTGCAAATAGGTTTATTTAGTGTCAAAAAGAAATCACACCAGTGTATACAAACATGCATTTATAGGTATAAAAACACAATGGAAAAACAAAATAATTACAATCGATCAGATTTTGTCAAAAAGATCCGAGGCAACTCGCTGGTGATGGAGAGCTACATATTGTCCGTCAGCCTCTGAGTGACGCTCGTGCACGAAGATATAAAAAGCCTTATCAATGGAACGCAGAAAACGTGATTCACTATGGTAACAAGCGCAAAAAAACTTTCTCCCCATTGTTGATGGAAGATTTCATGACTGCGTACACCGAAAATGCGCATATTTTCAAGAAAAAAAATAATACTGCGGCAGCGGCAAAAGAGAGATCGTGGGGTTGGAAATTGCTGACCGTGTCCATGCGTGATTATTAACTGGAGAGATTAAAAAAAAAAGTTTGTTCTTGTGCGTTCCAACATTTCTATTCTATATGTGTGTTTGATCCACAGGTACAACCCAACAGGCACAAAACCGACTTGAAAGAAAGTTAAGATGAAATACAAAAATATAGTTCAAACATGGCAGTTATGATTTAAATACAAGATATTGTGGTGTTGTTTAGCCTGTCCTCACTAAACAGCATTCAGTCGCTTCATTTAACCCGTGATAACGATATTTAATTAATTAGAGAAATCCCCTAAACAAAGAAAAAGCCAAATCTTTAGCCTTCCCATCATTGTCAGTATTTAGTACTGTCTATATGAAAGCCTTACATGCCTGTTATGCATGCATGTCTTCAAATTTATGTTTTCTGAATGTTTAAATTTTATCTCCATTATAGCCAACAGAAAAAAGGCTGAGGTGATCCAGTGCCACCTAGTGTTGATTCACTAAATGACATCCATTAATCACAGACACAACTTGACACACGGATTTTTCTTGTAGCAGAAGGGGTTCTATGTAATTGGCTGCTGTTGCTTTCAGATGTCAATCTATTTATTGCTTAAACTGATACCTGAAATTCTGTGAGATGTCTGGGCTGTCTGTGTTTCAAAATCATTTTGAGTGCAAGAGAAACGTTTATGACAGTTACCTTGGACACATGCTCACTGATATTATATTAAAAAAAAAGATGATTAAGAAAAAAAAAGATTAAGAAGATAAAAAAACAAATCACAAAACAAAGAATTTGCTCCGAACCGAGAGCCATTCCGCAACATAAGCAACGTGAGGGTTGAGAATGCTGTTAAATAAACTATCGA
Organism: Pao palembangensis; assembly: GCA_015343265.1. Classification (NCBI taxonomy): domain Eukaryota; kingdom Metazoa; phylum Chordata; class Actinopteri; order Tetraodontiformes; family Tetraodontidae; genus Pao; species Pao palembangensis. The sequence goes on along the minus strand of CM027087.1, from coordinate 12,436,843 downwards.
GGGTGCAACTAAATCTGTAACGCTCAAAGAAGTACCATTGGGGCTTAATCAAACGTTTAATCGGAGACGGATCTTCCTCTCCCGACAGTCTGCAGGCTTCAAGAGCAGCTCGCGAGCAAGTTCATTTGAAAGTGTATGTTACCCCGGTAACAGACTCAGAATTTCAGTGAACCTGCTTTCTGAAACTGAAAATCTTGAGATTCCCATAGATCACAACAAATTGAGCCAGAGTTCTCGCTGAACCCGCTTTCTGAAACAGGCCCCAGAAATGTTAGCACTGAACACATTAGATAAGAGGGAGTCAAAGAAAAGCATGGAGGTATGCTCTGTACACTTATTCTTCTCTTCCATGGCTTGGTTTTAGCAGCAACCTTGCACCTCCGCTTCTCCCCAAGACTGGTGTCTTGGTTCCTGACGGTTCGTCACAGGGTTTGAAATTGTGTTTTACAGCAGGCTAAAGAGGAAAGAATTGAATTAATAATAAAATTGAGCATCCACAGTAGAGCAACCCAATATATAGGGCAAAAAAGTTATGTTGACTCCAAGAACAATGCAACTCACCCAGTTTGTTCTCAGGCTCTACATTTGGGTCGGCTAAAGAGACCTCCGGTGCCAGGAAGGTCGTCACCTTAGAACTGTGTGGTGAAGATACACTGGAGAACAAAGGAAGACCATGGTTAGAAGGAGGAATGACCTGCAGACTGGTTCAGGCTGAAACACCACTGTAGAACTCAATTTTATAACAAAATGTAATCCCACCTTGTTTGTGCATCATATCGCTTGGTAGCATTGTTTTGAGCCCTGTGGAGCCTCCTCACAGCTTCTTTAGAAAAAGAAAAGACAAACATTAAATTCTGAACAAAAAAATGATAAAAATGCTTAAGCAATATAAGAACCACCATGTATGTCTCTAAGGCCACTCACTGAAATATTGCAGTTTTTTCCCAAGTTTCAGTTTTTTCATGGCGAGTCCGGCCCCACACTCTTTTTGCACCGACTCCAACCGGTCCAATCGCTGGTGAATATAAATAAATTATTCTTTGTGCCTTTGAAGGGTGGCGTACATCCTGTTACCGCCAGAAAATTCAAGGTTTCTTCTAAAAGCCATTCCCGATGTAAAATCAAGGAGAAGAAATGCGTTTGAAATGAAACTGCTCAGACTATATCTCCAGATATGCATGCCTATTGGCTGGTTGCAGTCACGTGTCTGCGGTAGTTACATTGATCATGCATGTGCCGGTATAAACAGGAAGTATTTGGCTTCACCACTTTGCAGGACAAGTACACAATTTTCCCCAGCAAATCAAATAAGTCTGTCATTGATTAAGCACGAAAAAGGAAAAAGCAGTATTGTGGGCATTGTGAAGCTTCTGTGTCTCATTCGGCATATTAAAAGCACAAGCGAACTTATTTTCGTGATGGAGTTTGGTTGGAGGGTCCCGTCAGAGATACATCCACAATGGCAATAAACTACGATGGAACTGAAACAGTACACAGTGAGAAGTGCTGTTTTATTGTAATTATGTGGACTACTTAACTTTCCTTCCATTCATATATTAATGGATTGCCACACATTATACGCAGTCTTAACATGGCTGAGCTAAACTTGAAACCATAAATCTTTTCTATACTACTTCTATACTACACTAAACAAGCAATGCTATTTGCTTTTTTTTTTGTATTTTTTATTTTTTTGTATTTTTTAGTATGGAAATATATTTCAAAAGAAAACTTGACTGTAACTTCATCAAAAGTTAGCGATAAATACTACTTCTTAAATGTTATGGTTTTATATATTTTTTTAAATATTTACTATTTTTTGTTACAGATGATATTGAGGATGACATTGGATAGTGCCACTGATAGTCCTCAGTCCTCAGAGGATAGTCAATGTGACCAAGAGGACATTCTGGAGGAGGAGATGCTGGATGATACTGTCATTGAAGATACACAAGTAGACGTTGACAGTGAAAAATATGATCAACACTTAATTATAAAAATGCATTTATGCTGCTTGCATGGCAACCATGATTTTTCTTATTGGACATATTCTCGGAGCTGATGTATTCTGTGAGCTGATTGGAAGAATTCCAAAGACTGTGTATTCTCTTTGGAAGTAGAGTAAGATAAACAGAGACACGTTTTGTCAGTATGTAGTGTACCCAAATGTAGGTCAAGATACACAATGGAAGAATCTTACACAACCACCAGGAGCGGTTTGATGGTCAGCAACACATGTGGTTATGTTCTATCTTACAAACACAGACAAACGTTCACACAAAAAGTCTCTGCATTTCCATCCAATGCAATATATTTTAAACAAGTTTCTGTAAGCAGTCTTTTAAAATTAGATCTATGCCCCTCTTGTGAATAATGGGAACATATCTTTGAAATGTGATTTAAGTTGGCCTTTGAATAGAATAAAGTTTTAGGTATGTTGGAAATGTTCCTGTATGTACCTGGTGACAATTTTCATGTGGTAAAACCTAAAAAAGACAAACCTATAGATTTTTAAATTCTTTTAAGTCTTAAACAGCCTGACTTAAAGACCTAAAAAAAAAAAACCTACACATATACATTACTTTTATATACATACTTTAACTTTTTCATGACACAAAGAGGGAAAGGGTCAACGTCTTGGACCCTCACTGACAATGATTAGCATATGAGTCAGACAGACTCATGAAATAGGCTATACGCTGCCTTTGGCTGTCACACACCCTGTTTTCACAGATATATCCCGTTTCCAAATACTCCTGAATACAGCCCTTTTCATGCATTGAACGGGTCAACGTCTTGGACCCCTATGGACAGTAATTAACATATGAAAGACCAAGTCACAGCAAGTCAGACAGACTCCTGAAATCGGCTGTATGCTGCTTTGGCTGCCACACACCCTGTTTTCGCGGCTGTATCCTGTTTCCAAATACTCCCAAATACAGCCCTTTTCATGCAGTCCCCACCCACAACAACACAGCGCTCTCCCGGTAGTTGCGGTAGAATGCCCGAAGGAGCTCCTGATCGAGGATGTGTCGACGGGGAACCTATGGACAGGATTGCAGCCTCCTCCTCCTGGTGATCGAACATTTGCAGCTGGTAGCCCAGCGATGCCATGAAGGGGGACACCCTGGATAAAGCAGACACCAGGGAATTGTGCGCATACTCCACCCAGGGCAAACAGGAGCTCCAGGCAGCGGAATGGCAGGCCGTCACACACCTGAGTGCGCTCTCCAGACTCTGATTCATTCATTCAGTCTGACCGTTGAACTGTAGGTGGTAGCCGGAGGAGAGAGGCAGAGGAACAAAGTGCGCAGCCTTGGAAAAATGGTCTACAATGGATATTATTTCCATGTGTCTATTGGAAGGCGGCAGCCCAGTGACGAAGTCCACGGCAATATGGGACCAGGTACTTCGCGGAATTGGCAGTGGCTTGAGGAGGCCAGCGGGGGCTGATGCGAAGACTTTACACGCGCACACACAGGACAGGCGGCGATGAAGGCTCAGGCGTCGCGGACCATGGACGGCCACCAGAAGCGTTGTCGCAGGAGGTGCAGGGTGCGGTTCAGCCCCGGATGACACGCCAGTTTGGACGCGTGTCCCCACTGTAGAACCTCGGAATGGGGTGAGTCTGGGATGAACAAGGTGTTCGGTAGCGCACCTCCCGGGTTGGGTACAGAGTGCAGCACCTCACGAACCTGCTCCTCCACCTGCCAGGTAGCTGCACCCACGACACAGGCGGACAGGTGGTTTGGCTCGGGGTCTGGGTTGGGCTGGTCCGCGGCGAACTGCTACGACAGCGCGTCCGGCTTAGTGTTCTTCAAACCCGGCCGGTACGGGAGCAAAGTCGAAACGGCCGAGGATGAGCGTCCAGCGTGCCTGATGGGAGTTTAGCCATTTCGCGCTCCGCAGGTACGCCAGGTTCGTAACGACATCCTTCTTCACAAAAAAAAAACCCGCACCGAATGGAGAGGGACAATTAACCCAGATGCCAGCGACTTACTCAGGTACTTTTCCATTGCCTCTCGCTCAGGTCTGGCTGTAGACCCAGCTGGAGGGCAGCGGGGAGCAGGCTGATGGTGCAGTCATACGGGCGGTGGGGGGGCAGAGAGCAGGTGTGCTGCTTGAAAAAGCGCTGCTGATGTCATGGTAGACCTCAGGAACAGTGGAGAGGTTGACCACCGCCAGAGTGCTGTCCGAACGCAGCGCAGGAGACAGAGCAGTAGAGGCAGCGAGAATGAGAGCCGGCATTCCCCCTGGTCAGTGAACCGGTCGACCAGTCTATCAGGGGATTGTGATGAGCTAACCAGGGTGAACCAAGAATTGCGGGGGCTGACGACAACGAAATCAGGAAGAGCTGAATCTGCTTGTGATGGTTTCTGGACACCAACAGAGTCACCGATGCAGTGCAATGTGTCACCCTCGCAAGCATTCTACCATCCAGGTCTAGCACAGTCTTAGGTTCAGAGAGCTCCACTAACAGAAGTCCTGCCTGTCACATGTTGCAGGATTTTTTCCTACATCTTGGGTGGGTGGAAAAACAAAAGGCACCTGCACCATGTCAAAAAAGTGACGCAGAGCACCAGAGGTTGTCTTTTTCAAAAAATGTCGCCCAGAATTTATTGAAGAAAAATACATCAGCCAAATGGAATCATAAGAATAAAAAAAGGCATGAGGCAAAAATATAGTGGTGAATAAAAACCCAAAAAGGTCAGTCGAGGAAATCGTCGTTGCCCGCCTCCAGTCTCTAGTGATGTCCCCAAAACACTCAGTCGAGACTAAGACTCCTCCCACCTTAGAGTCCTGCTTCAGCAGAAGGCATCATCAAGTACATCATACTACAACAGTTTGCTTATGTACTTTCTAAAAATGCTCAGTCATACAAAATCTACAGCCAGATTTATCACATCTTTGCTTCAAACAAACATTGCCTGTTCTCACATCCTCTAATGGCATGGCATCTGGGGGCCCCAGATAACATATGAATCACGAAGGACATGCTGACCTGTTAGGAAACCAGAGACAGAACAGAATGGACCAGACCCATTGCCTGTTCACCGTGCATATTGTTCAAACATAGTATGATCTGTCGGCTGCATAACGCACACATTATCATTCAAAGCTTAGCAGGAGTTGTCACCTGTTTATAATGATTCAGCAAGCTGTCAGTTGCTTTGACAATGACTTAATAAGAAGATTATGTTTAAGCAAAGCACACTAGCACATGCTTATGCAGTTATGATGAATACAGTTGATATAAGATAAGTACATGGGAGTCATAAGCTAATCATATGAGGAGTCATGAGCTGAATCATAGGAGTCGTGAGTAAGCTAGAATTTATCATTACACACACACGGCCTAAATTATTAGTTGATTAAGGCTGAACCTTTGACAACTCGGGGTTTTAACTGTAACATTAAATTTTTCCACTTCACACACCAGATTCTCATCAATGAACGAGTCATCTGCCTCCGAGTCAATTAAAAGCATCAGTGGTAAGGATTCCTTGCCCACAACAACATACCCTGCAGAAGAATGCACAACGATGACGGGTAGGACGAGACTGCACTCGCCAGCCAGTACTCCTGCGTGCGGCCAATGTACCAAACTCCACCGAACACGAGCCCTGATCGAGCGTGAAGAGACGGTCGGAAGCACAACCCGAATGATTTGGATGATCAAAAATTCGTTTCGAAGCATTTAACAAACTTGCTAAACAGAACGGTGTTAAGGAGCATGCGCGTGCTGGATTTCTGCGCCCAGGCCAACGCTCTCCCTCTTAACAGTCCAATTGGCAGTGATGTAATATGATATGCAAATGAATTTTTGTTTTAATTTTGCTACATATATTGTCATCATCTGTGTGTACCTATGCACATCTGTTTATTCTAAAGTTGGCATTTGTAGATGTAGACAGTAGCTAGTAGATAGCTAGAAAGTGATGTTTTCTTTTCATTGCTTACTGATGTCTCTTTTACAAATAATGACCTTGTCAGGACTGTTAATCGTCATTAGGACTAAAGACTACTCCCAATAAACGCTGAGAATTGAGGTGAAATGCCTTATCCTCTGCAAATCTCCCTCTTCTCTCTCTCACTCTGTGTGTGTGTGTGTGTGTGTGTGTGTAGGATAAATTGGCAGTGGGATAAGGTACCTGCTGGCAATTCACAAGGACATTAAGACAGAAAAGGGAGCTGCAGTCCTGGTCAGGGAAAAAAAGACATCCCTCAAGATTCCACACCATTGAAAGACTGAAAGAAAAAAAATCTTGATTGTTTTTAAATGAATTGCTGAAGCACTGATTGCTTAACCAAAAATCAACATAGTCGTTGGCAAAGCTTGCCATGTTTAGCCAAATATTTTTAGTGATGACGTCAATCTCAGATTTCAGTTTAACTCCAAGTAAACTAAAATAAACAGAACCTCATGTGTTCTCTCTGATGAAAGAAGGGGTAAGAGTCCAGGTTGAACAGATAATCCCCCCAGAATGATAAAAAGAGACAAAGATGGGGACCACTGCACATTCATTTTAAACAATGTCTCAACAAAAAGAGACATGTAGATCCATGAGACAAGAGGAGGAAAGGATAAAAAAGGATATAAACAAGTAAGAGTACAGGAAGAAACAGAGGCTCAATATGATGAAATGAGTACCAGAGAGAAACAGTTCAGACCAGCCAGATGGTTTCTATAGCAACCACATTCCTAGTCTCTGAGAGAGAAATAGAGAGAGAGAGAGAGACATCTGAAAGAGACAGCTTTTACATTTTTGGTGCAGTAGCATCACAAAGCATCACAGCCAAAGTTAAATGCGTACTGTCACTTATAGAACTTCATCACAAGTGGCTTGGATTGCACTTAAGTCATCCGTGCATTTCAGTTCTGGCAAGCATGTGCAATGCATCAGTTTCAGGGTCATGAGCAGTTCAAGACACCAGCGGGATTCTTTTGCTGTCTCGTGCTATGTGATTCCTTTGACCATGTCTTGTGCACATACCAAGCCCTCTATGTTTCAGCCTTTGGGGTTTATATTGCAATGTGTGCGTTGCTGTAAATGCAAGAGACGGCATTAGATGCTGCATGTACTCACTGCACAAACAGTGCACTGCATCTTTAGTGACGATGAGAAGGCATCCGACATTTCCTTCATATCATTCTTACCCCTGAAACAAGCAAAAGTCCCATTTGAAAACACAGATGAGAATATGTACTAGCGCACATGCATGCACAGCCTGCATGCACAGTTGCAGGCACTCATGGACACCAGCCACGGAAATATCCAAACTGGAGATCATTTTCAAAACAGAACAAAATGGTGGACCACCTCTCAGTGGCAGAGTGGGTCTTTATGAGGCCCCAGGGGCAGGATGGCATGTAACTGTGTACGCGTGCTTCCTGAATAAAAGATGCTGACCTAGATGGAAATCCGCCATTGGTCATTTCATTTGTTCTACATGTGTGATTGGCTTGTACCCAAATACACAATATACTGTAGCTACTGTCCAATGTCCTGTAGGCTAAGGTGTTCATGTGGGTGTAAATGTTTGCACAGAAACATCAGAGTAAAGAAATGAACTATACATTCTAAGGAACAAACATGTTCTTCCTCTTTATGGCACTGTCATCACGGCGACTCTATTGTAACAAAATGATGACATTGTCACCTCTGTGGGTCTGGCCCGTTTTCTCCTCCATACATTCTGAAAGGTGGACTAATTAAGGAAAATATGAGATCATTTTTAGCCATGCACATTATGCAGCTCACGGATCCAGACTCGATTTGTCCAGCGTGCCAGCCCAGACCATGTGGGACCAAACATGCTATGTATATCTGCAGGTCTGCGAGCATGAATGAGCCTGGCTAAAAGGATGTTTTGTATCAACATTGTGTTGAGGCCTTCTACATTAGTGATATGCAATTTGACTGCCTGCCATTAATCAATAATTAAGTGGTTGAAAATTGTTGAACCGGATCAGTGCTGCTCTGACAGCAGCTTTGATTGGTTACTGACTGCTGAACTCCAAGTTTTTCCAAAGCACTCCAGGCTAGTTAGGTCTCCTTGTGTCTCCTTGTGTAACCCTCTCTTGGGGGTCAGAGGAGATTGAGCTTTTTCTGTTGCTCCTCCCTCTTTGTGTAATGACTTGCCTCCCCACATTAGGCAAGCCCCCTCACTGTTGGTTTTTAAAACCCGCCTATAAACCCAGTTTTATTCCTTGGCTTTTGACCCAGGTTGAGATTGCATTTGTTTTATTGCTTTTACTATTTGTTTTACTGTTTATGTTTTTATGTATAGCACTTTGTGTCAGCTATGGTTGGTTTTAAAGTGCTTTATAAATAAAGTTGAGTTGAGGGGGTTAACCTTGGAGGAGGCAGGTGAGCTGGATCCAGATGCTCGCTGCTCTGCCAGTCTGGAACTGTGTTACTTCTGATATCAGCATGGTGGTGTAGTAATCAAAAACAGTCACCTCATAGTAAGACCTCATGCTCCAAATGTCCTTTGGAGGGTTTTTCACTGAAATTAACACTTCTCTAATAAATCATCAGGCTTCCCCTGAAGTGCATTTGAGGTACCTCATCATATTTTTTGTCTGTTTTGCAGGGTTCAGTTAAATGCTGCAACAGATGTTGCTGGCAAAAGGTGAATTTTGCATTAAATGTGTATTTTATTATAAAAAAAAAAAAAAAAAAACATGAAATTCTCTGAAATGACAGGTTTAGTGACAAATATTACTCATACGTCTCAGAAAAAGGCAGATTTTGTGAGAGATAATAGCCTTTAGATGCAGCTCGGAGCTCTGACTCTGTAGTCTGCGAGCACTTTCATGCATTGAAATTCCATGGTAATGTCCACTCTGCACCATCAACCTCTCTGGCTAAGCCTCAGGAATATCAACCAGCTGTCAGCTCTCTAATTCTGTCTCCCTTCCTGCCATCTACCTCACTACCTCACGCCCTCCATCTTTCTTGCTGTGTTCTCTGCTTTTGACAGCCATGCTGTGATTATTTAATAATATAGCTATGCAGGTACTGGTTTACTGGTGTTTTTGTTGTTGGTTTAACCTGGGGGATCCGGAGAATGATTCTTAATGACTTCTATCAGGACAAAGTATAGAAAAGAATTCTGAAAACAATTCATGCTCTCTCTGCTCTGTCGCTCTCTGATTGGATATGATTAAAAGATGATGGACAGCCTGAAAACTCCGATGTCAGAGAGAGTCGAAGGAGTTGATAGAGTCCCACTGTTCTGTTGTTGTCACTTCTGTCGTCATCATCACCCTCCGCTCTTGTAGCTGTTAAGACAGGAAAGCTATTATTGTCTTGAGCAAAATGCCAATTGAAGTCTACTGTATTTTATGTTTTTTGACTATAACTTAATGTAAAAGATGATTAGAGAAAGCTTAATGTTATTTTTGTGGCCATTTTACTGCATGTTGTGAATAGAAAAGTTTTATTTTTAAGAATAGAGAGTTAATAGCAAATATTAAAATATAAAAAAAATCTGATGAGTGTTTTCTTGTTTAATTTAACTTTAAGTCATAAACTATTATATTTTTAAGTATTTTACTGAAAAGCAATCCAATTCTATTGCTTCAGGTCCACATTGTAGTAGTAGGAGCAGCAGCAGGAACAGTACCAGCAGGAGCAGAAAAACATGGAGCCACAGCAGGAGCTGTAGCCGGCAGAGGAAGCATGCTGTCCACCCGAACAATGGATTGCTACAACTTGGCCCTCGCCTGAGTAGACTCCTCCATTCGGGCACGGTGGCGTTGCGCACTCGCCTCGAGCACAGAGTCCGGGATCGTGGCACCCAGGAGCCACTGAATGAGGAACGTACCTGCTGGGTCCTCGGATGGCTGGATCATTCTATTAATGTGTATTGAGGACCCAAACGCAGACACAAGGCAGGTTCAAAAAAGAAAAGCAACCCTTTATTGGGTGTGCACGGGAAAAACAAAAGATGCTCCAACTGGAAGAAAAATACTGCTCAAACAAAATACAAAGTCTGGTGAAACACAGGCAAATGACAAGCAGGCAAGCAGTCAGTCAGTCAGTCAGTCAGTCAGTCAGTCAAACAAACAAACAAACAAACAAACAAACAAACAAACAAACAAACAAACCAACACCTTGGCCATGACATTACTGACTCAAATGATCCAGCAACCAGGCCCAGCTGGCAGCCTCCTTATATCAGTCGCTGATGAGGTGATCAGCGACAGGTGTGCAGTCAGTGCTGGATCTCGGGAACCTGCGCCCTCTGCAGGGAAAACAAGAGCAACTCCCACACACCATAAAGGGCCGGCAAGCCAGGCCCTAACATGGGGATGGCCAAGTAGAATGGTTAGAATAGAAGAAAAGTACTTTATTTTATCCCAGACATGGGAAATTAACTTCTTACAGCATCAGTCATTAACAATAACAATAACCTTAACACTATTTACACTGATTTTGATTGAGATACTTAGCATTATGTAAAAAAAGAAAAGGTGTTTGACAGGAAAAAAAATATCCGTTATATTGAATTAGTACAGATAACGACAGAAAAAAGAGTCAAAAACATCATTCACACAGACTGCCTTTAATAAAGCTAACTGACATTCCACGGTGCTCACCTTCTGGTGGGGTCTGGTGGGGGTTGGTGGGGGTTCATGAGGTTGGAGGGGTTTTGGGGAGGTATTGCACCTGGTCACATAGTTACTGAGTCTGGTAGAAACGGTGGGGAAACCCATTTAGTATAATTAGCTAAACATCTAATTAGCTAAACATCTCATTGTGGACATCAAACTAGCAAACAGTTTGATTTCAACCACTCAAAGACTATACTAACCTTTCCTTCAGAAAAACTGGGTGACATATTGTTGCCCTTAGATCTCGCGGCAGCCTCTCTGCAAGAGAATTCTCTACTGAATTCTGTATCTGTGCTGACGCACCAGGACATAATCTGACCCAGAACATGCAGAATTGGATACAGAATTCTTAGCAAAGGAGTCTCGCTCTCTATGTCAGGTGTGTCAAACTGATTCCACAAAGGGCCGTGTGGCTGCAGGTTTTTGTTCCAACCAGTCAAAAACACAGTTTGACCAATCTGATCTTTAATCAACTGATCTGAGTCTGAAGACTCAGATCAGTTGATTAAATTACTTCAGTCTGGTGTGCTGTTGCTTGGTTGGAACAAAAACCTGCAGCCACACAGCCCTTTGTGGAATCGGTTTGACACCCTTGCTCTATGTTGTTCAGAGTTAAGCCTTTTTGTAAGCCGTTTTTCCGTTTCTCAACGTCACTGAGATTACAACCGTGACCCAGACTGATAGTGAGATCAATGCTTATATATAGACGCAGCACACATTAAAGCATTGTGTTATTTAGGTGACATGTATGATAAAATTGGAATGGTACAGAGAGGATCAGCATGGTCCCTTGCGCAAAGATGACACACAACTTTGTGAAGCGTTATCCAATTTTGACCTTTTCGATGAAAAATAACATTTAGTTATTTGGGCGATACTACGATATTTGCATATAGTCCCTCACTACACTTCAAATAAAAAAAACATAAGGTGTTAAGCTGTAGTTGAGACAGCACTAAATATAAAACTCATTTCAAATGTGAAATCCAGCCTGTTAAGTCATAAATAATAACATAAAAAATCAAAACATTTCCCAACTAAGTCCAATCATCAGTAATCAAATTTATTATTTTAAGAGGAGAAATCCAATGCAGGAAGAACTCTGTTTAAGAATTGTGGATTCTACATGTAGAAATAGGAACACATACATCAGGTATACACAAGATAAACATGTAAGCAGTGCATGGTAAACACCACTAGTGTAGCTATATTAGTTCTAGATAATAAAAATACAAACTGAAACATAAATTGTATGTAAAATAAGAACAACAGAACACACGAATGTGCTCAGAATTCAGTCATTCCAACATCTTAACCAGCACTGGCTTTATATGACCTTTGCACATTTTGCACAAGACCTGAACTTGGTGAACTAAGAAAAACTTTTAAAACATGCAGAGCAGCCATTCTAATGTATAACAGAAGCAACAAAACTGTGATATAATCCGAGGTTAAAGATACTCAAGTATACATAACATTTCTGTTTGTAACAAAGGAAAACCAGTTACATTGCTTTTGGCAGCCACTGATTCTACATGTAATTTCTGAATGAAAGTCTCTTCCACCTGCGATAAGCTGGCAACATATCCAGAGTGCATGGGCACCGTAAAGAGGGGGAAAGTTAGAAAGATTCTAAGGGCCCATGATTGACAGGGGGCCCTCCCAACCCTCAAAAAAAACATATATATATATATATTAATATTTGATTAATAAATAAGTAATTAAACACATTTACTCATATTCCCATAACAAGTATGTCAGAGATTTCGACTTTATTTGGGCAAAATCATTTTTACCCCCTCGACCAAATGGTATAGCCCAAGACGCGCTAGACTGCCTGTTACAGTCCGAGTTGCGCACAGAGTGCAGAGAGGCTGCAGCGATGTGTGCATGTATGGTAAAGTAAAGTCTGGGTTCTAAAAGGGGAGAGAAAAAAAGAAAGAGGAAAGAGAGATCTAAGAGTTTTCTCAAGGAAAGGTTGGTATACGGTGGTGGAGTGGTTAGCGCTGTCGCCTCACAGCAAGGCGGTTTGGGGTTCAAATCTTGGCTTTGGCCTTTCTGTGTGGAGTTTCCTGTGCATGTGTGGGTTTTCTTCCTCCCACAGTCCAAAAACATGCTTGTTAGGTGAATTGAGCAATCTAAATTGACCGTGAGTGTGAGTGGTTGTCTGTCTTTGTGTTAGCCCTGTGATAGGCTGGTGACCTATCCACAGTGTACCCCGCCTCTTGCTCCTTGACAGCTGGGATAGGCTCCAGGAGACCCCTACAACACAAAGTGTGGATAAAGCAGTTACAGAAAATGGATGGATGGGTTTCTCCACCCTTCCTACCAGAATCAGCAACTATGTGACCAGGTGCAATGTCTCCCCACAACCCCCACCAGAAGGTGAACAACGTGGAATGTCAGTTAGCTTTATTGAAGGGGGACTGTGTGAATGATGTTTTTTGTCTTTTTTTTGCCTTTATCTGTACTAATTCAAGATAACTATTTTTTTCCTGTCAAACACCTTTTCTTTTTTCACATAATGCTAAGTATCTCAATCAAAAATCATAGCCTAGTCTTTATGGGATGCTGGGCATGTTGAAGCATTGAGTGATTGAGTCTGTGTAAATTTTACAGAAATTTCTCAAATAATACCTTGAAATCAGATATTTTGTTGCTTATTGCATTTTGGCGGTCCTACAAGGGGCAGTTTGTTGAGGTAGTTTTTAAAACACAAAACAATTCATGCATGCATGGGCTGCAACTGCAGAGCATATTCAGAGAGGTGTGCATATTTTTTGCACATTGCTTGTTACTGTTTCTGGAGCTAAGATAGCTTCCACTACGCTAAAAGTTACTAAAACTAAAACTGGTAAAAAAAAAAACAAAAAAAACAAAAAAAAAACATCGTGTTGTAATTGTTCAGGTCTGTGTCAATGGCAGGTTATGGAGGAGGAAAAAAATGGTGAAAATAGATTGTCCAAACAGCCGTTTATTTGAATCTGGAACCTCATGTTGCAGGTTTTTTTCCTACATCTTGGCTGGGTGGAAAAACAAAAGGCACCTGCTGCGTGTTCGGGTCAAACAATTCTGCGTGTTCGGGTTAAACAATACACACTAGCACATTGTTAGCAGTTATGGTGATTGCGTTCGGTCATACAAGATAAGTACATGGGGCGTCATATGCTAATCATATGAGGAGTAAGCTAGAATTTATCATTACACACACACGTGGCCTAAATTATTAGCTGATTAAGGTTGAAGCTTTGACAACTCAGTGTTTTAAGTGTAACATTACATTTTTCCTCTTCACTCACTATCACAAAAAAAAACAATAAGAAATAAAAGGGAGTCTGAACAAAAAAAATGCATTTCCCACCTTGTCAGGAAAAGGAACAAAAAAGAGGAAAAGAGGTGAGCACATGTCGAGGATGTGTAAACGTAGGCACGGTCTTAAAGGCGCAATTACCTTGGGTCGACTGTTACACATGTCACAGGGTAGACTTTCAGTCTTGCCATGTTATCCACTGAAAGTCAGTTGGCTAGAAAGCTAGACTTCAAAGACTTGATCAATGACTGCAAGCAGCAAGGCTTGACACTGGGCTCTTGGTGAATCAGGCTAAGCAAGGGCCAGTGCTCATTGTAAAATAGCATGGCTATTAATATTAACACAACATGATGCTCAGACTCTTTGACCAAAAAAAGGAGATATGTCAAACAGGAATGGTTAGAGCAGGGGTCGAGAACCTATGGCTCGCGAGCCAGATGTGGCTCTTTTGATGACTGCATACGGCTCTCAGATAAATCTTAGTTGACATTTCATAACACAATACGTAATGAATAATAGTAAAACATTACAGAAATTATAGTTTTAAAAATAATTTAAACATGTTAAACCCTTAAATATTAGAATGATTACAGCGGCGCCATGGATAAGCTTACGTGTTGCTGCCCTGACACTGTGCTGCTGCTCTGTGACATGTTCACCAGTTACCAAAAATGAATTTCTCAGGAAAAACAAAGTTGTTATTTTTTCATCGAAGGCAAAATGCTTCTGTAAAAACAGACAAATATATTTATTTTATTGCTTTTTTTTACCTTTTATTCTGTACAGAATATGTGGCTGCCTGTGCTTAATGATGGGTTTGACATTTGTTTAATTATTGTCAGATTTTGCTGGGCTGAACCACAAATCCACACTGACTCGAACTTAAGTCTATGATGTCAGATCTGACGTGAGATTTGATCGTATCACCTGCTCATGTCCAGATTGATAAATGCCAATGCCTGCAAGGAAATGGTCGTGTAGCATACCTACACAGTGTCATTACAGGATTCTGGTAGGAGCTTCATAGCTCACGAATCCATGAGCGAAAAGTCCAGAAGAGAAATGTGGATTGGAGAGATAATGTTTTTAAAGATTATGGTCTGTGATTTCCCTGAACGGAGTCAAAATGATGACTGTACACCAACATGAGATTACTATTTGCCCATAAATGATCCTGATTTCAATACAAAATGCCAGCCAAAAAATTTTGTTAGTGTAATGTGCTAGGTGGAAATGTACAATAGCCTGCAATGGGACAAAATGAGACTGAAGGATCATAAATCACCATACGTCATTGGAGCCATAGTTAAAAAAAAAAAAAAACATGTCCACTACCACCCACAAAAAAACAAGCCTTTAGCAATAGTGAGGAATGGTGTTATTTTTCATTGTTTCTGGACCCAAATGCAGAGGTCACACAGCCTGAACAGAACTAAAAAACCCTTTTATTGGGCGAAGGCGAGGAACAGAAGGCAAAACGAATGAAAGGCGCTCCAAGCAGGAGGTTACAGGGGCGGTTGAGCGTCCACAGTCACGCTCCATGACAGGTCAGCTCCTCCGAGGGGAAAAGATGAGAGTCCAAGAGGGCGGTGAGGCGATCCTTCGGGAAAAAAAGAGAAAAGCTCTCGTGAGGAAGAATGGTCAGGGAGAAAACACAGAGCATGAGGTTACTAACTACTACTACTCTCGCAGATGCGACGATTGAGGGCTGGTGGACAGGTGGCTGGCCCTTAAGTAATCCAGCTGATGGGTAATCCTCCTCAGGTGCATCTGTCACCAGCCGGGCCCAGTCCACACCGCCCTCTAGAGAACACAGCAGGGAGCACAACGCCAAGCAAACACAGGAGAAGTACCGGCCCCTGACAAATGAAAAGCCATTCACAGACGATGACTTTGCCAAAACATTCATGCATGAAGCTTAACCTCATCACATATCAACCAGAATATAAAGCCATCAGCAAAATCATGCAGCACCAGAAGTTGCAAAAATATTGTATGACTCTCATGGAAATACATTTTAAAAAATGTGACCTTTTTGGCTCTCTCACCTAAAAAGGTTCCCGACCCCTCGGATAGAGTGTATTATTGTGAGGTCTTGTGTTCCTATTCATGCTAAGTTGCCCTACTTTTCAATTTTATATAACCTGACTTCTATTTGTATTTTATGATTTATTTTGCTTCCACAATGAACCCATAAAGACTTAATAAAGGAAGAGGCAAATCAGTCACTTTGTGTGCAGTGAATCCTTCATTTTATGTCTCACAAGAGGCGAGACAGCTGAAAAGGTAGAATTATGTTAAGTTTTGGCCTGGGTCAATTGGATCCTGTGGTTACACTGAGGCTGCCCGAATGGAGATGCATAATTTTCTTTTTTATAAAGAATATGAACTCTTACTTCGTCTATTACTGTAATTTAACAAGTGGTGAGTTTTTTTAATGGATCTTAATGGTTCTTGTCAGGGTTTTACGAGTAGGACCCAAGAGCGACAAACGTAGTGAGGGTTAGGGTTGGAACTGAGGTTTATTCCAGGCGAGCAGAACGAGGATCAGGCAACCTCAAACAAAAAGACAGCTAGGTCTCCCAGGAGACAACGGAACCAGTTCCAGTACAGCAGAGTTAAACACAGGCAATCGAATAACGAAACTCAGATACTCTCTGTACTAGGAACACACAGGAAAAATAAGTGAGGGATACAAACAAGGAATGCAAGCAATACAAATGAACGATCCGACAAACGGGTCTCTCACAGTCAGCAGTTTATAAGACTGCACTGATTATTGACAAGCAGCTGGTGCTGCTCGTCAGAAACACAGTTCAGGTGTGGCTGAATGGGAGCGCAGGACACGTGTGACAGAGAGGGGAGGGTAGGAGCTGGAGCAGAGCAGAAGCTGTGACAGAACACCCCCCTCAAGGGATGGCTCCCGACGTCCCAACAGGCAGAGCAGAGACCCAAATTCGGTAACCGGAGGGCCCCATCCCTCCTTGCTCAGGCTCCGCCCCCTTCTCAATCTCCATCTATCCAGTCTCCCGGGCCGTCCTTCCGCCCCCGGCGCCGAACCGGGTCCACCCTGGATCTCCTGTCAGCAGGATGGATCTGCCAGGCTGTCAGAAGCTGGGGCCCCTTCTCTTGGCGGCCTGGGGCCCCCACGTCTCCCCGAACCGGACACAACTTCCAGGGTGGGAGCAGGGGTGTCGGACGGAGGGACCCCCTTTGACTTAGCTTCCACAGAGGCGACCCTAGCCTCTCTGGGATCAGCCCCCACCTCCACCGGGGTGGCTATCATTGAGGGCCCGGAAGCAGCTCCAACCCGGGCAGCCCCTGCTTCTTCCGGAACAGCCCTCCCCTGGGGGTCTGGGGCCGCTTCAGCGCTGACCTCGGGGGAGGCCTCTGTCTTCTCGGGAGCCACTTTAGCTTCACAGACAGCAGCCCTTGCTGCGGGGGTCAGAGGCCTTGCTGTCGGGATCGGGGGTTAGCTGCAGGGATCAGGGGGTTAGCTGCAGGCGTCAGGGCTGGGGTCGGGGCCGGCGTCGGGGTCGGCGACAGAGCTGGGGTCGGGGCCGGCGTCAGGGTCGGCGTCGGGGCCGGTGACAGAGCTGGGGTCGGAGCCAGCGTCGGACTCGGGGCCGACGTCAGAGCCCCGGCTCTAACGCCCGACCCCAGCTCCGACGCTGGCTCCGGGAACTGGTGGCGGAGGCGGCGGCGCTGCTCTTGGAACTGGCGGCAGCGGTGCTGCTCTCGGACCTGGCGGCGGCGGCGGTGGCACAGCCCTCGGAGCCGGCACGGGCTCTGTCCTCTGAACCGCCTTGGACACCGGCGCTGGAGTCGGAGCCGGCGGGGTCGCCGGCGGTGGGGTTGGAGCCTGCTTCGTAGCCGGCGCTGGGGTCGGAGCCTGCTTCGTAGCCGGCGCTGGGGTCGGAGCTGTGTGTGTTTCTGGGTCTGGAGGAACCTCACCCTCTCTGGGGATCGTCGCCGGGACAGATGAGGTCCGCAATGAATTACCAGGAGGCAGACCTTTCAGTCGACTTGGGAGGAAGATGAAACCAGGAGGTGGCGGAACACCTCCTGGTTTCCGCCACCTGTTGTGTCCGAACAGGACACAACTTCCAGGGCGGGAGGAGGGGTGTCGGACGGAGGGACCACCTTTGGCCTTGCTTCGACAGAGGCAGCACCCACCTTCACCGGGGCGGCCATCATTGAGGACCTGGGAGCAGCTCCAGCCCGGGCAGCCCCTGCTTCTTCCGGAACGGCCCTTCCCTGAGGGTCTGGGGCTGCTTCAGCGCTGACTTCGGGGGAAGCCTCTGCCCTCTCAGGAGCCACTTTAGCTTTATAGACAGTATTTGCTGCGGTGGTCAGTGGCCTTGCTGTCGGGATCATGGGGTTAGCTGCAAAGACCGGAGACTGGACTGCCGGCGATGGAGCAGGCAGGCGCTGCCGCTCTCGGAACTGGAGGCGGGGGTCCGCTCTCGGAACTGGAGGCGGCGGCGCTGCTGCTGCCGCTCTGGGAACTGGAGGCGGCGGTGCTGCTGCTGCCGCTCTGGGAACTGGTGGCGGCGGCACTGCAGCTGCTCTCGGAACTGGTGGTGGCGGCGGCGCTGCCGCTGCTGCTGCTTTCGGAGCTGGTGGTGGTGGCGGCGCTGCTGCTTTCGGAACTGGTGGCGGCAGCACCGCTGCTGCAGCTGCTCTCGGAGCTGGAGGCGTCGGCGGCGCAGCCCTCGGAGCTGGAGGTGCAGCAGTGGGTTTGGCTGCCGCAGGAGGAGTCTTCGCTAGAGCGGGGTGAACTTGGCTGGCACAGACACTGGAGCTAGTTTGGCTAGGGCAAGGGCTGGTGCTAAGCCGGCTAGTTCAGGAGCAGGGGCGGACTGGGCTAGTGCAGGCGCAAGTACTGACCTGGCTGGTGCGGAAGCAGAAGCTAACGGGGATGATACAGGAGCTAACTGGGCTAGGACAGGGGCAGATACTGACCCAACTGAGGCGGGCACAGGAGCCAACTTGGCTAGTGCAGGAACAGGGGCTAACTGTGCTAGCCCAGGGGCAGGTACTGAACTGGCTTCAAAAATTCCAATTCCAGCTGTCTGACTGGACAGACTCTTGGAGGTCGAAGGAGCACTGCCAACTAGGCTCTTAGCTATCACACTTGGTGTCTGACAGGCAAAACATTTGTCTGCAGAGGCACTGTTTCTCTCCAGACAGATGTCACAATCCCAATCTCCCTCCTCCCTCGAGGGCTGAGCTCTAGGTTCCGCCACTGTCGGTGTAGGGACAAACACAGGAGCTGGCTTGAAGTCTGGTAGCTGCGGCGGTGGTCGTGATAGCGGCGGCGCACGGCACCAGCCACCCTCGGTCCAGAATGGTGGAACCGACTGCACGCCAGACCCTGCAACTCCTGCTTAAAGGCAAGCGTGGCTTGCGCAAACCTCCCAATCACGGCTTCCATCTGGGCTTCCTTTCGCGGAAGCTTTGTCGAGAGCCGATCCAGCCAATCCAAGGGCGGAAGCTTGTGCGCTGGGTCCATCATGGTCGGATCGTTCTGTCAGGGTTTTTACGGGAAAGGGACCCAAGAGCGACACAAACATAGTGGTGAATATTAAGGATTTATTCCAAGGCGGACAGAACAAGAATCAGGTGATCTCAATTCACAGGATAGACAGGTCAGCGATCCAAACGAACAGGAAAACAAGCAACGATCCCAACGATCCGACAAACGGGTCTCGCAGCTTCAGCAGTTTAAAAGGCTGTGCTGATTACTGATGAGCAGCACCTGCTGCTCGTCAGAAACATGGTTCAGGTGTGCCTGAACGGAGCGCAGGACAAGTGTGACAGGAAGGGGAGGGTGAGAGCTGGAGCAGAGCAGAGCAGCAGCTGTGACACAAAGTCCTTCTTTCCGTCTTTTTTCTGGAGACCTCAAGTCTTACTTTTACTTTTTCAGTTACCATGAATACCTCTAGCGAAGAGGTTGATTGGATGCAACAATAAACTCAGCTTTTCAAATCTTTGAGAAATTTGTCTGCAGAGTGACACATTTTGAGACACTTGTGTTGACCTGCATCCGCCTGCTTATGCACACAGCGGTATTGACAATGCAGCAGAGATCAATGTAATCTCCTTTAGCACAAACCAAAGCTAGTGTCACCATCTATTTGTCCAGGGAGTTGAACAGTGTATGGATGCGTGAAATCAGTTTTGCATTCATTTAAATAGCAGACAGCCACAACAGTCTGGTTCCAGAGATGCCCTTGACTGTCTCTCAGTGATTCTACAGAATCTTACAATACAGAATATCTTTACAAATAAAGCTCACATCAAAACTCTGCAACTGTTTTCTTACAGTTTTAGTTTCATTGTATAGGTTTTATTGTGTATTTATATTTAAGATACAATCCAGAAACTGTAATAAAAAAATAAAATCAGGAAAAGGCTTTGTATTTGTATTACTGATAAAACGGTCACAAAATCCACATTTATGTTCAAAATCCACATTTACATTCACTTTTCTATATGTGTTTGTGTGTGCGTGTGTGAAATGCTTGTGTTGATTTTTATCATAAGCAGATTATTGTTATTGTTATTATTGTTGTTGGAACTTTGTTTGTTTTTGTTTTTAATCACCTGTTGGTCTTTTTTTGTAAGGGGCGACTCACAGGTGGAGCTGGTGAGACGCACCTGCAGCTCATCATTGACGACCAGATTTAAGGCGCTGTCACCGGCTCACCGGCGTCAGATTGTTCATTTACGTAATGGTAAAGACAGCTGTCGTGTGCTCGCTAGATTACCTTTTTGAACCAAACCTGATCCCTGTTTTTTTTGTCTTTTTCTCGAGGTTGCCACGCACTCCCACGAGTGGTTAGTTTTCCTTTTGGACTGAAGCTGAGTTACCAGCACAGATCTCCAGCGCGTCGCCAGATGTTTTTTGTTTATTAATTAACCTCTGCTAAGAGATGTTTATGCTTGCAACCCAGAGCCTTTTGACGGAGATCTGGACAGATGCCGGGGTATCCTTCTCCAGTGGTGGCTAGTCTTCGATCAGCGACCTCACTTTAGAATTAATTCTATAGTTGGATTGTTGAGAGGAAGGGCTCTGACCTGGGCGCAATCTATGGGTTTTTGTGCTCGCCTTGGCTCCCTCGCATTTGGCAAATTCGAGGACAGTTTTAGGGGCGGGTTCGACCATCTGAACCACTCAGGCAATGCCACCAATCGGCTTTTGGCGATCAGTCAGGTAGATAGTTCGGTAGCTGACTATTTGGTCAAATTCTGGACTTTAGCGGTAGATGCGGGAGAAATGAGCCAGCTCTGCAGAGAGTGTTCCGTTGTGGTTTGCGGGAGCAGATCCGAGACTCGCTTTCAGGGACCGACCGTAGGACCTGAACACTGCGATCTCAATAGACCTGCATCACCGCCTGAGAGAACGGCGTCGAGAGCAAGTCGTTCAGACTCCAACTCCGTCTTTTCCATCACAGCTGTGGTCTTCTCCTGGTCTAGGCCTGTCGTTTTCTGCTCCGCTGCCTCCTGTTGCCTACGCGGGGAGCAGATCCACCTGTTCCTGATTCCAACTTCCTCAGCTCTGGCCATCCTCGGCTCTCCCTGGCTGGCACGCCACAACCCCCAGATCGACTGGCCCACCGACTCTCACAGGTTGGAGTGTAACCAGCCACGCCCATTGTCTCCACTCCGCCTTGCTGCAGGACCGGGTAGCTCCGATCGTCCACCCGACCCTCCTGATCTGTCTTCGATCCCAGAGGTGTAACACAATCTTGGTCATTATGATTGCACAATCAACCTGCTTCCTTACAATCTCTCCAAACCAGAACAGGAAGCAGTGAAGAGATACATTAGTGAATCACTGGATGGATGGATGGATGGACTGGCGGCGGGACCAGTCCCGCCGCCAGTGACATCCATCCTCCTCATCGGTCGGTGTGGGTTTTTGTTTGTCAGGCACCACCTTGTCCGAATTCGTCAGGGCAACGAATGGAAAACGGCATTCAACACCCCTCTCGGTCACTTCGAGCACCAAGTGATGACATTTGGATTACCAAACGCTCCTGCTGTCCTCCAGGCGCTGGTAAATAACGTTCAGTGAGACATGCTGCACAGATTCTTTTTCGTGTATTTGGATGACATCCTTATCTTCTGGAGATGGAGAAGAAACACGTCCAGCACGTCCGAGTGGTTCTTCGATGCCTGTGGGAGGAACAGGCTGTACATTAAAGCAGAGAAATGTGAGTTCCACTCCTCGTCAGTCCCCTTCCTGGGATTTACAACCATCCTGTCATCTCGGAAACAGCTGCAGCGCTTCCTGGGATTCGCTAATTTTTACCGCCGCTTCATCTGAGATTATAGTAAGGTGGTGGCTCCCTTGACCAGACTGACGTCCACTCTACAGTCCTTCTCATGGACTCATGGAGGAGGCAGAAGCAGCTTTTTCCCAGTTAAAGACACTGTTCACTTCAGTGCCCGTTCTCACATCCTGATCCGACTCGTCAGTTCACGGTGGAGGTGGACGCCTCAGATATCGGCGTCAGCTGATTCCACAAAGTGTGTAAAATGTTCAGCTACTCCTCTGCCTCTTTTAATGAGAGTCAAGTGTAGAAAGTGTAGGTTATTTATAGCTCTGACTTAGAGACTTAGTGAGCTTGAGGCCCGGCTCTGCACACAAGATAGGATTGTAGCTTCTGCAGCTAGCCAACAGTAGCTAGCCTGTGCAGACCGGCCCAGTTTAGCTGCTGTTAGCTGTTCCCCCGCAGCCCCCGAGCACCCGGGTAGTCAGAGTGGTTGGATGGTGGTTTGAAGGAAGCGTAGCCCGAAACAAAGGCCCGTGGTTCACCACCAACTGCTTCATGTCAGCGGTTGGTGGTGTTTCCCCACTCAGTGACACACCCACTGAGAAACCAACCCTGGTTATTGGCAACTTGTTCTGCGAAACGTGAAGCTGACACCAGAGACAATAGTTAAATGTATCCCAGGGGCCAGAGCAGGCGACATAGAGGGTAACTTAATGCAGCTGGCGAGAGATTAACGCAAATACAGTAAGATTATAATTCACGTCGGTGTTAAGGACACCCGACTATGTCAGTCAGAGATCACTAAATTATTATTAAATTAATATGGAGTCGGTGTGTAATTTCACTAAAACAATGTCGGACTCTGTAGCGTTCTCTGGTCCCCTCCCGAATCTGACCAATGATGACATGTTTAACTGCATGTCATCACTCCGACACTGGTTGTCACGATGGTGTCCAGAAAATAACGTGGCCTTCATAGATAATTGGGAGACTTTTTGGGGAAAACCTGTCCTTATTAGCAGAGACCGTATCCATCCCCCCCGTGGTGGTGCAGCTTTTATTTCTAGCAATATAGCAAAGTTTATTAGGCAACCAACCCTCGACAACTCAGGGTCAAGGCCAGGAGGCAGAGTTGCTGTCTTACACGCTTCTCTGTTGCTTCTATAAGACTGCTGCCCTCCAATAAAAATAACAATAAAAATAGCAATGAGACTAAAAACGCTAACAGTAACACTAAGTTTAATAATACAATAGAAGTAGTGTCAGTACCTCATCCTCCCACAGTTCATCTAATAAATAAGTTAAGAGGTGTTAATAAAAATAACCATATAAAAATACACACCAGTAAATATTCAGAAACAATAAATAGAACAGTTAGATGTGGTTTGTTGAATATACGATCTCTTCAGTCCACATCTCTTCTGGTTAATAATTTAATAACAGATTATCTGTCTGATATTTTCTTAATTACAGGGAGATTTGGTTGTGGGATGAAGAGTATGTTAGTTTAAATGAAGCAACTCCATCAAGCCAACCGACGCATAATCACACCCTGGATCTGGTTCTCACCTATGGTTTAGACAATAAGAACCTGTTAGTTGTTCATCAAAACCCCCTCCTCTCAGTCCACTCTCTTATAACCTTTGATTTCAGACTGAGCAGCAAATGATAGGAAGGTACAGCAGATGTCTCTCTGAAGATACCAGAGACAGATTTGGAGCTGAAATCGCAGCACTGCTCACTCTAGCACCTTCACTGAAAAAATGGGAAACAGTGGGTCTTTGAATTTACACAAATTAAGTTAATACATGAAACACAATTCATTTATATTCCTCTTGTGAACACGATTTTATGAAGCAGAGTTCACATGTTTTTTGAGAATGTTGAATGGACGCGGTTCTCTTGTGGTGACTGAAAATGATTAAGTTGAGAATTAAATTCAGTATAATTGAGATTGGTCACCACCAGAAATGGTATATATTCAAAAAGGGCGCCTTGAAGTGTGATTAGCTCTCAGGATCAGAAGTTGGCAGTAATGCACCAGTGCCAAAGGAAGAAGAATAGATTCCACATTTTCTGCCGCAGCAACTTTCCTTCAAAAGAGCCTGAATTACTGAAAAAGTCCATCCATCCATCAATTTTCTTCCGAGGTCGGGTCACGGGGGCAGCAGCCTAAGCAGGGAATCCCAGACTTCCCTCTCCCCAGCTACTTCATCCAGCTCTTCTGGGGGGATCCCGATGTGTTCCCAGGCCAGCCGAGAGACATAGTCTCTCCAGTGGGTCTTCCAGGGGGGGCCTCCTGCTGGAGGGAACACCTTACCAGGGAAACATCCGGGAGGCCAAGCACTGACACTGGTCATACAGGGAGCGGACAACCCGTATCAGGGGGCCGACACCCCATACTCCCAGAGAACCTCCCACAGGACTCCCTGAGGTACACGGTCGAATGCCTTCTCCAAATCCACAAAACACAAATGGACTGGTTGGGAAAACTCCCACGCACCCTCAAGGACCCTGCTGAAGGTATAGAGCTGGTCCACATTTCCACGTCCAGGACGAAAACCGCATTTCTCCCCCTGAATTCAACATTCAACTATCGAAGCCGTCCGGAAGTCGTTCTCCATGGCCTCACCGAACTCTTCCCATGCCTGACGACCTCCGCAGCTACACTCCGCTTGGCCTGCCAGTACCCGTCTGCTGCCTCAGGAGTCCCACAGGCCAATAAGGCATCCTTCACCGCCGGTGTCCACCAGCGGGTTTGGGTATTGCCGCCACGACAGCCACCGACCACCGTGCGGCCACAGCACCGGTCGGCCGCCTCAACAATGGAGGCATAGAAGATGGTCCACTCAGACTCAACGTCCCCCACCTCCCCCGGGACATGGTCGAAGCTCTCCCGGAGGTGGGAGTTGAAGCTCCTTCTGACAAGAGACTCTGCCAGGCGTTCCCAGCAGACCCTCACAATACGTTTGGGCCTGCCGGGTCTGTCTGGCATCCTCCCCCAACTCACCACCAGCTCCGCCCCTCTCTTCACCCGAGTGTTCAGGACATGCGGCCGCAAATCCAATGACACGACCACAAAGTCAATCACTGAACTGTGGCCTAAGGTACCCTGGTGCCAAATGCACATATGGACACCTTACTGCACCCGACCCCTTTGGCCCCTCCTGCAGGTGGTGAGCCCACAGGAAGGGGATCCCAAGTTGCCTCTTTAGGCTGTGCCCAGCTGGGCCCCATGGGCAAAGGCCCGGCCACCAGGCGCTCGCCATTGTGCTCCTAGGATCATTGGGACATACAAACCCCTCCACCACAATAAGGTGGCAGCTCAGGAGGGGTACTGAAAAAGTAAGTATATTAAATTGATTTTTGTACAAATCGGTGACACTGTGTATGGTGGTGTAACAATTATTACAACATTTTTCTGAGCTTTGCTGCTCTGAATCCGGACAGTGACTTTTGGAAGGCGGGGGTTGGTGTCGCGAATACCAGATTTACATTAACATCACTTTTAGTCATACTACTTCTCTGCCCTTTCCTCTTCTCTTTGCCTGGGGTTGCGGGCTGCTTGCTCAGTGCTCCACACACACGCGCAGTAGAAGAATCAGAGATCAGAGAGAGGCTGTGGTGGACTGTTGTTCCCTGTGCCGTGTCGTGCCTGACAGTGGGGCTAACCTAAAGCAAGCTAGGCTGCGGCCAACCCATGACGACCTCCCTAAATTAGCTTTATGTTTGTGCAGGAGAGCAACGAGAAAAGCTTAAATCAAGCTTGAGACAGACTTTAAGAACACTGCTTCTTTCTTTTTATTATTTAGGCGATTTATGGATGACTTTTCAATGTGTGTACATGAAGATAGATTGGATAAGGAAACTGCCTATTGGTAACTTTACTATGGATACTATTGTTATTAGTAGACAGTAGTATTCAGATCCTTTAAGTAAAAGGTGGAAAACGTTTGTCTAAAAATACTCCATTACATTAATATTCTGAATTCAAAGTTTTACCTTAGTAAAACTACATACATATTGTTGGCAAAATATATCAAAAGTACTGTATCAGTAATGTATACCTCTCATAACATTTTTTTTTTTTTTTTTTTAAGAAAAGAGTATATAATTTTAACAACTCGGTTTGGCTCGGAGTATCAGTCTGCCACGGCAAAGCTTTTGCATACCATTACAACAGGACAAGTCGCTTGATGGTGTCTCTTAAGAGGAGTTCGAGTCGGCTGTAAAGCGATGGATAAACCGTTCATGTCCATCTATGGGATAAAAATGCTCTTTCCTTAAATTCTTCACAACAAAAGTCCCCTTTTGTTTTGTTATATTAAATGCTTTTACTGTGAAGTGGGTAAACCAGGAAGTGTTTTCATTTGACGTACGCATTAAAATTAAGTCAATTCAAAGGACTTTTTTTCAGTGTTGTACTGGAGCAACAGGTCATACTGATCTAAATCTTACTCCTGCAGAAATTGTTTGTTTTGTCAATGACACTGCAGCCACACTGCATATAGTTGATTGCCCCACCGAAGAAGAGGTTCACACACCATAGAAAACTGGCTCCGTGGTATAACGCGAATATCCGAACTCTGAAACAGGCATCAAGACTGATGGAGAGGAAGTGGTATTCATCCAGATCAGCTAATTCCCAAAGCGCTTGGAGAGACAGTTTTTTGACATATAAGAAGGCCCTTCATAAAGCCAGAACAGCTTACTTCACTTCATTAATTGAAGTAAACAAAAACAACCAGCGTTTTCTGTTTAACACCATAGCCAGGTTGTCAAAGAGACACAGCTCTGTTGAACATTCTATTCCTGCAGCTCTTAGCAGTGAAGACTTTATGAGTTTCTTCACTAATAAAATCACTAACATTAGAGAAAAGATGGGTCAAGGTCTCTCCGTGACAGCCGATGTGCTGCCATTGTTCATAACCCCGTCTAGTCCTGAAACACCTCTGGACAGCTTGCTGCCCATAGACCTCCCTGAGCTGACCTCCAGCATTAATGGATCTAAACCAACCACGTCTCCTGGATCCCATCCCAACTAAGCTTTTCAAGGATGTATTTCTTCTGATCGGGGCTTCAGTATTAGATCAGATTAATTTATCTTTATCTGCAGGATCTCATAGTTCCGTATATACCTAAAAGAACACTCAGATCACAGAGTGCAGGTTTACTTGTAGTTCCTAGAATTCATCAAAGCAGACTGGGAGGACGAGCTTTTAGCTATAGGGCAGCTTTACTGTGGAACCAGTTACCAACCTGGGTCCAAGAGGCAGGCACCACATCTGCCTTTAAGATCAAACTTAAAACCTTTCTGTTCAGTAAAGCATACAGTTAGCCTCAAACAAAGTGTGTAGGGCTGATAGATCTAGTTTAGTAAGTTTTCACAGCTACAGCTAGAATAGGCTCATCAGACTCTTATTCTTCAATTTTTAGCACAGCTATGCTGCTATAGGCCTAGGCTGCTGGGGAGACACATGATCCACTGAGCAGTTCCCCACTTCCTCAACACCAACCACCATCTCCTCACGTCCTCTCCTCCTTTTCTTCTTCTTTCTCCTCCTTTTATTTTCACCGGGATTATCTGGGTCCAGTCTTCCTTGCCGTTCTGTGTGTCTCCCCCCCTTCTCTCCCTCTCTCTTTGCAGGTCTTCCGTCTCCAGGCCTTCGTGCTGCACGGACCTCGGCCTATGGCAAACTCAGGGTCCGCTGTCGGCACCTGCCTATACTGTTCATCTCTTTATAACAACCTGCTATGCTGTATTATGTGTATATATGTCTGATATGTTTGTATTTCTATGATTGTATTTTGTCTGTATTTCTTTGGTTTCATGATTGTATCTGTTCTCCCTCTCTCTCTCTTTATTCTCTCTGTCCTGTCTCCCTCTTTTATTCCTCCTTTACCCAGCCAACTTTCAGCAGGATGGTTCTCCCTTGTAAGCCTGGTCCTGCTCAAGGTTTCTTCCTGTTAAAAGGGAGTTTTTCCTTGCCACTGTGCTTACCTGGGGGTTCAGGCTCTGGGTTTCTACCTCTGTAAAGCACTTAGAGACAATTTTATTGTAAAAGGTGCTATATAAATAAAATTGAATTGAATCTTTGACAACAGGTTATGTACCTCAGGCATTTAAAACTGCTGTTCCCTGCTTAGGCAGCTGCCCCCGCGACCCGACCCCAGATAAGCGGCAGAAGATGGATGGATGGATGAATGTTATCAGACATTTACTTAAAAAACCTTTAATTGACCCAGGTGTTTTAGCAAACTATAGACCAATATCCAACCCTCCCATTCATCTCTATGATACTTGAGAGGCTGACTGTGAGTCAGCTAACCAACCACCTAAACAGGAATAATTTATTTGAAGTGTTTCAATCTGGTTTTAGAGCTCATCATAGCACAGAAACAGCACTGGTTAAAGTAATTAATGACCTCCTCATGGCATCAGACCAAACTTGTTTTACTGGACCTCTGTGCTGCCTTTGATACTGTAAATCACAGCCTTTTATTACAAAGATTACAACATGAAATTAGGATTACAGGGACAGCTCTAGACTGGTTTAAATCTTATTTATCAGATAGATTTCATTTTGTTCATGTTAATGATGTTTCCTCTGGGTGTACAAAGGTTCATTATGGTGTTCCACAGGGTTCAGTGCTTGGGCCAATCCTGTTCACTCTTTACATGCTTCCTGTAGGAAATATTATTCAGAGACACGGCATAAATTTTCATTGCTATGCCAATAATACACAGCTGTATTTATCCATGAAACCTGAAGAAACAGAGCCGTTAGCCAGACTCCAGGCATCTCTTAAAGACATAAAAGACTGGATGACCTCCAATTTCTTACTATTAAACTCAGACAAAACTGAAGTCATTGTTCTTGGACCTAAACATCTGAGGACTAGATTATCTGACAGCATTCTCTCTTTGGATGGCATTACTTTGTCCTCCAGTAAGACTGCAAGGAACCTGGGAGTTATCTTCGACCAGGACATGTCATTTCTCCCTCATGTTAAACAGGTTTCTACGACCGCCTTCTTTCACCTCCGTAACATTGCCAAGATCAGGAGCATCCTGTCTCAGCGCGATGCTGAAAAACTCGTCCATGCCTTTGTTACTTCTAGACTGGGCTACTGTAACTCATTACTGTCAGGATGTCCAAATTATTCTATTAATAACCTCCAGCTGATCCAGAATGCTGCAGCCAGAGTTCTGACAGGAATCAGCAAAAGAGATCATATTTCTCTGGCTTCAGCCTCTCTTCACTGACTTCCAGTGAAATTTAGAATAGATTTTAAGATTCTTCAACTGACATACAAAACTCTCAATGGACTATCTCAATCATATCTGCAGGATCTCATAGTTCCGTATATTCCTAAAAGAACACTCAGATCACAGAGTGCAAATCTACTTGTAGTTCCTAGAATTCATAAAACTAGACTGGGAGGACAAACATTTAGCTATCAGGCAGCTTTACAATGGAACCAGTTAGCAACCTGGGTCCAAGAGGCAGACAACATGTCTGCCTTTAAGATCAAACGTAAAAAATTTCTGTTCAGTAAAGTGTACAGTCAGTTCTCACAGCTATAGGTAGGGTCATCAAACTTTTATTCTTCAATCTTTAGCACAGCTATGCTGCTATAGGCCTATGCTGCTGGGGACACAAATATGATCCACTGAGCAGTTCCCCACCTCCTCAACACCAACCACCATCTCCACTCCCTCACCTCCTCTCCTCCTTTTCTTCTCACCAGGATTATCAGTGTGTCCAGTCTTCCTGTATTTTATGTGCCTCTCCCCCCTCTTTTCTCTCTCTCTGTATCTTTCTCCCATCTCCAGACCTTCAGATCTCAGCCTTTGACAAATCCAGTGTTCACTGTCAACACCTGCCTATCCTGTTCCCTTTTTTTTATTAAAACCTGCCTATGCTTTATTGTGCTGTATTATGTATATATGTATTATGTATATTACGTCTGCTATGTTTGTATTTCTATAATCCTATGATTTTATTTGTTTCTCTCTCTATTTCTCTTATATTCGCTGTGTCCCGTCTCCCTTTTCTTCTCCTCCTTTACCCAGCTGACTTTCAGCAGGATGGTTCCTAGTTGTAAGCCGGGTCCTGCTCAAGGTTTCTTCCCGTTAAAAGGGAGTTTTTCCTTGCCACTGTGCTTATCTGGGGGTTCAGGCTCTGGGTTTCTGCCTCTGCAAAGCACCTAGATACAATTTTATTCTAAAAGGCGCTATATAAATAAAACTGAATTCAATTGCACCTCCTCCGGCAACACTTTTGGTGGCCGTCCATGGTCTGAGACACCTGGTCCTTCATCGCCACCTGCTCCGTGTGTGCACGGGGTAAGTCTTGTCATCGACCTCTTGTCAGCCTTCTTTATCCCCTGCTGATCCCACGACGTCCATGGTCACACATTGCCGTGGATTTTATCACCGGTCTTCCTCCTTCCGATGGTTACACGATGATTCTGATGATCATTGACTGGTTCTCTAAAGCTGGAGATTTCCTGGTTCAGCACATCTTCTGCATTCACGGCATCCCGTGGGACATCGTGTTCGACAGAGGTCTGCAGTTTACCTCTCAACTGTGGCGCTCCTTCTGTGCAGCTCTTGGACGTTGAGCATCTCGTCTGGCTACCATCTCCAGTCCAACGGCTAGACATTAAGAACCAACCAAACCCTAGAGAATGCGCTGTGATGTGTGTCGGTCCGACAGGAGCCCCAGCTCCTCCTCCTCCTGGCAGGATTATCAACAGGGGACCTGCCTAAACGGTCCAGTGGATCTTGGATGTGCGCCGGCGTGGTTGAGGCTGGCAGTTCCTGGTGGAGTGGGAGGGTTACGGGCCAGAGGAGCTGTTGTGGATTCCCCACAGGCACATCCACAAATCCACACAATACATATATTTAGCTAACAGATATATGGAAATTGTTGTTTTTGTGTTTTTTTTTTTTATTTATTTGGTTTCTGAAACAGACTCTTAATAAATCCCAGGAACCCACAGCACGATAGGAACCCTTTTACAGCTATACATTTGACTGGGAGATTTTTAGCGGTTGCACAAGTGCTCAGCATCGGTTTCAGCACGCCATTGTGAAACACAGTTTTGCTTTACTTGCGCTCGGCATTGGGCACACGTTCTTGTTTAAAATAACTTTATTGAATTTTTCGAAATAAGCAACTGTCACACAATGTCTTCGGACTCCTGGGCCCAGGCGGTTGATGAGCAAGAAGCAGCAGCAGAATCGGTAAATATTACGCAACACGGGCTAATCTAGCGATATCAACATTAGAGAATCATTTGTGCTTTTATTCTGCTATTGTAGTAATATGATTCAACGCGGTCGGTTATTTTCTATTTATTACTGTACTGTTACATCACTGATTTCGTTAAATGTATCTATCCCTATAAAAGTAAAATCTACCGGCAGCCTCGGGTTATCGTGAGAGCTATCCATCTTGAGGCAATATGCTGCGTGCTAAGGAGATAATTATTAGCTTTAGCGCTTAGCCGATCACTAAGCAAAAGACTGAAGAACCTATAAGAAATTATACAAGAAGAGATACCTGTAGAGCAGTTTTGAGCGATGTATATTCTATAATATAGGTGAAGAACTTGCTTTTAGCCATTATGATGATGATGATGATAATAATAATAATAATAATAATAATAATACATTGACTATATTAGTGTCTGTTGATCCTGTCTACACAGGAAAGGCTGGGTACAGTTAAGCCTCCTTTTAGTGTTTTATTTATTTATATATATATGGATGGGGAATATATATATATATATATATATATATATATATATATATATATATATATATATATATACATACATACATATGGGTGGGGAAAAAAAAGATTTGTGATATTTTTGGCTCTTACTTACAGATCAGTAATCTTCAAATAAGAGAGAGGCCAGAGGAAAATGGTAAGTACAACAAAATTACAAAAGCCTAAAATCACATTTGTTGGGGTTAAACCCTGACTCTAACTGTGTAGGTACAACCACCATTGCAACAAATTCAGGAACTGCAGCTGCCACGTCTGCTGCAACGTCAGAAGCAACGGGAGATAAATCCAGAGATGATGATGACAAAGGTGAGTTATTAATTCTTGGTGTTAGAGATGTATATCATTATATAAAAAAATCCTTCCATTCTTGATGGTCATTCTTTAGTTTTCTGACTGAAATGTGACTTGTTGCTGCCAAATTTGTTTTCTCAGAGGACAGAGCGGCACAGTCATTGTTAAACAAGCTGATACGGAGCAATCTTGTCAAAAACACTAATCAAGTGGAAGTTCTTCAAAAGGATCCCAGCTCCCCTCTTTACTCTGTCAGGTCTTTTGAGGAGTTACGTCTGTAAGTACCTGCTACAAATTGTCTCTTCATCTTCCTACATTTCCTATAAATATTAACTGTTAGTTAATAGTATTGTGATCTTAATTATCTGCACACAAAGCATCACAAATAAAGACACTGTCTCCAAGTTTAGCAAAAATCTTAGTTCTTTTATGGCAACTAAATTATCCTTTGTTTCCAGGAAACCACAGCTGCTTCAGGGTGTGTATGGCATGGGTTTTAACAGACCATCCAAAATCCAGGAGACTGCTTTACCCATGATGCTCGCTGAACCGTAAGCATTGACTGCGGGGTCCTCAGGGAGGCCAGCACCTCTGCCAAAGCTTACTTAAAGACTTTTATATTTCGTGTGACCTTTTTTAAAGTGTATTGAATTTGATAGACTTTCCAAGTGATGACGTTGTTTAAAACACTTTTCTGTGAGTGTAATGTATGTTTCATTTAGTCCACAGAATTTGATTGCCCAGTCACAGTCAGGAACTGGTAAAACAGCTGCGTTTGTTCTGGCGATGCTCAGTCATGTGGATCCTAGTAAAAAATATCCTCAGGTTGGTTTTCATCTCTCACTATTGAACATTTGAAGTCCACGGTATGGTAAATTTGAAACAATGAATTAAATTACTTTATAATTGTTTTAATGTTAATTTGATGTTTATTTTTTTTTTTTTTTAAGTGCCTCTGTGTCTCACCCACGTATGAACTGGCACTTCAAACTGGGAAGGTGATAGAACAGATGGGACAATACTATTCTGAGGTGAAATTAGTCTACGCCATCAGAGGAAATAAATGTAGGATTATTTTTTTTTTTTAAATAACGTTATTCATTTTGCTTTTTCCTGTTACAAATGTAGTCTAAATAATGATTGCTTGTTGGTTCTAAATATCTCAGTGCCGAAAGGGACAAAGCTCCAGGAACAGATAGTTATTGGTACACCTGGCACAGTCCAAGATTGGTGTGGAAAATTTAAGTTTTTCGACCCCAAAAAGATCCGGGTGTTTGTGCTGGATGAAGCTGATGTCATGATTGACACACAGGGTCACCAGGACCAGAGCATCCGAATCCAGAGGTTAGCAAATTTAATAACCTACAGCTGCAGGATTTGAGCTACAGAATCTGGGACACTTCCTTTCCTCCTTGTTGTCACAGGATGCTACCCCAGAGCTGCCAGATGTTGCTTTTCTCTGCTACCTTTGAAGAGTCAGTGTGGAACTTTGCCAAGCGCATTGTGCCGGACCCCAACATCATCAAGTTGAAGAGAGAGGAAGAAACATTAGACACTATCAAGCAGTACTATGTGCTGTGCAACAGTAGAGAAGAAAAGTTCCAGGCCCTCTGCAACATCTATGGAGCTATCACTATTGCCCAGGCTATAATCTTCTGCCACGTGAGTCATGTTTTGAACACTTAACAATGATAATACATAGCCCAAAATTTAAAAAATGGCTCTCTTCTTTGTAAGGCGCTATTTAAATTAAATCGAATTGAATTGAATCAAATCGAATTGAATTTGTAATCCAGACAAGAAAGACCGCAGGCTGGCTTGCTGGCGAGTTGTCCAGAGAAAACCACCAGGTGGCGGTACTCAGCGGAGAGATGCAGGTGGAGCAGAGAGCTGCTGTGATTGAACGCTTCAGGGACGGCAAGGAGAAGGTCCTGGTCACCACCAATGTTTGTGCTCGAGGTAAGAACTCTGTGCCAGGTCATCCAACATGGACACGTGCAACTGTTGTGTTCATCTTTCTTCTTCCTCACCCTAAAGGTATCGATGTGGAGCAGGTTTCAGTGGTCATCAACTTTGACTTACCGGTGGACAAAGACGGTAACCCAGACAACGAGACATATCTGCATAGGATTGGCCGCACGGGTCGGTTTGGCAAAAGGGGTCTGGCCATCAATATGGTCAGCAATACGAACATGAACATCCTCAAAAAAATCCAGGAGCATTTCAGTAAGTCCGATATTCTCAATTTTATGCGTAATAGTTGTGTTTAAATCAGGAGGGGGGTTACGCTGACCCTCCTAACAAAACCACCATTTTCTGTTTTTCCTTCCTAGATAAGAAAATTGAGAAATTAGACACAGATGATCTGGATGAAATTGAGAAAATCGCCAGCTAAAAGGGGCGTGCTGTTAACCGCATGAAGGATGGAGAATTGGATTCCCCTTCCGCTCTTCGCTCTACAAGGACAGTATGCTGCTGTGGTGTTTTAAGCTTTTATGTTTTTTCTTTTAGCCGTCAGATTGAGGAGTGAAACCACAAATGCAGCACATGGAAACGTCTCCTGTCAGACATGTGTTTTCTGGAACATACCCCATTTCACTCTTTGTACCTCTTTAAATAAAGTCTGAATTAATTACTGTGTCCACCACTGTATCCTGATCCAGCAAAAACAGTCGTGGATGCTTCTGTGCTACCAAACACACATGGATGTATTGTATTAAGATGTTTTTAATATTTGAAGCCAAATTGATCTGCCCTTCTGCAAAGACAATTCCTTAAAAAAAAAAAAAAAAAAAGAATACACAATTTTACTTTTGTGCCATTAAGTTTTAAGTAAAGGTCAATGTGTGACGGAATGTACCTCTATAGTGTAGATTACGGCATTTGTTTTGTTCTGTATTGACCAAAAGTACAAAGGGTGAAGTTGGGTAAGCTGCTCAAAGTGCTATTTGGATCTATCAGATAAGGTGGATGGTAATGGTTGGGTTTCAAGGCTCTATGCAAACTTAACGTGATCGAGTACTCTCAAACAACTGAAACGAATCCCTTTCTAACCTCAGTTTTAGCATCAGGGTGTGTTTGTCTGCCAAGAACTGCTTCCTCTATAACGCAGATTCATCACTGTCATTAAACTCACATTCATGCACCTCTCAAGCGCGTTTTTAACCTGTTAAGAACCAGTGTCCCTCACTAGAATAGGCTTGGCACTGTTAACTTTGTCTTTTTTTTAACCATTTGTTTCACTGAATCTCTATTTTCTGGTGTAATCATGATGTTCTGATGTGTTTACTCACCCTTGGTGTCTCAATCTTTTCAGTCAGGGTCTCCAGTTTGACTTAAGCTCAGCCACATTTATAAGGATTGTGAGTTAAAAAAAAAGCCTTCCTCAAGTGCATTATATATTTACATATGATTTTGTTACCGATACTCAGATATTGGGCTTAATATTCTGGCTAACACTTGAAATTTTAACTACATTGAATTCTGGGCATAAGAATTACCTTGAAACCAAATGCTGAATTGATGTGAGGACCTATGCCAATCATATTCACTGTGTCCTCCAACACAGTCTAACGTATAGACATTGTGTACTTGTGTACATATTTGAAATTTCAGGTTAAAGAAATGCATATATGAATTATTGACACTTCTAAGAAGTGCATAATCATTCCTCATGAGGTTAAATTTTGACAGATGCAGTGCTTCAAAGGCAGTGAGCCAAAGTCAGTTAACCTTGGACTGAGGTGTGGGTGGCTGGCTTACCAAAATTGTATATGATCATTGTGCTGGAACATTAAAAGTAGAATCTGTTGGTCTTAACCTCGCACAAACCTCATCCAGCTTCCACCGGTACTGGGGAGACTGGCCAGGGAAGTCTGGTTTTTCGTAGACTGTTTACATCCTGCTGGGGGGGGTGCCCATTCACTGTGCAGATGCAGCCAAATTAAAAGTGAGAATGGTCTAAAAAGGCCTAAAGAAGCAGTGTATGCAGTAGGTTTTTTTTGTTTGTTTTCTAGACAGTTGGATGTAAACATAATCAGCATGTGTGCACGTTTTTGGATCCATAGCACTGCACCAGAGCCACAGATGCAGCCGTAGCTGTAGAGCTCAACACTCCTTTGCATGTTGGAAATCATTGATGACTGTCACAACCTTTAACACAGTTTATACATGTATATGTGAGTGTAACAGTGGGGCACGGCCCTCATGAGTGGAGGGATTATAGATTATTAGTGTGTGATGTTCTGTAGATGAACTGCATTCATGGACACAGTCATGTAATCTTAATATGTTGAATTAAACAGACTTGTACATGTCAACCTGATATGGTTGAATGTTTGGTTTGATGTTTGTTGGGGGGGGGGAATGAAATTAAAGCAATAAGAAAAATTAATTACACAATTTATCAGAATCACAATTTATAAAAAGCACAGAATGGAGTGATATTAGTCTGTGTTAGAGCCTTGCTGATTTGTCGTCTGTGGTGAAAACTGCAGGTCTGAGGAAAAAAAAAAAAAAGGATTTTCAGCATGACTGAAAGTGTTAGCACCTGCTCTGACCTTCATCAAATGAAACGTACCAGTCTGGGTATAATCCACCCTGGTGAGGAAGAGGCCGTGGGCTGGCGCAGCCAGGCCCTGTGGGTAGGCCAGAGAGTTCCGAGCCTCTAGAACCTCCTTTAGCTGAGCCACAGAGAGGCGACCCTGGCCTACAGCCACCAACGCCCCTGTCATCCTCCTCACCTGTAGCGCCACAAAGGTTCTTAATAATAATCCTGGATTGCTCTCGGTTCTCACCAGCAGGTGGCGATGTTTTTTTTTTTAAAATCAACTATCATTAAACGGCTGAGGTCAATAAGGAACAAACCTGCTTGTAGAGAAAAGAACGGCTAGTAAATATCAGCTCCAGGAATGGAACCTCCCTGTGAAGAATAAGATAAGTGAATCACAGAAATGTTTTAACATGAGAAATATTGGACAACAAATTAAAACTTGATTATCTGCAAAACACCTACTATATGAATGTATTATCTGCTTTAAAATTTTTAAATATATTTTCCAGTGCTTTTCTTTTGAGATAATACTATGACATTTATGCAAATTATATACATCCGATAGAGCAGGGCACTATCCTTGTGTACGTATTTGTTCAAATGTCACCAACCGAATAAGCAGCGTAAAGATAATATACATAGAGTTTTTGCAATTTGATGTTTCATGCTTTTTTATCCCCTCACTTAAACTGACTGACCTTACACATAAGGGACAAAAGCAGGCACATGCTGTCGGAGGAACTGGGTCAAATGCAAATTTGATTCACTGTGTGCTGTCTGATTACATTTGACATCTAAGGAGTACGAAAAGGATTTATACAGAGAGGCTGTTAGCGCACGGACTCCACTGAGGGACAAGCGTCACAGGCAGACAAAGGCTTCTGCAGTTCTCCACTGACTTGTAGTCAAAAGATAGTGACAGAGACTTAAATAAAGCAATTAAAAAAGAAAAAAATTAGAAATGATTTATTATTTTACTGAGAATATAAAGACAGAACAACAAGCCCCGCCCCAAAATTATTACAGTCAAATGCCAGCAGTACAGTTTCCCAAGGTTTTCCCATTGTTTGCTTTTTAGTCATTTTAGGTAGTTAGGTATTAACCACATGAAATCTGCTTGTGACATCTGAGCATTTACCACAGAAATCAAATCTCCACTTCTTTGCATTCCTTGTCAGACTTCCACTCATATCCTACACAGAAGATGGCAATTTCTGTATTCCCTCAAACTTCTGCTTAGTTATGAAGCACCGGAGGACTGATGTGCAAGTAATTTTTAATTTATCAAGATGGCTATAATATGTCTAGTTAGCTACATGCTAATTAGCGCTATAGTTGTGCACACTGTGACAAATTTTCTACTGGACAGATTAACGTTTCTGTATATTCCATGATTCTAAATTAGAACACTGTCTTTTAATTTGTCCTGAATACACTGTGTGACCTTTTTCACGCCTGCCATAACAGCCATGTTCCAGACGTGTAAGCCTGATGCACATGTTGGGATTCAACGTCTGTGTGACACGTGCTCTGCAGTCTGCTGATGTCCATATTGTGCACCATATTGCCCCTGTAAATAAATAATATCAGTAGAAGTGGTATTCGGCATGCGCTGTGCCCCCTGTGGAAGTGTCATCTACTAAAGACACAAAGCTTCTCTCCATCTTTCCATCTCCTCCCATATTCATATTTTATAGTGAAAATAATGTTATGAAATTACATCCATTCATTTCTAGGCAGAGAGTTTTGTTTTTTTTTTACAACTACTTTTAAGTCTTTTTGGCCTGTCTTTCAGCTCACATCAGCAGCGAATCTGACTGAAGCACAAACCATCAAACACTGGCAGTACATACACAGTTGGCAGAGAAGTGTGACCGTAAATGATTCAGAACTAGGGCTGACATTAGCTGATGCAAGGATAAGAGTGTGTGCATGTTCAACAAAACCCCGAAATGTTTTTTTTCTCCCCCTCAGAATCACAACAAATCCATCCATCTATCCATCTTCTTCCACTTATCCAGGGTCGGGTCGCGGGGGCAGCAGCCTAAGCAGGGAAGCCCAGACTTCCCTCTCCCCAGCTACTTCGTCCAGCTCTTCCGGGGGGATCTCGAGGCGTTCCCAGGCCAGCCTAGAGAAACAGTCTCTCCAGCGTGTCCTGGGTCTTCCCGGGGGCCTCCTACCGGAGGGACATGCCCTGAACACCTCACCAGGGAGGCGTCCGGGAGGCATCCTAGCTAGGTGCCCGAGCCACCTCATCTGGCTCTTCTCAACGCGGAGGAGAAGCGGCTCTACTCCGAGCTCCTCCCGGATGGCAGAGCTTCTCACCCTATCTTAAGGGAGAGCCCAGCCACCCTACGTAGGAAACTCATTTCGGCCCCTTGTACCCGCGATCTTGTTCTTTCAGTCACTACCCAAAGCTCATGACAATAGGTGAGGGTAGGAACGAAGATCAACTGGTAAATCGAGAGCTTCGCCTTTCGGCTCAGCTCTTTCTTCACCACAACAGATTGGTGCAGAGTCCACATTACTGCAGACGCCGCACTGATCTGCCTGTCGCAACAAGAATTGCCACCCCTGCCCGTTGCCTCTCATCATCGGCAACTCCAGAGTGGAAGAGAATCCAACCCCTCTCGAGAAGGCTGGTTCCAGAGCCCTTGCTATGTGTGAGGCTGACTATATTTAATCGGAACTTCTCAACCTCGCGCACCAGCTCAGACTCTTTCCCCATCAGAGAGGTGACATTCCACGTCCCTAGAGCTAGTTTCTGCAGCAGGGGATCGGACCGCCAAGGTCCCTCTAACAAATCCTCAGAATTAACTCATATTCATGTATTTCTTGATTATGTGTTTCTTATCTGCTTAATATGATCCTAAAAAAAGGAACCGCTGAAGGCGAACCTGCTGTCTGAGAACTGATCCAGGGTCTTCAGTAGATTATTTGAGATTTAGTAGAAATTACAGGAGAATTTATGACCGATTAATGCGATTTCTTGTGTTCTACCTGTGGTAATGAGCCTGTGTGAAGGAGACTCCAGTCTGTATGGTGGCTGTGTCCAGTCTTTTCACTGGGTTTTTAAAGGGAAGGTCAGAGTTCACAGCTCTGAAGCTGCTGAAATCATGAACCCCTACCAGCAGGGCGGCGGCCTCGCACATGCCTCCAACATCCAGCTCCCTGATGAGTGACACAAACAAGATATATATTTTTAAATCATTGGGATAGATGTTAACTGACACTCCGGCCTAAAAGCCAGCAGATTTTACAGCTCTGTGGAAATTAAAATGTGAGGATATGTGTGTTCCTTCTCTTTGAGCAGAGCCTCTAAACCGTGAACATCTCCTGTGTGGAACCTTCGGACTCTTGCTGCCATGTGACAGAGTGAAACATGTCGCCGACCACCCAACTTGTGGGGGAGAACGGGAGTGTGTGCTTGCTTGTAAAATGTGATCTGACAGAGAAGCAGAGGCGGAGCGAGCAGCATGCCAAATAATTAATTCAATTGAGAACACCAGTCATGAATGAAGATGTGAGGAGCTCTGAAAAATTTTCCTCCACTGATTTTTAACCCTTGAATCTGCAAGACACAAAACTAGATTTCCTTTTCTGCTGATTACTGATGAATATAAAAACTATTCTCTGAAAAGCTGACACAAATCAGTGCTGGTTAAAGAAAATGTTCTTTCAACAATTCCTCTAGTGATCTAAAGATAAAAAGGAATATGTCAAAAAATAAAACTAAATCCCTAAAAAGATCAAAGATTGCAGTCTGCTCTCCTTTATACTGACTGGCTTATGGTATTCATCTCTCAATAAATTCAAAAATAAATAGTGATCATTAAATCATCAGATGTGCGGTATTCATCTCTCAATAAATTCAAAAATAAATAGAGATCACTAAATCATCAGATGTGCAGAGTCGCTTATTCTGGGTAGACCTGAAGAACACATTCATGATTAAAAATCAGTGAGAGAGGAGATGGAAATCCTTTCCTGTGAAAATGTTAGGGATCAAAGGAGGGAGTGAGGCAAAGAGAGAGGGAGACACTCATGAGTGGAGGGATGTGAATTAATTAAATTAGAGAAGGGATAACAAAGCAAAGGCACCAAAATAGAGAGAAGGAGCTTTACCTACAGATAGGTGGAGAAAAAGGTGTAGTGGGAGAAAGAGGAAACACTGCCAGGGGACCGTGTGTGTGGGAGTTGCTCTGCGTGTGTGGAAGCCTGCAGCTTATCTTGCCCTACTTTTCCCTAAAAAAATAGTCAAGTGCAGACGATTATTTATATGTGGGCTCTCTAAAATGTGCTTTTGAACGCTCCCGGTTTCCAGTCACATCCAAAAGCTGCATGATGCTCACTGTTTCATATCTCCTCCTGTGTTCTGTCCTTCCTCATCTGCCCTTCCTCTCCCTCCATCTCCTTTGTCAGCCCAGATGCTTTATGTGGCCCTAATTTGCAGCTCCAGCATGTGTATAGCTCCAGCATGTGTATAATTCAAGTGGTGCACATGCCTTTGTGCAGTGTGTGTTCACGTGTGCACTTGTCAGTGGTACGTCCAACAGGTACGTCTGGAAAGGAAAACTCACTGAAGATAAATGGAAACATGTGTCTCACGTGTCGCGGAGGTTCCAGCAGAGGTCACGCTCAGGGAGGGGGACAGGGGACTGGCGGCAGATTCCCAGGGCCACACGGTAGACATAGGTGCGAGACTGGGCACGGAAACGGGCGTGGAAATTATCTGCCACGCAGTACGCACGGTTGACGCTGTGGAAGAGACAGAAGAACTAATTGGGAGGGTAGAACCGGATAGTGAAATGATTAGAACATGAATAAAGGCCTCCAAAAATTTACACACTAAAAAATTCACCCAATAATCTAACACTGGAGGTATAAATTTTGTTTCTCTGGGGTGAACTTTTGATGAGAAAAAGTGTCAGAGCTGTGTTCACACAGTTAGCATGACAGCATACTAAGGAGGCGCCACCTTTCTGATGCAACCCCCCACCAGGACAGTGCATCCGACAGGCACACAGACACAGATTGTGCAGGACTTCAACTGAAGCAACAATTTCCTCTCAATCAACCACTACAGATCCATTTATGGCTGCGCATGACGCATTAAATCGAGATGACAAACTGGCTCCTGATTAAAGGCCTGAGCATTTTTTGTGTAGTCCCCTTTGTGCACAATGGTTGTTGAACCAGTACAGAGTAAGAAAACATCAAAGATTTGGAAAGAACTTCAAAAAAATATATCTATGTTGTTGACACAGTTGAAAAACTTCAAGTGATTGATAACTAAATGTAAGTGACAGGGACTAAATCTAAAACTAATCTGCTGAACATTTACAATATTTGCATGTTATTAGACTTCAGCAGCATCCCTAATAATATTTTTCACGTGTAGTGAAGCATACTCAGTCTCTATCCTCCATTACAAGGAAACTTTAGGTTATTTACGTAACCCTGGTTCTCTGAAGTAATATGAGTGAGATGTCTCACTATGGGATGCACGCCTCTTGTCAGCCCTCAGAAGCATCAATCTCATTACGCCAATTTGATTGGCTGGTGAACGTGTCTGTCCGCAGTGGGCGGTACCGCCTGCCATAAATACCACCCGCGGACGTCACCACCTCATTCAGACACCTCTTCTCACTCGGAGCTTTTCTGGCGTCCACTCGGTAAGTTTAGCTTAATTGTCTGCAGACGGAGCTTTTTGCTTGGTCAACGAACGCTACCCAAGACCACATCAGGGCCTGGTCACCACCTCATTCAGGATAAGCACCTCTTCTCACTTGCCCAGACAGGAAGGGTTGTCTGGTGAGACATCTCACTCATATTACTTTAAAGAACCGGGTTATGTAAATAACCTAAAGTTCTCTTTCATAATATTTCGCTCAATGTCTCACTAAATCGTAGCTCCAGTAGTGCCAGACACACTTATCAGGGAGCTGTTTCTCTTTTTGAACGTGTAAAGTGTCTTGAAATAACTTTGTTATGAATTGGCACTTTTAATAAAATTGAATTGAATTGAATCAGGCGCCCACCAAACCCCTCGACCACATCAGGGCAACAAGACCACTCCAGCCTATAAAATCGGACGAAAGTGAGTGGCGAGGACCAACTCGCCACAGCACAGATGTCCTGAAGACACACGCCCCTGAACAGGGCCCATGACGCAGCAACACGCCGGGTTGAGTGTGTCCGCAGTCCCTCAGGCGGCTGCAAACCCTGACTGGTATAAGCCAAAGAAATCGCCTCCATCAATCAGTGGGAAAGGTGCTGCTTTGTAACAGGTTTACCCGTGTGAGGACTGGCCCAGGAGATGAACAGCTGATCACTCTTATTGAGGCTCCCAGTCCTCTCCACATAAGTGCGCATCGCACGCACGCACGGGGCACAGCATGTGAGCCCGCTGCTCCACCAGAGCAGTAGCAAACGCTGTGAGGTCAATGGAGGAGCATGAACCCATCACCTTAGGCACAAAAGCCGGGTTGGGTTTCAAGATCATCCGCGTGTCCACCAACAAAAACTGTGAGCGCGATGGTTGCATCGACAGCATATGAATGTCACTGACGCGCTTTGCCAAAGCCAAAGCCAGCAGCAACACAGCTTTAAGGGACACAAACTTCAGATCCACCCCCTGCAGTAGCTCACGGCGAGCCTTTGAGCCCCTCCAGAATCACAGCCAGGTCCCACGGAGGGACCAGCGGTCTGGACACTGGGAGAAGCCTTGCGCGCACCTTTCATGAAGCAGCAGACCAGCGGATGCTGACTTGCAGATCGTCCATTGAACCCAACGCGACAGGCAGCGATAGCTGCTAAATAGACCTTAATTGTAGAAAAAGCCTTCCACTTGTCAATTAGGTCCTGCAGAAATGACAAAATCACCCCCACCGAGCACTGGAAAGGGATGTGATCATTACGTGAACACCACTCCTCGAAAACTCTCCACTTACAGTCATACAAAGACCTGGTGGAAGATGCCTGGCAATTCTGTATGGTGAAAATCACTCGTGGCGATACCTCCCTGGCTGAAAGACTTAGCCGCTCAGCGGTCAGGCCCACAGCAGCAGGCGTTCTGGGTGCGAGTGGAGGACCACTCGCCCTGCCTGCAACAGCAGGTCCCTGCACAGCTGCAGCTGCCAGGGCTGAGCTTGCAGCAGCTGATAAATCTGTGGGGACGGGAGTGAGGTCCTTTGCCGTCGACTGTCCTGTCATCCCATCTTGCTCTGGCA
This sequence comes from Pao palembangensis, assembly GCA_015343265.1. Classification (NCBI taxonomy): domain Eukaryota; kingdom Metazoa; phylum Chordata; class Actinopteri; order Tetraodontiformes; family Tetraodontidae; genus Pao; species Pao palembangensis. The sequence continues at coordinate 12,392,743 of CM027087.1, read as the reverse complement.
TCACCCGCGGCGTTCGGAAGATGGGGGCATAGGGAGCCCTTGTGTGCATGCTGGAACTGGGCACCGGGAGGGAGAAAGCCTATCAAGACATTCTCTTCTTCCTCCTGGGCTGGAAAGAAAAAGTCTGCATGGCCCGTGGTGGCGGGGCTGCAGCTGGCGCAGGAGGAGGGTTGGACCAGGTAGCCCGGCTGGTCGAAGCGGATGGGGTGGGTACCGTCTTTGCAAACTTTGGAATCCTGTACTGTGGTCCTGGGGTGGCCACAGGCAGGAAGGTCTTGCATCTTGGTGGCTATGGGGGAGCCGCCTTCCGCGGAAGACAGAATTGGAGCGCTTCGTCCTCCTTTTTCCTCGTCTCGCATCTCTGCTGCATCAAGGCGAGAGCAGAGCCAAAGATTCCCTCGGGAACGATCGGCATGTCCAGTATATCATCTCTTTCTCTGTCCGAGAGATTAGTGAGATTCAGCCACCGTGCGTACTCCTGTAGCACCATAGAGCCCAGTGCTTTCCCGGAGGCCTGGACTGCGCAGCGTTGAATGCGGAGGCACAGATCGGTGATAATCGGAATGTCTTCCAGGACTGCTGGATTGCGTGCCTCCAGGGGGACTCCGTAGAGTAGGAGTCCCCCTGGTGTCCATCGCCTCGCAGTCGAACGAGGAAGCTCCCGGGATCAGACTCCTGCTGCTGTATGGGCGGTCCCCCCAGGAACATGCCATTTCCTCCAGCAGCTCCGGGAAGACTAGGAGGGGCTGCTTTGCAGTGCTCCGGGCCAAGGGAAGTCTCTTCCCCTCGTAGCGAGATCTGATGGTCTCGACTACGGCAGCAGGCCAGCTGAGCGTTTGCATACTTCGAGCATGTCCACACCGGATAGGGAGGAAGCTGGAGTGCTTCTCCCTTCCTCGTCCAGCACAGCAGCGGGGGCCATGGGCTTTGTAGCCCTGGCCGATGTGACGAACATATCGTCTTCCTTGTCTTCCTCGGAGATAAGGGGGTCGGTGCCATTGTCGGCATCTCCGTAGTCCAGGTCCAGGATGTTGACCTCAGACAGGGGACCCATCAGGTCAAGCTGGGAAGCCCAGCTAGTGACAGCCGCTGGGGCTGCTGCGTCTCCCCACTCCTTTTCCTCCTTGACGCCTGTGGTGGGGGCGGGGAGGCAGGGATCAGCCCCAGACAGGCTAACTTGGCGTGTTAGCCGTCTGCGGAGACTCTTCATGGTGAACGCCGTGCAGTGGCGACACGAGCTGGGATTCTCGACCACATGACAGGCATGTTCCCTGCCCCAGGCAGTTCGAGCAGACCTGGTGTGGATCTCTGCTCGAAATGAGGTTTCTGCAACAAGGCTCGGAGTCTCCGGGGCCCCTGGTTGGGAATCCCTGTCAGCCATCTCTTGTGCTGGTGTGCGAGAGAGATGAAGGTGAAAAAGGGTAGCTGGTGTGCTAACCGGAGCTTTTCTGGCGTCACGTGTATAGTTTTACCATGTGCGAGCTAGCATTTTGGCTAACAGCCATGGTGGGGCGTCGAGCAACGAGCCAAGCCGTGGAGTGGCGAGGAAAGCACGAGACACTACAACACACTATGGTGTTATACAGGTGACCAGGCAAAATAGCGCCCGTCAACCAAGCAAAGCTCCGTCTGTGGACAGTTAAGCAAAATTTAAGTGGACGCCACGTTCACCAGCCAATCAAATTAGCTTAATGAGATTGATGCTTCTGAGGGCTGATGAGAGCCATGCATCCCATAGTGAGACATCGAACAAAATATAATGAATTAATAATGCTAGTGAAGGTGTAAAAGCCTCCATCCATGCAGGAGTTGTGTGTAATTATGGCTGCACAAGCTCCATGAGTGCAGTGTGTGTGTGTGTGTGTGTGTGTGGGGCACAGTCTGAGAAACTGGGTTACGTTTCCAAGGGAGGAAATTGGGTGTGACACATGGTGGAAGAGGAAACTCTTGCATCTTCCTTTGGCATGTGTGACCGCCTGGCCCTTAATCCACACAATATACACATTAAATATTCATCCAGAGTGCCCACATGGCCTCGCACATTTGGAAACTGGGTCATTGTTTAGCATAGCACAATTTTGCTGCTCAGCAGTTTCTTCTTTTTGGAAGCAGGTTCTTCATTTTAAGCGTTTTATGTTTTCTGCAGCGAGGGACCTCCTCACTGCAAGTAAACATTTTACAATTGAAAGATTTTTATATTCAGTCTTCTGGTACATGGAAATCTCAGAAGGAAAATGCCCAATCCTACAAGCTCTGAGCCACATATTCGAAAAGAAATACCTCTTTCTGGTTGTTCCTTTTGAAATGGTTCACGGGTGCCGGAACAGCGATTTTGTGACAGTTCAAAGATAAAAACTTTTATACAAACTGAACACGAGCTGAGTGTATTAGCATTGCTGATGGTTGAATATTTTGGCACAGTAAGCATATAAGGAAGCTCAGAACCCATAAATAATTCTGTATTATTAAATGTCTTCATTAGGCTGCGAGAGACAAAAACTCTGGGTGCGGAACATTTCAGAGCAGGTACAACATGTTAACGATGGTAATTTCTGTTAAACTGGTGTATCAGTGTGTGTGTGTGTGTGTGTGTGTGTGTGTGTGTGTGTGTGTGTGTGTGTGTGTGTGTGTGTGTGTTGATGGATACAATCAACCATAAAGCAGAGCAGAGTTAATCCCTTCTAACCTTCTCTCTGCAGGTTTAGGGATTAGCGTGATGCAGAAAGCTTCCTTTTCCTCCCTCCTGTATCCTTTCTACCAAATGGCTTGCTCTCTTTCACACACATTCCTCGTCAACTGTAAAGCAGACTGCTTTCGTGTCGGTTTAGAGCTCAATCTTTGTCTTTTCTCTCAATTCTTTTTCTTCCATTTTTTTCCAGATTTCTCCAATGACTTTTGCATCTCTCAGAGAGAGAGAGAGAGAGAGAGAAGCTGCTGAATCTTTGGAAGACTACTTATATAAAAAATAAATACTAAAAAGCTGAGGACTCGTTTATATATATTTTAATTAAATGCTCAACAAAATCAACTATTTGTAACATGGGAAATTAAAGTTTAAACACCGTATCTTTTATCTACCCTAATTGGCAGGTTTATTCAGTGCATCTACTCTTTGATTGCATGTGCCGGTTATAGTTCTTTAGTATAAGAATACAGCTAGGGGCTGATCTATAAAAAATCATATTAGCATTAAAATGATCAGTGGAAAGATGGTTGATCCCATCACTTAACTGTATATAAAGATGACAAAAGGAGGTATGGCTGCAACATCCTGACCACCCTCAGGTGAAAACAATAGAATATATCTTTATTATCCCGCAATGGGGAAATTTCAGAAAATACAACTAAAATGGACACAGTGATAATCAAGTAACACCTTTATATTTCACACTTGTCGGAAGAGTTCTGACTCACCTAATCTGTTCTGTCCTCAGATGATAATTAAGAGCATCAACCAGAATCTCTGCAGTAAACGGTGGCCTATTGTTCCTGCGCTGCAGGTCAAAGTGGGCAGAGTTACACAGAGCATGAACGCCGACGTCTGTCCGACTGGAGACCGACAGAGACACAGGGTTGAGCGGTCTCAACTTCCTGAGAGCATCCTGCACACAGGATTGATAATTGAATATTTATGGCTTTTATTAGAATTTCAGTATAAGGTAGAATAATGTTAAAGAACTAAAACTTATTAAATTATTTTCTAAGCTGGGGTATTACTGATGGCGAGCTAAAGTCAAAGATTTTTGGTTTAACTAACCTCCAGGTGATCTTGAACACCTTTTTTAGCCAGCTGCTGTGGAGGCACTTTCACAACACCACTGAAATAAAAATCATTGTTACATGATTATAATACCGGTGATCCTCCAACAACAGCACTCGATTAAGTCAAAACACTCACCTGTACTTTGTTCCGATGTATTGAAAAAAGATGAGATATCGTGTACATTTGTTCATGGTTTCTCCTAATCATTTTCGCATTTTCTCCAAGTGAAACCAAAATAAACACGGACTTTATAAAACTGTGTCTGTAGTTCTGTTTAAGACTTTCAAAACTAAAACCAGAGTGATAGACACTTTTATAAAGCCCCAGAACATTCAAAGACTGAAGAAATGCGACACGCACATGCCTGGAGGAGACAGCAGTCGACAACCGGAAATGTATGAGCACTTAATTTGTAGTCCGGAAAAAAATTACGGTTGCAGCGGCTTACCTGTTCTTTAAAGACAAAGTATGTTTGCAGCACATACTCCAACAGGAAAATATGTACTGTAAAAGATTTGACTGGAACATCAAATCCACACGCAAACCGAATGTTTCTATCAGAAAATTTTTGTTAGCAAATAGCAAGGTTATCTGTGGCGGCCTGCCGGTCCCTTCTTGAATACGTCATAACCTGTTGCCGCCCAATAACGTTCATCCGCATTACGTAATCTACCCTGGATTTCACATCAAAGACCAGAAATTAGTCCGTTTTATAATTAAGATGACCATTTTATAAAATGATCGACAAAATATATCACAGTTAAAAGAGAACACACGATAAATACTAGAAAAAAATATTTTATTAAATTACACTGGGTATATGTGCGGTTTCGTAGCAGCAGATATATAAAATAAAAGACAATAGTTATAAAGAATATGAATTTTTAAAAATCACATTTTTATTCATTAGTGTTTCAGCAGGCTGCATTTGAGTTAAAGTGTGTTGATATTTCGTTGCAGCCCTGACTTTCATGGATCCATCCTACGGTTCAGAAGTGTCGCAGTATGTTGTAACTAGTCGGCGCTCTTCTCTTCTCTTTCATTCTCTAAGGTGCAGCTACGCCTCTCTGCTCTCTCGGCAGCAGCCTTGTAGTAATCTGCCTGCTGCGCACTGGGTTTATATTTTGTGTCACGGTGCCATCAGGAGAGGAGCGACTGGCTGCTGCCCGTCAGGGGATACCATTCATCGGTCACACGGTTCAAGCGGCATCCCGCCGCGGGCAATGACACTGGCAGACTGAAGTGGGAATACACGAAAAAACGCCAAAATGACGGTGGACTTCGAAGAATGTATAAAGGATTCACCCCGATTTAGGTAAGACTGCTTGTACATCGCAGCGGGGCGCAACCTTTACATCAAATATTTTATCATATTCCCCTGATATTTCAGTGTCTACAACATTCAACATTTTCAAACATACATCATTGCATGAAGGTATTTTTTGCAGGAATACATGTGAGAACATCTGTGATTTTGTGATATGTATATGTGGGTTCTCAGGGTAGCTCAGTGCTTAGAGGAGGGACACTCACATGAGCACATGAATCCATTTTGCTTGTGCAGGGGGTGGGGGGAGAAGAACACAGATTTTTTTCAGATTTTTTTATCAGTCTGTGCTTTTATCAAGCCCGCTGACACGCATTGAGTAAGTAAGGAGCACTTCTTTTATGCACGCCAATAACTAAAAGAGTGTGAGATACAGATTGGGTGCAACCTTTTTGTCCTGCAGTCATTTGGTATAGATGTGTGGTAGGAGGCTGGAGATGAGATCCCCTTGCAGCAGCAGCAGCAGCTGTAACAGCTTTGGCCTAGCTGGCAAACAGGCATCAGGGAGAGAGTACACGCTCTCTCTGCAGGGACTGGGTTTGTGTCCTGGGCTCAGGTCCAGCTGTTCAGACCCTTTCCTGCTCTCATAAGGGTTGCGGCTACACTCAGAGCATCCTGGCCAAACTCCTGAACCAGCCATCAAGGGGATTCTGAGAGCGCAACACAGATCATCTGCTAATTATGCCAACAAGTGCAAGTAACCAAATGTGATCAGTTACTCCTATCTTGTCTTCTGCAGCCTACTTGCTCTTGGGTTTTGTTACGTTGCTGAACTCCTCTCACTTCCTAATTTACACGGACACAATTAAACGTCTGTGCTGAAAATGGTAGCCGATAGTTCGTGATTTGAGTGAGCTGTAAGATTTTGGAACAAAAGAATGAAGCAGAGGGAAGACAGTCAGTCACTAATATCCATCCTGAGTGACGGCTGGCTACGAATGGAAGGTCACAGGAAGAGACTGAAAAGAAACTCAGCCAGATGCTTCCCTTTTTGTGTGCTGATTCATGTTCCTATAGTCTTATTAGGAATGGTATTTTTAAACTTCTGCCGATGACAAAAGAATTGGATGTGTTCTTTGACCATAGATACATACATTCTAATAAGCATCACTAATATAAAAGCTTAAAATCTTAAGATGATAAGCTTCAATGAGCCTTCATCTATGATGGCTGGTCAGGACAGATGATTTTTTTTTTAATAAATTTCACTCTTCTCCACAAACGGCCATGTGGCTTTGATCACTGTTTGTCTTTGCCGTCTAATTAAAGTCGACCATTGCAGACATTTCAATGATACTGGCCTGGCAGGTGGCCATCCTACTTTTCTTTCTCCCACTAGTGTCATTTTGGAAAAGTAGCAGAGTCCCTGTCCTGTCTACCTTCCCATACACAGTGCTAAATTCTCACACACCCTTCTTCAAGTTTAAACTCGTGTCGGCACATGTGGAGTTGAGTCTGAGCGAGTGCTGAACATGAAAGTATGAGTGCATCCTTAACACACATCCTTTTGTCCGGTCTTCTCCTTCAATCTCTTCCCCTCAGCCCCGCTTTTAATCCACTGGATACCTGCTTCATTCATTCATTCATTCATTCATTCATTCATTCATTCATTCAATCATTCATTCATTCATTCACAAAAGGCATAATCTAGTAACCTGAATCCTTTGAAGCACATTGCTGCAGCTCATCTATGATGGCTTCATGATTGTGGTTTAATGGCAGGTTGGAGGTGAAACATGAGAAATATTCTTTTTGTGATATCAAACCGAGTGGTTCTGCATCACACTGTACACGTACAATAACAAAGAGATCATGCACCACCTTACACTGATCCCTTTATGGCTGTTATTTAATTCTGCCTTTGAATGCATTATATTAAATGGACATGTGGGTGTGAGCTGTTGCCTAGCAATCTGCTATCTGCTGTGAGTGAGTCAAATGAGAGCATTGAGAGGAGAGAACACATAATAACGGAGGAATGAATGTTCCAAACATCGGTGTCTGGCTCTCCGTTTACTCCGTGCACGCCGCGTTGAAATCTTTCTATAATGACATCTTTGTGCATATTACACATGTGGTTTTGCTTAAATCCACCAGTCTGACAGCTGAAAATTCCCTCATGGATAACACGGGTGTGCGTTGGAGAGGTGGCAGCCAGAGGACCCGCTCCGCTTGTCTGTCTCTTTGTTGTCACTATCCCTTTCTTCCACTTCCAGACACAATCAGACTCTCCAGCCTTGTTTAATGAATAAGTCAAAGCGTTTCAGATAATTGCAGAGTGGCAACGCTCCAACCACACACCCGAGAGAAGTTTTATTTTGAAAATAAACTAAAAAGGTTCTAATTGAAACCACATTCAATTAGTAGAGTACATATCTTAAATTTGAGAAGAGTATACTTGTCTCCTTAGATTTAAATTTTAGTTTGGATGTTTTAAGATCTGCCTCTATCATTGTTCTTTTACAACTCAAGTAGGTGACATGTTTACCTGCATGAATCACTGAGGAACAGTTACAATCTGTCGGCTCACCTTACATTCTGTCAAATTAAGCAGCCCATTCTGCGCTAATAAAGGCTAAAACCCAGTCAAAAATAACTTATTTAATAACACATTTCATCGTAATGAGTGAAAATGTGCTTTGTATCATAAACCACAATGGGAAGCCAGGAATGGACATTCTGATAGTGGTTTGTTGGTTTGTCCCAGTCCAGAAACAGTGTGATAATTAGTGTTAATTAGTAAACACTGACCTGGTAACAGTGAAGAGGATTTTCTTGTTGTCCTGTTGTTTTTAACCTGTTCTAAACATATTTCAGGCCTTCCCTGACCATCTAACCACCCCCCCCAGAGTTGATCCTCTGCAATATCAAATCGTCGGCATGAAAGATTCCAGACCGCCGACGTTACTTTACTGATGTCACGCCACCGATTCCCAACCACTCTCCCTAATGCATCCGTGTACCCAGGAGCTGTCCTGTGAAAATAAAAACAGCCTCACATTCACTATCCTCTGACTCTCCATGTAAGGAGATTCTCCATTTGTTGTCACACTTCAGGCCAATTAAAGAAAACATCTCTGGTACAAAACTCCATCTTTCCACCAAAGTTGAATTTTTTGTGTTTACAAAGTTAATTTACTTATTTAAAGCCACAGTATGCAATCTTTAAAAAGCCCATTCATCTGTTTTGTATGGCTGTAAAATGATTTTAACGGACTTATTTACTACTGGAGAAAAAGAACGATGTTGTGATGGAATCACCTAGCATGGCGACCTTTTAAACTCTCGTTACTTTTAAGCATCACAGAACGATGACGCAAAGCATCAATGCTTCTGAAGGGTTTTCACATTCCCGATCAGTTCCCTTAAATATTTCAACTGCATGTGTAAATGCAGGGGTTTTGGGGTTTTAAGTGCAGAAAAATGTGCAGTTCTCATCAGATGTTAGAGACTTTGATATGCACATCAAACGTGTGCCCTTCAATGCACAGTACATTTGGCACGATGTAGCATCATAAACATCCTAAAGAGGCAGGAGGAAAGCAGAAAGCACGGTTGATAGGTTGAGTTTAAAATAAATAATTTTCACAGTCCTATACTCAGTATCTGGTGTGGCCACTGTTTACCTTTCTGCTTTAAAATCTGGACTTCCTGCCTGCTTCCCAGCATAATGCTCACATGAGATTAAGCATTTAGCAATGAACTGGATTTGATGACTAAATCCATCGACATCGTTCATACGAAGGCCCCGTCCACATGCCAAAAGTAATAAATATAAGCTTATGGAGAAACCTTTTGAGTTTCCACAGAATCATCATAAGAGAAAAGACATGTTCCAGCTCTCCTCCAGTAAATGATGTCTGACTGGATTAAGCCAAGAAAATGTCATGAAGACGCTGTTCACAACTGACTGATTGTCATGTGTACTGTCAATAGTGTCATTATTACTTTATTGTGGAGTTTGTGAGTTAGAGAGTTGTAGGTTGATTTTTACTCAGTTCCAGTTAAAAAGGTCAAGGTTTGTGATTTTATCATTTTCTTAGATTTACACTGTCAGAACTATATTATCCTAGGTGTCTTTTGTAGGAACAGGATGTTCATTGCTAAAATTATAGTAATGAAAGTTGGCAAAAAAAAAAAAAAAAAGCTCCTTAAACAGCAATAGCAACACCAACGTTTTTTTTCCTGGTCCAGGTTTCCATAGTGTGACACCTCCATGAATACATGCATGTGCCTGTTGGACCCATATATGAAATAGGATTACCAGTAACAACGTTCTCTGGTGAAATCAACTGTACATCCCACGTACCCTATTAATGCCCACACACTATCAGCCTCTTAGCCCTGGGAACATCAGCACAATGTTCTCTCCTGCGCCTCAGGATTGTGCAGGAATGTGTAGTTGTTGAATTGATCTGACAATTTGTTATATTTATTTGCATGTTTTTAATTATTTATGGTCCAAATACTGCAGGGAATGTGGATGTTTCTTAGACTTAGACAACTTTATTTGACATTCAGTACACAGCAGGAGTACATAGAATGAAATTTTGTTGCAAGTAGCTCAGCACAGCACAGAATGAAGACTTGAGGTAGCAACAAATACTTGGAATTTTGTAATAGTAAAACAGTTATAAAAACTGTAAAACAATTTCCAGCACCTCAGGTGGTGTATGCTGAGGTTCTATGATTTTATCCTGCACAGCAGCAACAATCTGACCTCTAACCTATCAATCCCAGGTTATTTTAAGGCAAACAACCAGTTGATGCCATGTTTGATAGGAGGATTCCTGATTATTTCAAGATTATAAATGAGGGCAGAATGGAATTTGATGTGCATTCAAGGCTTTGAATGCATTATATTAAATGGACATGTGGGTGTGAGCTTATTATGAAGCAATTATTATTGTTTGTCTGCTTTCTTGGGCCGTATTTTGCAATAAATTAAAACCTTCCAATGAATATTTTCATCTAGAGAGACATTTCTATGAAGCTCAGTATTATAATTACCTTTAGTAATGTTGTGTCAAGAAATCTGAAAGTGTTACACTCATATAAATTCAGGAAAACTTCAGAGAATATTTAGAAGAGAGCAATAGTTAAGCTTTCTTTGTCAGCTTGAACAGATGACCCAGCGTGACCAGGCATTAAAGTGCCAAGTGGGCTGGAGGTTGCTATTACACCCACACCTCTTCACTTAGAAATAAAAACATTTCCTTTACATCTTGCTTCCCTGTCAACGCGCACAAAAAGAAGCAGTGGGACATGAGGAACAGATGTGAAGGGTGCAAGCCTTTGCACATCTGCCTGCTGTGCTTGAGAGAAAGCTTAATGCATCAGACATAGAAGCTTTGTTGAGCAGGGAAGGGTTATCATCCGGATGTGCTGCGTGCAAGCATGTCAGCAGGCTATGTTAAGATTGATTTGAGGAAGATTTATCTTCCTGCTTGTAACCCGACAAAGAATATATATATATAAAAAAAAAAAACAAGTTTTGATGCCTTGCCCAATTTAAAGCTTTCATTTGTCTTCACTGAAGTAGTGTTATGATTCGTCACTGTAGCAAACCAGGCCCAATCGCAGAACTCTCAAATTTTCTAGTTTCTAGTTTATTAAAAGAACAGTTAAACTTGCAACAAAAGGTGTCCTTGGCAAAAGGCCAGATGGAAAGAACTAAGGTTGTCTGTGGCAAAGGCCAGAGGGAAAAATTAAGGTTGTCCGTGGCAAAGTCCAGAGGGAAAATGTTCAGGATGTTGTGGGAAACAGTCTGTCAGAAGAACAGGCAGAGTTCGTGGCAAGCTGCTGAGAACAGGTTTGAAGAGTTGACTGAGAAGGTGCGCCAAGATTAAAGTTGGGAGCCAGGGTCCATCGACTGCTGATAAATGCTGAAGATCTGGCAACGGTTCTGTGTTCTGTAAATCCTTCCTACCAATCAAGAATTCCTACCAAGACTCACTGCGCATGCGCACAACACATTACGTCATTTATCGAAGCTTCGTCAGGAATTTGTCCTACCAGACAGCTGTTCTGAGCGAAAGCGGTGAGTGTTTAACGTTTTCTGCTTACAGTAATTTAACCTAATGCCGATTTCTAGCTTTTGTTTTGTTTGAGTCTTGTTTGAGTCTTTTGTCTTTTGCGGACTAGTTCTGTCATGCAGTGTATGTATAGCACCGTACTCTGATATCAGTAAATGTTCTTTTTGGAATGCTTATGTATTTCAGTCTTTTCAGTCGTTTGAATCAACTAACTTATGCTGGGTAAATGAGCGAATTTAACCACCTATAAGAAACGATTGCATTGCCATTTTCAAGCTAACAGCAGCTATTAATAAAGGAATTAGCAAATGATTTATACAACCCAGTCAATAGACACATAACAATGCAGTTGTCTTAATTTTTTTCTAGACAAGGCAGAAGATTACTGTGTGGTGTGCTGCATGCTGGAGAGAGATGCTGAGCACAGCATGATTGAAATGGTAAAGATGATCATATAAGAATTATTCTAAAAGCATAAGTAGTAAGTTGTGAGTTCTAAATAAATGTGTTTCTTCTTTAAGTGGAAATTCTCAGTTGCATCGATGTAATGACGTTCACATTTTCAAATTGTATTGTTTCTATTATATTTTTGTCTCACAGTGACAGTGTGGGACATGCGATGGGCTCATTTCGGATGTGTCAACTATACAGATGACACTTGTAGAAAATGTTTGTAGTTAGTAAATTTATTTTAATTGAATGTTAAGTTACTGTTGTGTAGTTCTGTTTTAATTATTACTTTTTTTCACTCAACAGGTGATTCTACTGTTTTCCTTATGAGATATTAGAACTGGCCAGCACCTTTGGTTCTCTGAATTTTTTTATTCTTTTTTTTCACCTGTTTTGAATTGGGTTTTAATAAAAAGAAATACTTCAACCTCAACTGCGGTCTGGTCTCCCCTTTAATAATTTGAAATGTTCTTATACATTATACAAATGTTCTAATATATTATTTGAAAATCCTCCATAGCCATCCATATGGGGATAGTTTAAAACAACCTAATTTAAGTATCTGTGTAAAAGCTTACTCAAATAAACCATATTCTGACGAAGTAATTTTAACTGTCAGAACATACTACTGTTACGTTGCGTGGTGTTGAGGACCCAATTGCAGGTACGAGGCAGGTTCTCAAAAAACAACCCTTTATTGGGTGTACACGGGGAAAACAGAAGATGGAGGAAAAACAATGTTCACGCAAAACTCAAAGTCCAACTCTTCATGGGGAGGCTCCGCTGCGAGGTGTCCAAAGACCAGAACTCAGACTCTTCTCAAGGAACGTGGCGACCTGGGAACCAGGGCAAAAACTCTCATGAGTCACAGCAGGCGGGAAGTCGATGCCACTCAGCCAGTCCATCCGATGTATCAACTGGGTGACTAACTGGGTCATCGCCGTTGCTCTTACAGCCAGCGGATCGCGCTTGTCGGACAAAAAATCCTGGCGCGACAGAGCGCGTAGCGTGCCTGCTGGGTCCATACGTGGATGGATCATTCTGTTACATTATGTGGTATTGAGTACCCAAATGCAGGTACGAGGCAGGCTCTCAAAAAACAACCCTTTATTGGGTGTACATGGGTAAAACAGAAGGCGCTCCGGCTGGAGGAAAAACAATGTTCACACAAAACTCAAAGTCCAACACTTCACGGGGAGGCTCTGCTGCGGGGTGTCCAAAGACCCAAACTCAGACTCTTCTCAAGGAACGTGGCAACCTGGGAACCGGGGCAAAAACTCTCATGAGTCACAATACAAAAAAATACAGGAAAGCTTCAATCTGAGAGTGCGGTAGCATATTCTGACGGGGTAATTTTGACTGTCGGAACGTCCTACCTTCGTATATCAGTGTGGTTGTTACAGAACAGTTTATTTAGGACCCAAATGCAGATACAAGCAGGCTCTTCCAGAACAAAAACCCTTTATTGGGTGTACACAAAGGGGAAACAGAAGGCACTCCAACTGGAGGAAAAACAATGTTCATGAACTTAAATTCAAAAGCTTCTTCTATGGAGGCTCCACTGGAGGGTGTCCAAAAACCAAACTCAGACTCTCATGAGTCGAAGTCCATAAATCACAGCAAACCACAGCCTGAGAAAGCCTGTACCACTCTGCAGGTGAGACAATGCACAGTAAGATTTTCTGATGATGAGATACTGTATGTCTGTCGATCTGTGCTACCTCATCTGAGGATGTTTTGCGGAAGTAGGAAATCTCAACAGAACACCAGTAGCAGGGAGAGAGCTTAAGTACTGGTGCGGCGATGACGGAATGAGCCGCAACTGAGGAGAGCGAACAGGTGGCAGCAATCAGGTCTGGACTTGCTTGCCATTGCAGGGGAGCCGGCATGCCTGAAAGAAAAGGAACAAAACAAAAGCAGAACGGGCGGCCGTACCATGACAAGTACAGCTTTAATAACTGAATAGTCTTCTTTGTTTGGCCTGAGAGGTTTTTTATTTTGTGAGGGCCGAAAAAACAGGAACAATGGATAGGTAGAATGTGGTCAGACCAGTACAGGTGGACAGTACATGTATACACACATGCATGACTTATTAAACTTGTAATAGCATGTGTGTATTTCCACGTGTTATACAGTACATTGTCACACAGCATCATTTATGACTGCTGTGTCAGATGGCTGAATCCATCATTTCTCTTCCTGCTGGAGGTTTAAGCAAGAGAAATAGGTAAATGTAGTGTGTCCAAGCTGCTGGAAGGACAAGAAAACAGAGTTCTTTGCCAGGAGGAACACTACAAAGAACAGTTCCTGAATGTTAGTCCCTTGTTTACATCCTGCAAATCAAAACTAAGAAACACCAACACAAGCCAGTTCCACAAGACTATCTATCACGTGCACACCCACGCCCACACACATGCACACAGTGTTCCATTTAGGGTTGGCCCTCACAGAGATATTAAGACAAACACACTTGTTTATCTGTTGTCACCATCGTCTCTGATTCTGACACATGTATGACTACGTTATGTTCTTGTGAAAAGAATCCTAACAAGCACAAATGGGTGTTTGTAAGTGACACAATGTAGGGATTACAGTGCTGGTGACCCCTGCTATGTTTTTAAAAATGGCCCAACTGGTTTAACCAACGCACAAGAAGAAGACAGGAGAAGATGAAAAGTTCCAGATCTTTTGTCAGAACTTGTCAGGGACCGGCTGTGTCGGTCTGGAGATAGGGAACTGCAGTGGTGTCGGCTTTCCTCTGGAGGGCATCGGTGACTGTGAGAGACCAGCCGGCGAGACGCACCTGTGACCAATGACTAATTAACTCTCTATTTAAGACACTGTCACCTGGTCACCAGTGTCAGATTGTTGAGGTTCCAGAGAGACAGAGGAGCTTGTGACGGTTTGCTCTTGGATTTTAACCTGTTCTGTGACTTACCTTTCATTTGTGCTGTTCCCTGATGTCATCATTCCCCATGAGTTAGACTGAGTTTGTTTCTGGTGTGTAAGTGAAGATTCCCGTTACGTCAGGTTGTTTTTGTTTAGCCATTGACCCTCTGGAGGAGCGCTTGGAACGCTTTATGTTCGAAGTTTTGAGAATTTTGTGATTAAAGTCTGTTGTCCTTTACGAGTGTGCGGTCTGCGTTTGGGTCCCGTTCTCCATTCCGTAACAGAACTAAGTACCTCATCCTCTGTGATAGCTGTTTCCATTCATGTCATACAGGAAGCACATACTCTCCCTGCTCAACTGTTTTTGCAGAGTAATGCAGATATCAAACATGTATAGATGGATGGAGTACCAGTACTGGACCTAAAAATCCTCTTGTTTTTTTTTACAAATTTGTAAATCAAAAAGATTACTGATGAAAAGTCCTGGTTAAATCGACTGATGTAAAAATGGAGGTACAACGATAAAGAAAAAAGAATAAGGGTTTGTGTTCAAAGGTGAAGAGCTCCACAGTTAAACATGGTCCATTTAAGTTTGGAAACAGCCAAATTGACGCTGGACATTGAAATAAATCAGCCCCGAATAGAAATAGGCTGGAGTGGATAGCTATGCCATCAGATGGTGGCCACTGGTCACTCTCAGCCCGCCTAAGGTGACAAATGGAATAATCTTGCTTTTCACATTGGCTCATGCGAACCAGTGAGATGGTGCATTTCTTACTCACATCTGGGGTCCAGTCAAAAAGCTGGCTCAGATTTAAACTTTCTCAATAGTTCAAAAAATATTTCAACATTCCCCTTATTAGTGCCCCATAGTTACCATTTAGATTACATTATCAGTCAATACTATCTGTTTATTTGTCTATCCCCCATGCTCCGGTGGCCCTGATCAGTATGACACTGAGGAGAAAGAACAGCTGGATTGCTTTCAGAACGTTGGACCGGAAACATGACGGTGTCTTATCAAACTATCATTTTACATCCTTAAAAATTCTTGTTCTCCCTTCGACGGTATTTATCACTGACCACTCCTTTGTTGTTGATGCAGGCTGACTGCATGGAGATGCAGCCCACCAGCATTGGATCCAAACACCCCTGCGTGGCTGAAACCATAAACGTGACTGACAGGCCAATCACCTATCAAGACTTAGGGAGAGGCAGGAGCGCCGATAGCCCTCGTAAAAATCGACTCATTCCAGTTTTGCATACCCCAGACTTGCATTATTCTGCCCGCATCCTCTCCTCAGATCTCTGAGGAATGCCTTGTAACCAAATGAAAACATTCCCCTTTGCTGTGTCAGCAGACCCACTCTTTCAAGGGTTCCATCATTCCCAGCCCCGCAATGTCACACACATACACACGGCTTCCTTCATATGGGGAGTGCTGATTGGAAAGATTGCCAGTTTCACACAAGTGGAAAAAAAAAAACAGAACACCTGTAGCAAAACTCACTTAAATAATAGACTCTGTTTCTTGGAACAGGAACGAAGGATGCATGCTCCATATACCATTGCTTCAGTATGTGGGTGGACAATTATGGTGGGAATTTGTGTGTGTGTGTGTGTGTCTGTGTGTGAAACAAGCATAACTCAAGGTTTCACGGTGACACCTTTGCAACTTGGCATTTTTGTTACATGGCGTTGTGTTGAGGGCCCAAACACAGATACGAGGCAGGCGCTCCAAAAGCAAAAATAACCCTTTATTTGGGCGAAACTCAGGGGAGAACAGAAGGCGCTCCAAAAAATGGAGGAAAACAACGATCATAAAAACTCAAAAAGTCCAGATCTTCACAGGGAGGCTCACTGCGGGTGTCCGAATGACTCAGACTCTTCTCAGGGAACGTGGCGACTCTGGAAACGGGGAAAAACTCATTAGAAACAATCCACTAGCCACAGGAAAATTCATTTTGAGTGAGTCTGGTACCACTCTGCAGGTGAGGTAGGAACAAACAATGATCCAGCACCAGGGACCGGTTGGCAGCCTCTCTAAATCAGCCGCTGATGAGCCGATCAGCAACAGGTGCGCAGCCACCGCTGGATCATGGGAACCTGCACCCTCTACAGGGAGAACACAGGACAAACCACAAACACCATAAAGGGCCGGCAAGCCAGACCCTGACAGTTTTATTTTGGACGAGAGGCCAATACAACGCACCAGATCCCCTGTTGGATTTTTCTTTGTTTGACCCAAGTGCCAAAGTCAATATTTGTGTGCCAAACATCCAGAAGGTATATTATATTTTATCTCTAAAATAATCATTATCAACTCATTCCAACTGTAAGTAGTCAAACATTCACACTATTACAGTGAAATCTATGTTCCAGATCTTGGCTCCATGTTCTGCATTCTTCCATCTTAAGCTGTGTCGTGTGAGGGGCAATCTTGCTCAAGACCACCATTTACGTGAATGTAAACTTGTCTCTTCATTCTTCCTCTGAACTCTCCCTGCACTTTCCCTGTCATTTAACGTGTAATGCGCTGTGTGTTTCAGTATGTTTTCCTTTCAGTTATGCCCCTAGAATTTCTGATTGAGAAATCTGAGGGTTTCCTGCCAAATGCATCCAGAATTTCACAAAATTCATAATATTGGTGGTTATGGCAGCATGAGCCAGCTTTTATCAGAGCAGATCCTGAATTAATCTAACTGTGACCTCATTCATGTTTGCAGTCAGTTTTCTACGGTCTCCTCAGCAGATTCCAGTTCCTGTTGTTATATCACAAAGATAAGGAAGTACTCATCATGTAGCCTGTTAAACTGTGAAAACACATCAAACCCCAAACTGGCATTAGATTGCACAACTATACTCAAAGCCACGTTTCTAGGCAGTCAGCATATGCCTCATCTTAGGTTTTTGGCACCAAGGAACCGTTCTTGGATGAACCATTACGAGTTTCCAGTCTGGCAGATGTGCCTGTGGCAAAGTTTTTCTGTCCTCTGGACCACAGCTGGATGAAAAAACAGCATATCTTCTCAGGCAGCCATTAATAGACATTCCGGACTGACATATACGCTTTCTTTCTCTTCCTGTAGGTGAGTGAGTAGAGTGTGTAATCAAATATTAACTGTTGCAGTGCTTCACCTGGTTCTATATTAAGACTTGACCTTTCAGCAAGACAAATGCAGGGAAAGAGTCTGGCTTTGGGGGGCCTCTGAAATTATATTTGTTCCTCAAGTTGTCCTATCATTATCAACCACCTATTTCACTTTTACAGCGATTATCATTTATTTAGAGCTTTGGCCTTGCATTGTGGTCATATGCAACTTCAGATCACAATGAATGGTTCTCCATCTGAACATATCAGATCACCTACAGTCAGAACCTGAATTATACTGTCAGTATCAACACCATGCTGGTACTGAAATCTGTAGACTGCAACTGCAACAGAAATTAAAGTAGAAAATAAAATCTGCCATTTACTTTGCAGCAATAAAGTGAAAAACACATTTTGTTTAAGTAATGAAATAAACAGCAGATTGTATCAGTGCCAGACATTCTTTGAAAAAGTCATGTGCTACCCTAATTTATTAGAGTGGTGAAGAGCAGTGAAGAACAGTGAACAAAAGGTTCAGATTATCCTGAAAACCTGCTTGTATCAGCCAGAATTGTCTTACCTTCAGTCATGTTTTGACATTTGAACAAATCAGTTTGGAAGCCACGCCGGCTCTCAGTTCCATTCCATCAGCTGTGCGAAGTTCAGGTTCTGCTTCCTGTGTGTTTGGTGACAAGTTCGAGCAGGTCGGGCCAGTGAGGTGACTCCTTCTGAACAGCTGCATCACACTTCTTGCAGCTGCAATTACAGCTGGATACAGCCTGAAAGAACACACAAACTGCATTTGTGTGGATCTTTTGTGGATCATCATTGTAGCTGAGCTCTGATATATCTGTGTATACAACAGCCAATATGGATTTGCTGCATCCTTCACATACTGTATATCTTTTTGTGTCTGAGACTTACATTCATTCACTCCTAGACCAACATTGAGCTGTGGTTAGGGCAGTCGTGATTATTACAATATTCGTCAGTCACAATTATTTTTCATTATTCGCAATTATTTTTCATATTCGTAATTACCATCAATTGTTTATTTTATTCACAAAGTTGCATAAAATAACTATGAATCTGAGTCTGACGTCATCGTAATTCGCCAGGATCAAAAAGTCATTAAATTGCTCTTATTTATTAAGGTGTACGGTACAGTACAGAATGTGT
Organism: Pao palembangensis; assembly: GCA_015343265.1. Classification (NCBI taxonomy): domain Eukaryota; kingdom Metazoa; phylum Chordata; class Actinopteri; order Tetraodontiformes; family Tetraodontidae; genus Pao; species Pao palembangensis. Next base: position 12,374,009 of record CM027087.1, on the reverse strand, counting down.
ATTATTAAAGCTCATTATGCTAAAATTATGCTAAAAATCAGACAATATATTTGTCAATCACGATTATGTTTCTGACAATTAATCGTCTCCAGAAATTTCTAATCATGATGGCCCTAGTTGTGGCCTTAGCACAGTCTCTTCTGGGGAGGATAAACTGGTCGTTTCCTCTCGCTCTTGTCCTGATTTCTCTTGTTGCTTCTGTATGATCCTCTGCCCCCACTGTCATCAGGATGTTGGTGCATCTCTTTTGCTGGGATGGCTGCAAATGGGACGCAAAAGTGTCCTGAGAAGAGGGTCTTTACACGCCACAGGGGTCCTCGTCCGCCCTTGCATTTCTCATGCAGGATGCTTCTGCATGTGTGCAGGCTGATGATTATGTCCCACCAGGAAGTCAGTGGAGGTTAAAGAGGTTAGACTTTGGGATGAGGTCTCATGCTGTCTGTTTTTGACTTTGCTGCTCTGTGATGGTCACTTCATATTTTCTAGTCCTAACAGATACAAGACAAGGAATACCGTTTTAATACAAATGGAAATATCCGCTGGTCTGTGGTGGAGTGTGTTGATAGTGGGGTCACAATCATTTCTCCGGCTCTACTTTTACAGCCTTTCAAAAGCATCCTTCACAAAATAATGGCCCCTAATGTTTGTGGAATTTTGTGTCTTTGACGGTGAAGCAACCATCCAGGTTGGTATCCTCTTAAAAACCTTTGCTCACGCAGGTTTAAAGTTGTCTGCAACAGAACAATTATCACTCAATAATGATGTAACACAGGTTGCATTTCTCTCAGTCAACACAGTGGCTTCCTGTGGAAAAAAGGCATCGAATTTGCCCTACTTCTCTCTCAAACTCCCTCTTTCTGTCACAACAGAAGTACCCAAAAGCATTTTGTGGTATTTGTTATGATACAATGGAGAGAAAAAGTCTCTGCTGTCTCCTGACATGCTCTTCCTCCTAATGGACTGCTCCTCCAGGCATATTTAAGTGTAATGTTTATGGAGAGTGTTGTAAAGTAATTGTTGCTTGTAAGTTATAATAACAGAGGCATCATTCTTGTGTTTTATTCATGTTTACTTAGCAAGGTCTGCAGGCAGGTGGTCTAGCAGCTGCTAGGAAGAATAGAAAATGCTGAATAATACGATTGCTGTTATGTTTTGACCTGTAAAAGCTGTATTTTTATAAGAGACTTACAGTAAATTTAGTGTTTTTATCAAGTGTCTGCGATGTGTTATTGTTATTATATTCAGTTATGGCTCCTCTTCCTTTATTGACGAAATCTGGAAGATAGTTCCCTGTGACATTTGAAAACTGCTCAAGAGAAGTTTCCCTTGGTCTCCTGGTCAGTGAGCTGCAGAGGTGTCAGATGCTATATGGTTTACTGCTGGTTGCCTCTCACAAGTCTGGTTTGGACATTTCACAAATGCACCCAAACACTGAACTCTTGTGCTAAATATAATTTTGCCATGCAGCCAGAGCGGCTTTTTCACTGTTGATCAATTGCAGACTTTCATTATGTTTGGTCTCTTTGTTTCATTGGCCATCACTGCAGTTTAAGGTTTTTTTTTTTTTTCCCAGGGAATGATTGCAATGCTGTGTCTGGAGGGGTGTTTTAAAGGAAGCAGTGAACGCTTCTTTGTTAGCTACGCACATAAGGCAGTTTGTTTAGGCGAGTGTGTGTTTCCTGAGAGGGAATCTTTGACTGAAGGCCGTTTTAGTCAAGCTGCAGCAGCCGACTGTGGACGGACAGACAGACAGACAGACAGACGGATGGATGGATGTATAATCCATGCATTTATCTTTTAAACATAAACACACAAAACCAGACATCTTTCTCATGCCAGCGTCTAATAAAGGGGTCAGCAGACAAGCTCATTTAGAGATGTTCAAACAGACAGACAGACGGAGCCATGTCCATATGAAACAAAGAGGGATGGGAGGAGAGTATGATTCCTTGGCAGCAGGAACTAGGGGTTCTCTCATGGACAAATGCTAAAATATAATGATAAAACATTAATGTAGATAAAAATAACAGTGTGAATAACAGTGATTTTGCAGCCTCTAACACTGACCACAGGGTGTTTGTGCTGCTGGTGGGCGGGGGCAGTGGGGGTTACCTGTGGCAGCAGGTGTGCAGCTGCGCATCGGTGCTGATTACACAAGCTACATTAGCTCTGCTGTATCACTGTAAGATGTCAATCATCAGTCTGCATCAACGGGTTGTTCTGGTTTGGCTGGTTTCCATCTCCCCCAAATGAGGAAGCTGTTAAAGCAGACGTGCAGATGCACTAGACAAAGAGGAAATTGGTGAGTTAAAAAATGTAACGCTATTGCCTGTTACTATGGTGATAAGGGTCAATGAACGGTTGCCATGGAATTCTGTGAAGGGGAATATTTTTATTTTGAGTTGGTGCATAAGTGTGTGGTGATTTTAGGACGATTGTAGTATTTTTCCTCCTTTCTTTCTTATCCTTAAAGCCTTACACTCTCAAATGGATTTCCAATGCAAGGTAGCCATTCAAGCATCATGCTAAAATACACAGACATAGGGCGGGGAATAGAATCAGTACACCCATGTGGGTGAATGTTGGTGGCTCATATAAGCGCACGTGGAGCTTGTGCATGTGAATTCCCCCTCCCCCCTCATGCTGGTGATATCAGAGCATGTACAGTGTGCTACACTGGCAGCATATGAGCCCATCCCCCTCTTCCAGACCGAGCTGCATCATCTTCATCATGAGCAAAGTGGCTTTGGACTGTTCCTGCAGTGGTCTCACACACACACACACACACACACACACACACACACACACGAGCGCACACACTAAAAAAAACAATATAGATGCATCATTGAGACGAGATGGACATGCACACAACAGTTCACATTTTCTCCTTCCTTGTTGCCTTTATTATCCAGCCATCATGTCTAGCAGCAGTATCCAGCTGTATCAAGCTAGTAAGTCCTCTTAATAACTGAGATTTTGTACTGTTTATGGTGTATGAAAAAAGATGAATAAAAAAGCAAGCTTCCACACTTCTCACAGGCACTCATTTGCATCTATGATATTAATTGTATTCTTGAAGAGTGACATCCTTCTAAGTGTATTGATTATGAAGGCTGTGTATAATCCCTGTTATACACTCTTAACATTATTGATTTCTTTAAGATGGCGCCATCCTAGTGGCAGCCTGTTGTAGTAGCTCTGGGTATTTCTGTCTTTTTATTGTGTTGTTGTTTGTTGCTTTATTTGTACACTGTTCTGTGCATCTTCGCTACACACAACAGCAAGATGTTTTTCTAACGTTTTGGACGCTTTTTATTCATTTTAACTGCACTTGGGTCTCTTCGGATCACTGGCAGCCATGCCTGCAACACCGCTGGCATTGTGTACACCTGCGACCAGCTGACGGCCCTGGGGTACCCGATCCTCTTGGCCGGAGAGAGACCCACCATACCGGAGGAGCTAAAGAGGAGATGGCGAGGCTGCAGAGTGGGGCTTAAACGGAGGATGAAAAAGAGAAAGTTTAAGCCGTTCATTCTGGCAGTCACCAGTGGAAACGTAAGGTCACTAGCAAATAAAGTGGACGAACTGGAAGCGCTTATTAGAACACAGAGGGAGTACAGAGAGTCCAGTATCATGTGTTTCACGGAGACGTGGCTGCACGAGCAGATACCGGACTCTAACATCACTATTCCTGACTTCCAGACGCTTTGAGCCAACAGAGACACTACCGCGACCAACAAGAAGAAAGGAGGGGGATGTCTGTGTAGATTCTCACTCATCCAGGTCATGGTTATCCAAAGTAGATCCCTCTGTGTCAACTGGACTGAAAGGTTTCCTTGAAAACGTTTCGCCCTCTCTCTAGAGAGCTTCTTCAGTTCTAAGTTTGCTGGGGCAGAGCTTGAAAATATAGCCCTGTGGACCATTGGCATGTTAATGGCCCGGGTGGTCACCTGAGAGTCCTTGGCAGGGTGGTTGGCAGGGTCGTTCATCTAGTTTCGGTTGGGGTGCTTCCCCTTTGTCTGTTGGGTCACATGTTAATGAGTCTCCAGGTCTGGTCGTGAATGTTTGGAATGCTGACGAAAAGAGTGGAGAACTGCATTGTACGTGGGTGACAGAAAGTGCCTTAGTCCACCACCTCTGTTTAAAGATGTTTTTTCCAACTTGAGGTGGATGGCTTCCTTGACACCCCTCTCAAACCATCGATCTTCTCTGGCCAGCACACGTACTTGACTGTCCTCAAAGGAGTGTCCGCTTTCTTTTAGGTGTAGGTGTACTGCTGAGTCCTGTCCTGAAGAAGTGGCACGTCTGTGTTGGGCCATTCGTTTGTGGAGGGGCTGTTTGGTTTCCCCAATGTACAGTTCTTTGCATTCCTCCTGGCACTGTACAGCATAGACAACATTGCTTTGTTTGTGTCTTGGTGTCTTGTCTTTTGGGTGGACCAGTTTCTGTCTGAGTGTGTTGGAGGGTTTGAACTGTACTGGAATGTCATGTTTTTGAAAGATTCTCCTGAATTTTTCTGAAACTTCAGACAGGTAGGGGATAGAAATGCTGTGACGTTTATTTCTTTCCTCTTCTTAGCTGGGGTCTCGTTTTCTGGAGGTCTTTGTGAAGGCCCAGTCCGGGTAACCACATGTTTTGAGTGCTGTTTTTAGATGTTCCTGTTCTTTCTTCTTCCCTTGGGTTGTGGTGGGTACTTCTTTGGCCCTATGTTGTAGGGTTTTGATAACACCGAGTTTATGTTCCAGTGGGTGGTGTGAGTCAAAAAGAAGGTACTGATCTGTGTGGGTGGGTTTTCTGTAGATTTCAATACTAAGGTTTCTGTCCTCCTTGATCTTGACTGCACAGTCCAAGAAGGCCAGACTGTCTTCTTTTACGTCCTCTCTGGTGAATTTGACGTAATCATCTGTGTTATTCAGGTGGGTTGAGATCGCTTCCAATTCTTTTGTTTGAATCTTGACCCAGGTGTCATCAACATATCTGAACCAGTGGCTTGGGACGGTTCCTGTGAAAGATGACAGGGCTCTGTTTTCAACCTCCTCCATGTAGAGATTGGCAACTATGGGAGACACTGGTGAACCCATGGCACAACCATGTTTCTGCCTGTAGAAGCCCTCTCTGTATTGAAAGTAGGTGGTGTTCAAACAGAGGTCCAGCATGGTGCAGATTTGGGTTGGTGTTAAGGCTGTTCTCTCTGGAAGGCTGTCGTCCAACAGAAGGCGCTTGTGGATGGTCGCTGTTGCCTCAGTGGTAGGGGGGGAACTCGCCGTGTTTGTGAACAACAGGTGGTATCACCCAGGGCACATTACTTTTAAAGAGCGGATCTGCAGCTCCGACATCAAGGTCGTAGCCGTCGGACTTCGTCCATATTATTTGCCAAGGGAGTTTACCAGTGTCATCGCCATCACTGTTTACATTTCTCCATCTGGAAATGCGGAAGCAGCGTGTGACGTCATCCACACTGTGACTGCGGGACTACAGACAAAACACCCTGGGGCTTTTGTCATCATTATAGGTGACTTTAACCATGTGCGTCTGTCATCCACACTCCCAACTTTCCACCAGTTTGTAACATGTACCACCCGTAAAAATAAGACTTTAGACCTGCTGTATGCAAATATGAAGGATGCGTACAGTTCCACTGCACTGCCACCACTGGGCAGGTCAGACCACAACCTAGCCCTGCCCTCACCATTATACAAGCCTGTGGTCCAGCAGCACCCAGCCACAGTAAGGACAGTGAGGAAATGGTCTCCTGAGACCATGGAAACAGTGCGCGAAGCGCTGGAGGCCACAGACTGGGATGCTCTGTATGAGCCGCATGGTGAGGACATTGATAGCCTGACTGACTGTATCTCTGAGTACATTAGTTTTTGCATAGACAATACCATCCCCACTAAAGAGGTCTGCTGCTACCCAAACAACAAACCATGGGTAACAAGTGATCCTTGAAGGTCCTTCTCAATGAGAAGAAGAGGCCTTTAGATCAAGAGACCGTGCAAAACTCAAGCAGGTACAAAGGGAGCTCAAAAGCAGCATCAGGGAGAGCAGGAACAACTATAGAAGAAAACTGGAACACAAAATGGAGGAGAACAACACCAGAGACTTTTGGAGTGGGAAGAGAGAGAACCGGTTTTCAGAGGAGAGGTGGGGGAGCTGCTGAGGGGGACAAACGACGGGCCAACGAGTTGAACCTGTTTTTCAGGTTAAGATTCAACTCCACCCCAGGTGGTCGTTCTACTGCTTATCAAAGCAACAACCCCCCACCTCCTCCTACCACCTCCTGCCCCACACCATCCCCGTCATCCCCATCTCCTTCTCCTCCGCAGATATCCACCATGGACTTTTTCACACCTCCTGCCCTTGGGACATCCTCACAGCCCCCACATACCCTCATTACCTCCTGTTGCAGACACCTTTCTGCACCACCCTCTTCACCTCCACTCCTCAACCCACTGCTGACATCCACTTCAGACCGTGCCATATCCCCCACCCCCCAATCTGGACTCCGCATTACATCCAGTCAGGTGAGGAAAGAGCTGGAGAGGCTCAAACAGAGGAAAGCTGCTGGACCGGACTGCATCAGCCCTCGTATGTTGAAGGCATGTTCCAGCCAGCTCTGTGGAGTTCTCCAGTACCTCTTCAACCTAAGTTTACACCTTCAGAGAGTGCCAGTGCTTTGGAAAACATCTTGCCTGGTCCCAGTGCCCAAAAAAGGACAACCTGTTGCACTGGAGGATTACAGGCCGGTGGCACTGACCTCTCACATCATGAAGGTCATGGAGAGACTGATCCTGGCACACCTCAGACCACTGGTGTGACCATTGCAGGACTCCCTGCAGTTTCCATATCAGCCCCATGTTGGTGTTGATGATGCAATCATCTACCTGCTGCAGAAGGCTTATTCCTTAACAGACAGACCTAACACCTCAGTCTGCATCATGTTCTTCGACTTCTCCAGCACCTTTAACACTATCCAGCCCATGCTGCTGAAGGCCAAACTAGAGACTATGCGGGTGGGTGGTCCCCTCGTCACTTGGGCCAGTGACTATCTGACGGGCAGACCTCGGTTTGTTAGATTAAAGAACTGTGTGTCTGGTCGTCTGATTAGTAACATCGAGGCCTTACAGGGAACTGTGCTGTCTCCCTTCCTCTTCACCACTTACACGTCAGACTTTAAGTACTGCACTGAATCGCGTCATCTGCAGAAATTGTCTGGCACGGCCATTGTGGGGTGTGTGGAGGGGGGGAGGGAGGCTGAGTACAGGGACCTGGTTAATCGCTTTGTGAAGTGGTGCAGGGAGAACTAGCTGAAGCTGAATGTGGCGAAGACGAAGGAGATGGTGGTGGACTTCAGAAGGAAGGATTTAGTGGAATTATACAGGTACTTGGGAGTTACACTGAATAACAAACTGGACTGGTCCACCAACACAGAGGTCATCTACAAGAAGGGCCAGAGTCGACTTTACTTCTTGAGGAGGCTCAGGTCCTTTAATGTCTGCAACAAGATGTTGTAGATGTTCTATCAGTCTGTTGTGGTGAGCACCATCTTCTTTGCTGTGGGTGCGGGCATCAAGGCAAAGGATGCCAACAGACTGAATAAACTGATTAAGAAGGCAGAGTTTGTTGGCTCTAAACTTGTCACCCTGGAGGAGGTGGTGGAAGACAGGATGCTGGCAAAACTGCTGGCAATCATGGAAAATCCCTCTCACCCCCTCCACAAAACACTGGACAAGCTAAAGAGCAGCTTCAGCAACAGACTCATTCAACCCCGCTGCTTTAGGGAACGATACAGGAAATCGTTCCTATCTATGGAAAATAGACTGTACAAGTCATTTACCTCTGTCAGAGCCACAACTCAGATTAAAATCTACCCGTCATCTCTGGAACATACATATTCTATTTATTCTATCTATTCTATTCTATCCTTTGCACATTCCATTTATATTCTATTTGTATATTTATGTAAATGTATTTTTATTTTTCTAGCTTAGTACTTTGTATTATTGTAGTTTTTATTGTTTCACCGGACCGCTGTGACAAACCAATTTCCCTTCAGGGATGAATAAAGTTGTCTCACTCTCTCTCTCTAAACGTGCATGTCAGACCAAAAGAGCTCTTTCTAAATGATGCTAAGCTCACAGTCACGTTAGTGGCCATATGACGCTACAGTTTGCCCTTTAAAAGACAAGTGTGGCTGCAATTACAGAATTACAGAAAACTGTACTTTACAACTTAAATCAATAAGATGTCAGCTGCTCTTGTATCAAATGTTGCCAGGGCATTCTTGTTTATTGGTACTGTGGGATTCCCCACACACCTGTAATAAGTTTACATGGTTGATTGAAGATGTTTTACATTGAATGTGCTTTGTTTACAGTGCACTAATGGACAGTGGGATGCTGATAGTGTTGAAGCTAATTCACACGTCGCAAAAAATCTCATCACTTAACACGAATGTGTATGCCAGACAGTTTGCGGCCACGCCTCAGCAATTGCCTTTTCCAGCATTTTCCCTCTTTAGCAACATCAAGTGAGACCACACATGCCTGTGTGTGTAAACCATATGAGCAGGCATTTAGGAAAACATTCGGGAACTAAAAGGAATTCTGAAAATGTTTTTTTTAACCATGTAACAGGTGCAAAATGATTCTTCCTCCAACTCCACCTCCAGAAAGCTGAAGCTCCATCTCCAAGATGAGGGTGGGGCAAGACTGTAAGATGAGATCATTGTCTCACCAAGAGGTCTGTGTAGATTCTCACTCATCCAGGTCATAGTTATCCAAAATTAGATCTCTCTGTGTCAACTGGACTGAAAGGTTTCTTTGAAAACATTTCGCCCTCTCTCCAGAGAGCTTCTTCAGTTCTAAGTTTGCTGGTGCAGAGCTTGAAAATATAGCCCTGTGGACCATCAGCATATTAATGGCCCGGGTGGTCACCTGAGAGTCGTTGGCAGGGTGGTTGGCAGGGTTGTTCACCTAGTTTCGGTTGGGGTGCTTCCCCTTTGTCTGTTGGGTCACATGTTAATGAGTCACCAGGTCTCGTCAAACGGTGTGAACGTTTGGATTGCTGACGAAAAGAGTGGAGGACTGCATTGTACGTGGGTGACAGAAAGTGCCTTAGTCCACCACCTCTGTTTAAAGATGGTTTTTCCAACTTGAGGTGGATGGCTTCCTTGACACCCCTCTCAAACCAGCGATCTTCTCTGGCCAGCACACGTACTTGACTGTCCTCAAAGGAGTGTCCGCTTTCTTTTAGGTGTAGGTGTACTGCTGAGTCCTGTCCTGTCCTGAAGAAGTGGCACGTCTGTGTTGGGCCACACAAACCAAGAGGTTTTGGCTCTCTGATTAACATGTTCCAGCATGAGCAAGGTGTGACACTGACACTTGGCCTGAAGAAAGAAGTCCAGCACTTCCTCAGACAGGAAGAATAATCGTAGATCCTTTTTTTTAATGGTATATTTCTGCCTTTTGTCATTTATCTTTTCATTCCCTGGAATTTATAGCACATTTTTATTGTTAATAATCAAATTGAAAATCATCTGACAGCCCTAGTTTTGATACCTACAGGTTTTGTATAATAGAAATTTAAAAATCTAGATAATGTCACATCCTCTAGTGCAGGCTGACACGCAAGGAGTTGAAGTAGCAACTAGTGTTACACACTAATGGAAAAGGCCCCTCGGGGACGTCTGATAAAGACTTCTTCCCCATCCAAACCACCTCGGACACACACTCAGGAAGCCTGCCGTCCAAGTGCTGAATCCTGTCAGGTCCCATTGCCTTCATAATAGAAGGAAACCTCTATCCTTTTACATTATTTGTATTTTTGTTAGCAAGGATGTGCAGCTCCTGGCTCTTTTAGCAGATCACCTCTTAGACAATTGAGCAGCAGTCCGTGTCTTTGTGTGATATCATTTATTGATTTTGCAGCACTAATCTCCCCGGTTGATGCCTTTGTTGAACCAGCCTGTAGACTAAATGATCACTAATTAATCGTTTAGAATCACTAATGAATCACTAATGAAACACTAATGAAGTGTTTGAGAACCTGATCCAAGTCCCTAATGTTCAGTCAGAGTGAAATAGGGTTTCAAAGAAATCATTGTGGTGATATTGTAACTCTTTATCAATCATTTGTTACAGAGTAGTAGGATAGCTTTAGCCTTTGCATCTGTATAAACAGTAGATTTAGTAAATCATGTTAGGGAAGAATACATTTAAAATCAAGGTTTCAGTTTGGGCACATTTAAAACCTAATATTTTAAACTGATTAAACATTTAAAGATACGAGATTCCTTTTCAGCGGTAGGAGCAGTTAGGGATCACTTCTGTGAGGGTTTTTAGCTTAGCATCATTTTCTCTGGTTTATTTCAAGCCTGTTATCATCTAGTGTGGTGACTGTGTTTGTGTTCTCTCTGCAGGGCTGGCATCGACGACGTGGAGACAGATGTGGTGGAGATTGAGGCAAAACTCGATAAGGTACAACCAGTGTTGGGAAAGTTCATATTCTACATCAGGCATGGGCAAACTACAGCCCGGGGGCCATATACAGCCCGTTAACAGAAATGAAAAAAAAAATTCCAACCTATTCGACCTTGTCATAAAAATTATTTAAATGATCATACAACGCATTTTTGCTGCTTTGTCAAATCAAATTTTGTCTTGAACTACATGCCGCTGCTGTCGCTTCCTCCGTGCTGCTTCCTGTTTTGATGACACAATCGGTGCCGCGACGCTGCTGGCTAGTGTTGCCAGATGTGTTTTTTCTTTAAAACATGTTTACGGTGTGTTTTAGTCAGGTTTTTGCTTGAAATCTGGCACCGTATTAAACGAAGATGAACTGAGAGAGCGTGTCGTTCACAGACACCAGAATAAACGAGTTCACAGTAATGTTCATCAGGCGACAGATAGATAAATACATAGACAGAAACTTTATTAATCTTCAAAAGAAATTCACATTTCCAGCAGCTCGAAAGTGTAAACACACAAGGGCATGCAAATCTCAGGAGAATACTAAATACTAAAACACTAAATACTAAAACTAAGCTAAAATACTAGATACTAAATAGTAAAACTACAATGTGCTAAACTGTAGCTATAATGTGCAAAAACTCTGAAGAGGTAGGCTTCTAGAAAATACAGTCTCATAGAGATAAAAATACAGTCACAGTGCAATGTAACAGTGTGAAATAGTGTGTAGGTCCAGAGCTCTACATTGTCCAGGGCACTACATTGTTTATCGTTCTCTCTGTGAGGTGTTGAAGAGCCGAATGGCATGGGGGAGGAACGATCTCCTCAGCCTGTCTGTGGAACAGGACAGTAACAACAGCCTGTCACTGAAGCTGCTCCTTTGCCTGGAGATGGCGCTGTGCAGTGGATGGTTTGGATTGTTTATGATGGACAGGAACCGGTTCAGCGTCTGTCGCTCTGTCACAGGCTGTCCAGCTCTACACCAACGACAGAGCCTGCCTTCCTCACCAGTTTGTCCAGGCGTTTGTCCTTTTCTTGAGGCTGCCCCCCCAACACATGACTGCATACAGGAGGGTGCTGGCTACCACAGACTGGTAGAAGATCTTTAGCAGCTTCCTGCAGATGTTGAAGGACACCAGTCTTCTGACGAAGTACAGATGGTGCTGTCCTTTCCTACACAGAGCATCTGTGTTGGCAGTCCAGTCCAGCTTATCATCCAGCTGCACACCCAGGTATTTGTACATGTGCACCACCTCTACACAGTCCCCTTTTATGATGACCAGCTCTGGGTGCGGTCTGGGTCTCCTAAAGTCCACCACCATCTCCCTGGTCTTGGTGGTGTTGAGAAGCAGGTGGTTGGATTCGCACCATGTGACAAAGTCCTTGATTAGTTTCCTGTACTCTTCCTTGTGTCCACTCCTGGTGCACAATGGCCATGCCGGCTGCGAATTTCTGTACATGGCAGAGCTCTGAGCTGTACTGGAAGTCAGAAGTGTACAGGGTGAACAGTACTGGAGAGAGCACAGTTCCCTGCCACTGTCCAGGTGGGACAGAGAACGGTGGAGCAGGAAGATGATGGCATCCTCCATGACCGTTTTCTCCCGCTAAGCAAACTGCAAAGCGTCAAGACCATGCTGGGTCTGTGGCCTCAGGTGATGGAGCAGCAGCTGTTCCATGGTCTTCATCACGCGCAATTTCAGGACGACCGGCCTAAAGTCAATCAGCTCGCTAGGACGTGGCTTCATTGGGACTGGGATGATGCAAGATGTCTTCCACATCTGGGGAACCTTCCCCTGCCCCATACAGGGCTGCAGGGGGTGTCCCAGCTCTTGCTTTCTGTAGCGCTCTTTCGCCTCCCTGAGCTGGACTCTGAGTTCCTTCTGAGTTCCATCTGAGTTCCTTCCGCCTAATCTCCTGGGTGTCGCCATCTTTAAATGCCTTTTTCTTCTGGTTAAGAAGGCCTTTGATGTCGCTTGTTATCCAGTGCTTGTTGTTAGCAAAGCAGCGTACAGACCATACTGGAACTACAGTGTCCATACAGAAGTTAATATAGTCCGTGGTGCAGTCTACCATCTCCTCCATGGAGGAGATGCTTCCCAGTTCGTGGTCTCGATGCAGTCTTTCAGCGCTTACTCGGCTTCAGGAGACCACTTCTTGAATGAGCGTGTTGTTGTTGGCAGTCTTCTCACTCTTTGTTTGTAGTGTGGTTTGAGCAGAACCAGATTGTGGTCTGCTTTCCCCAGTGCAGGCAGGGGCATAGCTCCATATGCATCCTTAACAATTGCATACATCACGTCTATAGTCCTCGTCCCTCTGATAATAGAGTACATTCAGTAATGAATTAGTTTATATTGCCCTCTGGGATTTTTACTTGCATCTCTCCTAATGAAAATATTGATGTGAGGACTACATCTCTTACTGGTCCTGTCTGATGGTCTCGATCCACCTCCAGCTTTGGAAGAGACAGCTTCTGTCTCCCCCACTCAGAGATACATGTCTGCCCCACTCAGAGATACATTTTTACTTTTCTTTGTTCTTGCGCCATTTTCGGCAGGCGACACTTTGACGTGTTAAAGGAATGTGTATCCATTATCACATGTCATACAGAAACAGAAAACACAGATATTATTTCTGCGCCCAACAAGTTGGGACCCTCTGCTGAACTTTTGAGCTAGTCAGTAAAGACCAGGGTGATGTCAGGGCTTGTATTATGGTGTCTGTTCTGCAGAAGTGCTGTTAGAAAACTGTTTCCTGCATGAGCTCAGCTGTGGTTATCCTCATTCATGCAAGGAGCCATTCGGGCCCCCAACATTCTACCAGTCAAAAAATCCAACAGATTGATTACCCTGTCAGTCATGTGACTATTTCCTGTTAAACATGGATGCTTTCGGTGGTGCAGCAGGATATACCACCTAGAAAATTACAAAATTCTTTAGAACTTTGTAAGCTTTAAGATTAAAGATTTACTGAACTTCCTTCAATCATCGTTCCACCTTACCACTCATCAACACACACACACACACACACACACACACACTCTAGCTCTGTGCACACAGCGGTAATAACAGCATGAGGTTCTGTAGTTTATCATATTGCCTGTAAAGTGGGAATGTGCCCTGGCTGCCAGTAGGTGTGAACAGCACATGTTTACAAGTAGGTTTTTGCTTTTATAAGGCTGATTGTACAACGGCAGCTCAAAAACCTTTTTAAAAACCTGGAATTTTGGGTCATGCTTGCAGTATCCCATAAGGATGAGGTTAAAGCTTGTCAGGCTGTTTTACAGTGCTGGTTTAGACTGAAACACCTCATCCATTATGCAGAGTTTTATAGGTACATTCATGATCCAGATGGGGTGCTGATTAATTTAGTCCTTTATTCATTATCTCTAGTGTTGAGCATAAAGATGACATTTTGGTTTAATTTAGCAACAGGGACAGCAAAGCGAAGCACTGATTAGCACCGATTAACCTGTCCAGGGTGGATTCCTGCATCTCTCCCACTGACTGCTGGGATAGACTCCTGGGTGGATGATGGATGGATGGGTGGAAAATGAAGGTCATCAGAAGCAATAAAGGAGATGTGCCCCGATCTTATTAATTTGCTCTTTTTAGCACAGGAGGTTTAATAATTGTTCCACTTTTAATTTGGATAACAGACATATTCCTTTAAATAGCTACGATTCAGATCTAGACGTAGGGATTATTCAGAACTCCAAATGCTTTAAAGCTTTGTTTAATGTTTTATAGACTCTATTAATATCTAAGCACTATATAAAAGCTCTGTAAATAGAATGCTTTTTTGTTGCATTTTTTTAATGATTATTTCTGTTTCTTCCACAGCTGGTGAAGCTCTGCAGTGGGATGATAGAAGCCGGCCGAGTCTACGTCAGCGCCAACAAGCTTTTCGTCAACGGCATCAAGGATCTGTCGCAGCAGTGCAAGAAGGAGGAGACGATATCGGTGAGCACAGCCGGCATCTGAGCGCAGATCTGTGCGTTCTCTGCAGGGGCCATTTCAACAACTGGTGCACATTCTTGCAGCTCTGTACTTGAGGAACGTACACAGACCAGTATATACAGTAGCATTCAGGCTCTGAGTCATCCAGCTGTTTTAAAAGTGACAGGCGTTACCACATGCACGCAGGAAGCATGTAATGTGGCGACATACGAAGACATGTGAAATCTGTTTTATGGCTATTTTCATTGACAAAAACATTTGGACTATTTTCTCTCAGCACAGATGTCACCCTGCTCTGCTTTATAACACACTGTGTAGTGTCATTTTAATAAAAACTCATATAAGATACATAAACCACTTCAACAGTGCTGGACAGAAATAGCCATGGAAGCACTAATGTGTGTGTGTGTGTGTGTGTGTGTGTGTGTGTGTGTGTGTGTGTGTGTGTGTGTGTGTGTGTGTGTGTGTGTGTGTGTGTGTGTGTGTGTGTGTGTAGGAATGCCTTGAGAAGTGTGGAGAGAGCCTACAGGAAATTGTCAACTACCATATGGTAAGAAAAACGTCAGCTATAGCCACAGGTCAGAGGTGGGGTGTTGATACGACACACCCTCACACACACACACACACACACACACACACACACATTAACTGTGACCTCACTCTACCAGTGAATCTGTCCGCACAGGCCAGTCCAGAGGTGTGTCAAACTCAAACCACATGCTTCACCATATGTGTACAGCCACTAAATACACACACACACACATTTATTCATATTGCCCTTGATGACTAAGTGTAATGAAGATGCTTGCTCGCTCTCTGAATCGGTTGCTTTTACCTTAAGGCAGCTCCAAACAAATGTTCATATTTTGGAGAGTGTGTGTGCAGTTATGACTACAGGCGGTATAGTTGTGTTTTGAGTTGGCTGTAATTGTAAAGTATGTGTTTAAAGTAAACAGGACTGGCATGAGGTCTACAGTCTCACAGATGGTAACAAAGGTTGTAAGTTCGAAGCGTTTGGGATCGACGGACAGGCCTCATGTTCTGGTTTAGTGATCCTTTTTAGGCCAGTTCTGCTGATGTTCCTGCATGTCTGATTTCTTTTATGCTCCTTTCTCCCGCTACACCAGCTATAATCTGGCTTGATCTCTTTCCCCTATTTTTCATTAAAGCCCCTCAAGGCTTTATTGCACTTCAGCAAGGTCAGGCCTGTTGACTTTAAATCTCTTTTCCGATCAAATTAAAGCACTGTGCACTAGATGGGACCCATCCACTGCATCGCACCAGTATAATGTGCTTCTTGTTGAGTTCCTTTCCAACATGTGCACAGTTGTTCCAGCATTCAGATTTACGACACAGCCCACATTTTTTTTTTCCTTGCATGGTGACTTTGTTTCACCTGCTTCCTTCGCTCAGCCTTTTCAGTCCCTCTTCATCCTGTTTGCCATCACTTACCCTTCACCACAGGCTGCCCACTCCTTCACTCTGACCTCCAGAGCTCTGTGAACAGCTCATCTGGTACATGACATGTATGAAACGATGGAGGACGTCTTCCTTTACACAGACAGCAAATTAGTTTGCTCCTATTTAGTTCAGGTTCTCTGGTGGGGACTATGCTGAAGAACCTGCTGAAGGTTGACTTGGTTGTTGCTGACTTGGTGCTAGAAGCTTGATCTCCTTGATGACCTGCCAGCTAAATCAAGAAGCACTCATTAGTGGATGCATCGCTTGAAAATCACAAAAAAGTCACAACAGACAGACAAATCTTGTGGTAAAATGGCTGAAATAAAAGATCTTAATTAAGCTAAGAAAGGGAGAATTTTGTAATTTTGCAAGGTTAAGCAGAATCTGTTGAGGCAGCAGCTCACACGTGTGTGCATGTCCGTATTTCTCCTTCTTTTTCCTTCTATGCCTATGGCACAAGCTGCTCCAGAAAAAGCTCGAAGATGTTGTGCTTCTACCTAGTGGTGAGGATTGGTCGCTGCATCCTGACAGCAATCGATCAAAATTTTAAGCCTGCTGAGCTCACAATATATCATTAATAACAGTCATGTTCCACAGCTCTGTTCATTCTTCACAGATTTTATTTGACCAGGCCCAGAGGTCCATCAAGCAGCAGCTTCACACCTTCATTAAAGAGTGAGTATCCAGTCCAAGATGACTGGCCATAAATACAGTATATGTAGATCTGGTGTGGAATCTCGGCATCTTACATTTTTCTACACCAACTTCAGGGATATTCGCAAGTTCAAGGACACTAAGAAGCAGTTTGACCGTGTGCGTGAAGACATGGAGCTGGCTCAGGTGAAGAACGCCCAGGCGCAGAGAAACAAGGTGCACGAAGCAGAAGAGGCCACGCAGACCCTGATCCTGAGCCGCAAAGCCTTCAGACACCTGGCGCTGGATTACGTTCTACAGGTGAAACGTGCAAGCGCTTTTCTTTAAAAAAAAATAAAATAAAAATTCCAATAGTTGGTGCTGCTGTCATGCAGCATTAACTGAAATTGAATAGGTAAAAACAACAATAATAAGTATTTTATTCTCATAGATAAATCTGAAGAATTTTTTTTTTTTTGGCAGATTAATGTTCTTCAGGCAAAGAAGAAGTTTGAAGTCCTGGATGCAGTAAGTCAGATGCAGTCTTTTTATCATCACAGTGTGATTCTGTGTATTTTGTTCACATATGCATGCATCCTCATACTGTATCTCCTGCAGATGTTGTCTTTCATGCGTGCCCAGTACACTTTATTCCAACAAGGATATAACATCCTGGATGAGATCGACCCCTACATGAAAAAACTGGCTGCACAGGTGAGAGCGAAGGAATGCAGATTGATGGTTTTTGATGTGTCTTTTTAAAAATGCTTGACCTTACCCAACCGAAGTTAACTGGCGCCCCCTGCTGTTTTGCTCCCTGCAGCTGGACCAGCTGGTCATTGACTCAGCCATGGAGAAGAGAGAGATGGAGCACAAGCACGCCCTGATCCAGCAAAGGGTGAGACAGCTGCTTTAAGCAGATACATTCCCTTCTCCTCCTCCTCTACCTACAGTCACTTTGTCATAAAATCAGAGCAAGTATCCTCTATTGCAGTATTTTAGTGAGAGTTTGCAAAAACAAATTCTCAACACATATAACAGGACATCGACGATGTCAAAGAATTCTAGAGCTCAACGGCGCTGACTGTAGCTCAGACTGTGATGAAGATTACATTATGTCAACAGTAAAATGACAGAAGCTTTAAAAGAAAAGATGATATTATTCCTGAATACTAATCTGAGTTATCTTTGTTCATTGCTTCAAAGAAGTAAAGTTCATCTGCACAGAAGCATGAAGAGCATCTGTTAACAGAAAAGACTCCTTGACTGAGTTAAGCCTAGTACACGCGGCAAGATTTTCGGCGTTTTAGACGCCACGACCCGCTCTCACCCAAATCGGGGTGAGGCACTAATCCGCTTGGCGACTGATCTTAAGTACCTCGAAGACTTGAGTAATGAGCTTGACGACGCTCTGCGCGAAATCGCAGACGCAAAACTGGATATCAAATCTGCTAGATATAGCAAAGTACACACGGCACGATTTTTTTCGAGTCAGCGGGGCACCCAGCTTTTCACGCCGCGCAACTCGATAGAATCGGCAGGAGCATTCGGTGTTCACACTACAAGACTCGTCCGAGACGGGAGTGTCCACACAGCGGGATCGTGCCGTGTGTATTTGGCTTTAGTTGTATCCAGTCAGACTCAGAGCAGCTGTGTGGCCACCCCAGAAACCTTTCTGAACTTTACAAATAAATAAAACTACAAAAATCAGATTTGTCGTGTGTTTTGGAAGCACTCTAAACTCCAGGGGCCTATTTCAGAAAGCGAGTTTTCAAGGCTCGGAGTTCGAACCTGAACGCAAGGTCGCCAAAATCTGCAATGTCCAACTCAGGGTTATCGGTTTCAGAACACGTGTTAAGAATTGATTTAATGAACTCTGACGCAGGGTTAGGGTCATGCACTGAGAACTTAAAAAACTTTATCAATAGAACGCAGATAGCGTGATTCACCATGGCAACAAGTGAAAGAAAAACCTTGATCGTCACACTTCTCCCCGTTGGAGATGGACGATTTCGTGACCGCGTGCACCAAAAATGCGCATATTTTCAAGGAAAAAATGTATACTGTGGCAGCGGCAAAAAGAGAGAGGACGTGTGGCTGAAAATTACTGACCGAGTCCATGCGTGATTATTACCTGGAGAGACATTTAAAAAAAAGAAATGTTGGGTCGCTATTGTTCATCTCATTCACCATTTCTATTCTATATGTGTGTTTGAGCCACAGGTGCAACCCAACAGGCACCAAATTGATTTGGCAGAAAGTTACGATGAAATCTAAAAATATAGTTCAAACATGTCAGATGTGATTTAAATCTATCTATCTATCTATCTATCTATCTATCTATCTATCTATCTATCTATCTATCTATCTATCTATCTATCTATCTATCTAACACTTAAATGTCTGTTATACATGCATGTCTCCAAAGTTGTGTTTTTTGAATTTTTAAATTTTATTTCCGTTATAGCCAACAGAAAAAAGGCTGGGGTGATCTAGCGCCACCTAGTGCTGTTTCACTAAATGCCACCGTTAATCACAGACACAACTTGACACACTGATTTTTCTAGTAGCAGAAGGAGTTCTATGTAATTAGCTGCTTTTGCTTTCAGATATCAATCTATTTATTGCTTAAACTGTCCAAAATTAGATCTCTCTGTGTCAACTGGACTGAAAGGTTTCCTTGAAAACGTTTTGCCCTCTCTCCAGAGAGCTTCTTCAGTTCTAAGCTTGCTGGGGGCAGAGCTTGAAAATATAGCCCTGTGGACCATCGGCATGTTAATGGCCCGGATGGTCACCTGAGAGTTGTTGACAGGGTCGTTGGCAGGGTCATTACCAGGTTTCGTCAAACGGTGTGAACGTTTGGATTGCTGACGAAAAGAGTGGAGGACTGCATTGTATGTGGGTGATATTAAGTGCCTTAGTCCACCACCTCTTTTTAAAGATGGTTTTTCCAAATCAATCCAGTCAATCCAAACGTTCACACCGTTTGACGAGACCTGGTGACTCATTAACATGTGACCGAACAGACAAAGGGGAAGCACCCAAACTGAAACTAGGTGAACGACCCTGCCAACGACTCTCAGGTGACCATCCGGGCCATTAACATGCCGATGGTCTACAGGGCTATATTTTCAAGCTCTGCCCCCAGCAAGCTTAGAACTGAAGAAGCTCTCTGGAGAGTGGGCGAAACGTTTTCAAGGAAACCTTTCAGTCCAGTTGACACAGAGAGATCTAATTTTGGATAACTATGACCTGGATGAGTGAGAATCTACATAGACATATTGCTTAAACTGATACCGGCAATTCTGTGGAACACTTCCATGAGATGTCTGGGGTGTCTGTGACTTTTTAACACTTCAAATGTGTATCAAAATCGTTTGAGTGCAAGAGTAACATTTATGACAGCCTGACAGTTACCTTGGACATATGCTCACCAATATATACAGCTCTGGAAAAAATTAAGAGACCACTGCAAAATTATCAGTTTTCTGATTTTCACTATTTATAGGTATGTGTTTGAGTAAAATAAACATTTTACTTTCATTCTTTAAACTACTGCCAACATTTCTTCCAAATTCCAAATAAAAATGTAAACATGTAGAGTGTGGTCTCTTAAATTTTCCAGAGCTATATACTGTGTGTATATATATATATATATTTTATTTTATTTTTTTAACCCAAAAAATAAAGATAAAATTTAAAAATAAAGATAAAACAAACGCAACACAATACAAAGAATTTGCTCTGAACTGAGAGCCTTTCCGCAATATGAGGGCTGGGAATGCTGTTAAATAAACTTTCGAGAGCGCAAATAAATCGATAACGCTCAAAAAAGTTCCCATCAGGGCTTCAACAAATGTCTAATTGGGGCAGATCTCTCTCGGCAATCTACAGGTTTCAAGAGCAGCAGAAAGTCGTGCTTATTTGGAACAAACCTGCTCGTGAGAGGTTAGTTTCACGGCGTATGTTACCCCAATAACTGACTCAGCGTCATGCTGAACTGGCTTCCTGAAACGGAAAACCCTGAGTTTCCCTTAAATGACAACAAATTAATTCAAAGTTTTTGCTAAACCCGCTTTCTGAAATGGGCCCCTGGAGTTCACTGACTCTAATTGTCCTTTTCCGTATTTACATATCTGGCTTTATGTAGCGGGAAAAAAGGTGACTTTGTATTAACACATAAACCTCTCTCCCTTTGTCCTGATGGGATCCATCACCATGTTCCAACTGCAGACTCTGATGCAGGTGAGTTCTGATTTTCTGTTCGAGTCTCTAAATTCATCTCTGACCTCTCTGGTTAAATGGGCTGATCTCTCCTCAATCTCCCGAACCTCGAATATATGAAGTTAGGCTTTTTACTAATCAACCTTCAAAAGCACAGGTGGGGGTGGAACCAGGGGCGCCGCCAGGGATTTTGGGCCCTATGAAAAAATTTGACATTGGGTCCCATCACCGAAGATCACAAGAACCCTGTGCAACTACTGTGACCACATGTCCAGGATCCAATCTACCCAGTCAAAACTTAACATAACTCTACCTTTTCAGCTGTCTTGCCTCTTGTTAGATATAAAATGAAGGATTCACTGCACACAAGGTGATTCATTTGCCTCTTTCTTATAAATTAAAACCAAAGTCAGTTAGGATACTGTGGTGTATTCCCAAATAACAAGGCGGTGGCACACATTTTGCAGCTTTTACTAATCGGTCAGGAAACAGAGAACAACTTAACAGCTTGGGCGTGACACCGGCGCCTTACAGAGCATGCGCAGAGCTTTAACTCAAATGTACGGTAAGTCCATTAGGACAATCAGTAACAAACAAATACTGTAGTACTGCAATATACCACATTTCCTCCCCTTTAGCTCAAAACTGACTCAGAATATTGCAACACCCCAAAAACAGTGTTTACCACCAATGTGCATTAATCACTTTAACTGTGAACAACAAAAAATATAAACATCCATCCATCCATCCATCCATCTTCTTCCGCTTATCTGGGGTCGGGTCGCGGGGGCAGCAGCCTAAGCAGGGAAGCCCAGACTTCCCTCTCCCCAGCTACTTCGTCCAGCTCTACCGGGGGGATCCCGAGGCGCTCCCAGGCCAGCCGAGAGACATAGTCCCTCCAGCGTGTCCTGGGTCTTCCCGGGGGCCTCCTACCGGAGGGATGTGCCCTGAACACCTCACCAGGGAGGCGTCCGGGAGGCATCCTCACTAGGTGCCCGAGCCACCTCATCTGACTCCTCTCAATGCGGAGGAGCAGCGGCTCTACTCCGAGCTCCTCCCGGATGGCAGAGCTTCTCACCCTATCTCTAAGGGAGAGCCCAGCCACCCTGCGGAGGAAACTCATTTCGGCCGCTTGTACCCGCGATCTCGTTCTTTCGGTCACTACCCAGAGCTCATGACCATAGGTGAGGGTAGGAACGAAGATCGACTGGTAAATCGAGAGCTTCGCCTTTCGGCTCAGCTCTCTCTTCACCACAACGGACCGGTGCAGAGTCCGCATTACTGCAGATGCCGCACCGATCCGCCTGTCGATCTCCCGCTCCATTCTTCCCCCACTCGCGAACAAGACCCCAAGGTACTTGAACTCCTCCACTTGGGGGAGGATCTCCTCCCCGACCCGGAGAAGGCACTCCACCTTTTTCCGGCTGAGAACCATGGCCTCAGACTTGGAGGAGCTGATCTTCATCCCGGACGCTTCGCACTCGGTTGCGAACCGATCCAGCGAGAGCTGGAGGTCACGGACTGATGAAGCCAACAACAACAACAAAAAATATAAACATATACACTTTACTGTACTGAATGCTCTTAATCAGTTACTCAAATATGAACTTTCAATAAACTAAAACTCAGCAATCAGTCTCCTAGTCCTTAGAAACTTCCTATCACTATGCTCAGTTCTGGTAGCGCTGTGGCAAACGTGTGGTACGTTGTGAGCGCCTCAAGGTTACTGCCACAGGACTAGGCGGTTCAGGAGGTCTCGGCAACTCAGGTGCCAGGGTCTCAGGTACCATAAGCTCTGCTCCTGAAGAAGCTTCTGCCTGCACTGCCAGCTCAGCTGATCCCTCCTCAGGTGCTTGCCCTGGAGCGTCTGGAGAGAAACGAGGCCTCAACTGATCTCCATGACTTTACAGCTGGTCAGTTTTTTTTTACCTAGCACCTTGTATGAGACAGGGCCAGTCTGCTGCTTTACCACTCCAGGAATCCACCTTGGACTTTCTCCTGCAGTATTGCGCAGATAAACCTGTTCATTCACATCAAACTGCCTCTCTGCAGCTTTGCTGTTGTGCTCTTCTTTCTGTCGATACTGCTTCCTCCTCACTGTTTCTGCGATGTTTGGCTTCAGGAAATCCAATCTAGTTCGTACATGCCTCTAAAAAAAAAGTCAGGTGGTGACTCGCCAGTGGTGCTGTTGGGAGTTGTGCGATATCGTAGTAGGAAGTGTGAGATTTTATCATCCATGCTTAGGTCGTCCCTTGCTAGCTTTTTAATGCCCGCTTTGAAGGTTGCAACATACCTCTCTGCCAGGCCGTTTGTGGCTGGGTGTCTCGGAGCCCCAGTTGTGTGGAGGATTCCATTTCTCCTCATAAACTGCTGGAATTCATCTGACATGAAGGTTGTTGCATTGTCAGTGACTATCTGTTCTGGCACTCCGTATGATGCGAATAGTCTCTTTAACCTGGTGATAGTTGCTGCAGAAGTTATCTGTGTCATCTTGTAAACTTCCAGCCATTTTGAATATGCGTCAACCACAATCATGAACATGTTATTCATGAACGAGCCAGCAAAGTCAATGTGAAGTATTTTCCAAACACTTCCGGGGAACTCCCAAGGGTGTAGTGGGACCTGGTTTGGCATACGTTGGTCTAGTTGGCAAGTCTCACATTCTTTGCACACTTGCACATCTGTGTCGACTTTGGGCCACCAGACATACTACTTTTGTGAAACACTTTCAGTTCCTCTGGTATTTCCTTTGGCCATCCTTCCATGATGTATCTGTGCAGTTTTGAAAACTCTGGGTCATTCCTTGTCGACTTTGCGATCTGTCTTGCACTCAGTGGTGCCCCCTCTAGGTGTTCACATACCAGCGCATCGATGTATGCTGACATAGTCTCTGTTCCTGAATCCTTAGTCTCAGGCAGTGGGACACGTGATAACCCGTCTGCGTTAGCATGTTTTTCTGACTGACGGTACAATATGCGGTAATCATACGCAGACAGTATGATAGCCTGCCTCTGGATACGTGCCGCTGCCATTGTTGGGAGTCCCTTATGCTCTCCGAACAGTGCCAGCAGAGGTCTATGGTCTGTGATTAGATTAAACTGCCGCCCCCACAGATATTGGTGGAACTTCTTTACACCGAACACCAAGCTCAAAGCTTCCTTCTCAATTTGTGAGTACTTTTTTTCCACTGGGGAGAGTGATTGCGAAACATAAGCTATTGGATGTTCTTTTCCATCTGGTGTTGTGTGCTGAATTACCGCTCCAATCCCATATGAGGAAGCATCACAGGCGAGGGTTAGTGGCAGGTGCGGATCATAGTGCACCAACACCTTGTCACTTGTCAAAAGTCGTTTACATTCGTTCAGTCGTGCTCCACCTTCAGGTGGTTTCATCCTTTAGCAATTGGTAGTGCGGTGCAAGCACTCTGCTCTGCTGGGGTACAAAACGTCCGTAGTAGTTTACCAGTCCCAGGAAAGCTCTTAATTCCTTGATGCTTGTGGGTGCTGGTGCATCGTGTATGGCCCTCACTTTGTTTTGGGAGGGGTGCACGCCTTTTTCGTCTAGCACATGACCCAGATACTCAATCTGAGTCTTGCCGAACTCACACTTGGACCCTTTTACCCTTAACCCGTTCTCCTGGAGACGCTGTAGGACTCTGTCTAAGTTCCTAAGGTGCTCTGTTTCGTCTCTACCCATCACCAGGAGGTCATCCAGATAAACCACCACGTTGAGGCCCTTCATCAGGTTCTCCATGATTTTCTGGAAGATACTGACAGCAGAGTTTATACCGAAACAGAGGCGGTTGTAAACAAACAGTCCCTTGTGTGTATTTACTGTTGTTTACTTCTTGGAGTCTTCATCGAGGGTTACTTGTTGGTAAGCTGAAGCCAGGTCTATTTTTGAGAATAGCTTCCCACCACTAAGCATTGCCAGCACCTCCTCAATGCGTGGTAATGGGTATATTTCAGTATCTGTAGCCTGGTTCACAGTAATCTTGTAGTCACTGCATAACCGGAGTGTGCCATCTCGCTTGGTTACGGGGACTACTGGGGCAGCCTACTCACTGTGCTGTCACTACTCACTGTTTACAGGGGAGATGATTCCCCTGTAAATAGTGAGTGTCCTGATTAAAATAAATGGCTGTCTGGACACTCTACGCCAGGGGTGTCAAACTCAATTTTACTGGGGGCCAAAAACTCAAAGCACACTTTAGATTGCAGGCCGAACAGGATAAACATTTATTGAACACACTAAAGTAAATGTTTTTTGAGCATAAACATGAATAAAAAAAACAGGAATATTATTCCACAATAGATAAACTTAAACTTTATATAACTTAAGACTTTGCTGTCTATAAAAATATCTCTTGTCAAAATTATAAAAGTTACAACTATGAACATGCTGCAAAAAAACATGAAAAAAATGAAATAAAATTGTGTTTTTCCGCAAAAGTAAAAGTAAATCAAAACATTGTGTTTTCTTTCCTCTTGTGCCATTTTATAAAAAATTAAACTTCCAAAAAACCCTGGAAATATAAATAAAATTTGTGCTTTCCAGCAAGAAAATAAAAATAACAAATGAAAACATTCAGTTTTCTTCGCTATTATGCTGTTTTGTCAGAGCTGGATGCTTGGCATCTTTTCTTGGCAATAAGTTCGTTTATGTTTGGTGCAAAGTTCTGTGTTGTGGAGATTCTCAGGATGGACTGCAGGTGTTCATCAGTGAGGCGACTCTTGTGTGCTGTTTTGTTAATCTTCATCACTGAGATCAGCGTCTCACAGGTATTTGCTACCAAACATGCACAGGGTTCGAGCCACATGTAGACGGAGCTGAGGCATTGCTTCAGGAATGGAGGGAATAAACTGTGCGGGTCCTGCAGTGTCGTACTTTGCCTTTAGTGTCCCATTACACTGCAGCTCTATCAGCTCCATTTGAATGTGTACAGGTACAGTTTCCACGTCAACGGCAAATGGGTTGCAGCTCGAAATTTCTTTTTTGTGCTTCAAAGTCTCCAAAGCCCCCTGAGAACTCGGTGCACAGTGCGCTCAGTTTATCAGCAAAGTGCGCATTAGGGAAGATCGTTGCACCAACTTGGTTCAACATTACTTGACAACAGGGAAAATGAGGCAAGTTGCATTGGTGCATCTGTGTCTCCCATAAGAGCAGCTTCACTTGAAATGCCTTCACTGACTCATACATGTCAGTGATCATGCGGTCACGTCCCTGAAGCTGAAGGTTCAAGGCGTTGAGATGAGCTGTTATGTCAGACAGAAATGCCAAGTCACATTTCCACTTTTCATCCCACGAAACTGTGGAGTCTTTTCCTTTACTGTCCATGAACTGACAAATTTCCTTGTGTAGCTCATAAACTCTGTTGAGAACTTTTCCTCGACTCAGCCAACACACTTCTGTATGATAAGGAATATCGGCAAACTCTGAATCTATTTCTCGCATAAAAGACTGAAATTGCCGGTGGTTCAAACCTTTAGCTCGGATGAAGTTTACGGTGCTCATTAAATGTTCCATTTTTAACACTTTACCACACAGTTTTTGCTGATGTATGATGCAGTGATATGCTGTCAGCTCACCAGTACAGTTCTCCTCCTGCATCTTTACTCGCATCCTCCCCACGAGCCCACTTTTTCCACTGCACATCGCCGGTGCTCCATCTGTTGTAAGTCCAACAAGTTTGTCCCAGGGACATTTCATGTCAGTTACGCTTTGACATACATTTTCAAAAATGTCTTTCCCTGTCGTTGTCCTGTGCATCGATTTGATGTCCAATATTTCCTCTGTAACGCTGAAATTGGAGTCCCCTCCACAGATGAAGATGGTTAGCTGTGCAGTGTCCATCATGTCAGTACTTTCATCCACAGCAAGAGAGTATGCAATAAAGTCTTTGCTTCTTTCAGTCAACTGTGTTCTTAAATCGGTTGCCATCTCACAAACCCGATCAGTAACTGTATTTCTACTCAGGCTTACATTTGCCAACATCTGCTTTTTGTCTGGACACAAGACATCGCACACCTTCAGCATACAGCTCTTCAGAAATTCTCCCTCGGTAAATGGCCGGCCTGATTTCGTTATCTCTTCTGCCACAATAAAGTTTGCTCTCACAGGAGCTTCACTTTGTGTTTTCGCTCTGGTGTAAAACGTCTGCTGTGATGTCAGATTCTTCTTTAATTCTTTTACTTTCTGTCAGGGGTTTTACGGGAAGGACACAAGAGCGACACAAACATAATGAAGAACAACTTAAATTCATTCCAGGCAAACAGACAGACGATCAGGGAAACTCAAATAAAAAGACAAACAGGTCTACCAGGAGACAACACTGGATCGGTTCCAAGGCAGCAGGGTCGAACACAGGCTTTCATACAACAAAACTCAGAAACCCTCTGCATCAGGAACACACAGGAAAATAAGCGAGGGATACAAACGATACAATCCGACAAATGGGTCTCTCACAGTCACTGATTATTGACGAGCAGCCAGTGCTGCTCGTCAGAAACACAGTTCAGGTGTGGCTGAACGGGAGCGCAGGACATGTGTGACAGAGAGGGGAGGGTAGGAGCTAGAGCAGAGCAGAGCAGCAGCTGTGACAACTTTCTGTACTTCTGCCCTGCCTTCATGTTTTTCAGCTTATCCTTGTGTTTTGTCTCGAAGTGCCATCTTAAATTCCATCCATCCATCTACTATCGCTTATCCGGGGTCAGGTCGCGGGGGCAGCAGCCTAAGCAGGGAAGCCCAGACTTCCCTCTCCCCAGCCACTTCATCCAGCTCTTCCGGGGGGATCCAGAGGTGTTCCCAGGCCAGCCGAGAGACATAGTCCATCCAGCGTGTCCTGGGTCTTCCCGGGGGCCTCCTACTGGAGGGACGTGCCTTGAACACCTCACCAGGGAGGCTTCCAGGAGGCATCCTAACAAGGTGCCCGAGCCACCTCATTTGGCTCTTCTCAACGCAGAGGAGCAGCGGCTCTACTCCAAGCTCCTCCCGGAGGCAGAGCTTCTCACCCTGTCTCTAAGGGAGAGCCCAGCCACCCTACAGAGGAAACTCATTTCGGTCGCTTGTACCCGCGATCTTGTTCTTTCGGTCACTACCCAAAGCTCATGACCATAGGTGAGGGTAGGAACGAAGATCGACCGGCTCAGCTCTCTCTTCACCACAACGGAACAGTGCAGAGTCCGCATTATTGTAGATGCTGCACCATGTCCAGGACATGGTTGAAGCTCTCCTCGAGGTGGGAGTTGAAGTTCCTTCTGACAGGAGACTTTGCCAGGCGTTCCCAGCAGACCCTCACAATACGTTTGGGCCTGCTGGGTCTGTCTGGCGTCCTCCCCCACCATCGGAGCCAACTCACCACCAGGTGGTGATCGGTTGACAGCTCCGCCCCTCTCTTAACCCGAGTGTCCAGGACATGCGGCCGCAAATCCGACGACACGACCACAAAGTTGATCATCGAACTGCGATCTAAGGTGTCATGGTGCCAAGTGCACATGTAGACACCCTTATGCCTGAACATGGTGTACATTATGGACAATCTGTGATGAGTACAGAAGTCCAACAACAGAACACCACTCGGGTTCAGATCAGTGGGGCTATTCTTCCCGATCACGCCCCTCCCAAGAGGAGGAAGAGGGGGAAACTCAAGACCAACAATTTCATTCATCATAGGGGTTTGTTGGCCGTCTTAAATTAAATTCCTTAATTACGGCTACATTAGCTCCACAAATAAGACACATGGGTTTACCGGCAATGTCAGTAAACATATACTCAGCCTCCCATCGCTTTTGAAAGGCTCTATTTTCAATATCAACTTTTCTTTTCGCCATTGTTAAGGGCTAGCTTTGACGTTACGATATGGTTGTAGACAGTAACAGACGCGATATACGCAGGAATGTTCCCAGGTAACCGTTCGGTAAGGCAGCTGTTGCGCTGCATTATGGGATCTGTAGTTTGTGTGTTATCGGCAATTTATTTCGCTGGGTCATTAATAACAACAATAATAGATCTATGCAAAATGATCTAGAGGGCCGGGTATATGGCTGCTGTATGTATGCTGGGCCGGATATGGCCTGCGGGCCTTGAGTTTGATACATATGATTTAAAGTGAGAAGAAGGGTCTCCGGGTCCGTGTTTAGGGACCCATAATATCGGCCTGATTAGTCAGGGATAGTGCTGGGAGCCGCGGACAGATGGGTGCTCCGTAACCCTGGTCGCCCCTTCAGAAGGGCAGGAGGGTGGACTCGGTGTGCCTGTGCCATCCGCCTGTAAAATCAGATGCTGAAATTCCTGCAGCCGCTCCAGGGTCAGTGTGGCGTGAGCGGACCGCAACAGCTGTATGATAATGAGATCCACATGGCAGGAGAGTGTGGCCCCACGTGAAGGAATGCTACTAGCGTGCACTCTCAGCCGAATTTGAGTCAGGACGAACGCATGCCAGTCCCCGAAAAATCTGCCGCTTAGCATACTGTATATTCCGTGGCATTTAGTCAAGTTAGTTAAAGAGGTTATTATGGCGTTTGTCATGTTTTTAGACATCTCTGTGAATAATATGGAGATATTTAACAGACTGGACTACACTGGTGGTGGTGGTGAGACTGGTGAGACTCTTGCTTGTTTTAATCTTTAAGCCTCTAGATAAAATTTGGCTAAATCACAGTTGTATGGATTCATGCTGGAGTTGTCTGTTTAGTGCGGGCGGTCAGGATAAGTGTTCAACGTTGGTGAGAAAACTTGGGCGAAATTAATTTTCCTTCTTTAAATCACGATTCTGTGTCTGCATACTTATTTTATTTTCCAAATTAGAAAATAATTTTTTTGGAATTACTTTCTGATTTATATGTTGCTTTGTCGTTATATCTAATCAAGCTGTGTTTTAAAGAATGTAGCGTTGCTACTTTTAGCAAACTTAGACCTGTAAAGTACACATCTGTGGATCTATAAAAGTAAAAAGTCAAACCCACAGTGTTTAGTGAAACCTAACCTCAGCCCAGTTTCTCACCTGGCTGAACAGGTGGCATCTGGTTTCGGAAATACTGTTAGAACACGGAGGATTGGACCCAAAAGCAGACCACACTCGCGTTAAAAACCAACTGATTTTAATAACAAAATTTAGAATGCACAAACGTAAAGTGCTCCACTGGAGGATAACAATTTCAACAGAAAGTGACCTGCAGAAACAGCTGGGCAGGGAACCGGAATTCTCACGGCTGACTGACGAAACTAAGGACAAATCCACTCACGGGACGTGGCGACCTCGGGAGAAAGACAGACAAAGCGCAGTCACTGGCAAGGGAGTTTTTCACAAAAGGTAAATCTGGAATGCTCTTCTACCACTCCGGGAACTCAACGATCCGATGCCGGTGACCAGCTGACTCGTCTTAAATAAGGAGTTGATGAATCATTAGCCACAGGTGCATGTCACCGGCTGGGTTTCCATGGTCGTCATCGTCATCTAGGGGAGAACCAACATTCTTGCAACAAACCAAACTTAGAACCAGCAATGCCGGTCCCTTACAAGTACTTTCCTCAGAAATTCAATATTGTTTGAAAGAAAATCCCCACAGAGAAACAAATTTTGCTGACAGAGAGGTCTTCAGGTATTTTTTGAAGGTCAACCAAGAAACAGATTGAGAGTGTGGATTATGTTATGCAGGACACTTCACTTCAAAGGGAAAATACTGTATAATTTAACATGAACATTGTTGACAGCAGGAATACTAATTATTCCCTTTTCTTTTCTCCCATCAGGATTTTTCTTACGATGACCCCAAGTTGGAATTCAATGTAGATGCACCCAACGGCGTGGTCATGGAGGGGTACCTCTTCAAGAGGGCAAGCAATGCATTTAAGACCTGGAACAGGTGAAGGAGAAATTATAAAACTTCAAAGAGAGGAAACTAATTATTGGGAAAATGAAAACAACAATTCAGAAATCAGTCAGATACAGAGTGACATGTAATGTATCTTGTTTCCCATTGAAGGCGATGGTTTTCAATACAAAATAGCCAGCTGGTCTACCAAAAGAAGCTCAAGGTACAGTTCTTTCATTAAATCATTGGCAATCATATTTCTGGTTCACCATCACACATGTTGCTTTTGAGGGAAACTCACAGCTATGTCATCGTAAGATGTCTGTGTAGATTCTCACTCTATGTCTGTCACAGCTATATCATCGTAATTGTTTGACATTAAGTCTCAGTTGTGCCACTGCAGGATTCTCTGACCGTGGTCGTGGAAGATCTGAGATTGTGTTCTGTCAAACCGTGTGAAGATAATGAGAGGAGGTTCTGTTTTGAGGTGGTGTCCCCCACAAAGTAAGTGATGGCCTCCCTAAAATCCTTCAGTGAGCAGTCAGGCGTCCTCTTTGCCAACCTGTTGCTGTGTAGGACTGTAAACATTCAATGATGGTATGTCTGCAGGAGCTGCATGCTGCAGGCTGAGTCTGAGAAACTGCGACAGGCGTGGATACAGGCGGTCCAGGCGAGCATTGCCTCTGCTTACAAAGACATCACCGACAGCTATTACTTTGAGGTAAGGAGGCACATGCATGCCCACCTGTCGACAATCACGTGGGTGTGTTGTTTCTGACGAGGTTGCCTGTCCTTGCAGCGTCTGGACCGGACAGCCTCGCCCTCCACCAGCAGCATCGACTCCGCCAGCGAACTAAGAGAGAGGGTCGACAGGGGGGCCCGGGGAGGCGGGGAGAGCCTCCTCCTGAGGGTGCAGAGCCTCCCAGGCAATGAACTGTGCTGCGACTGTGGGCAGAGTGCCCCATGCTGGGCTTCCATCAATCTGGGAATACTGCTGTGCATAGAGTGCTCTGGGATCCACAGGTAAGAGCTCTCAGCTGGATTTTTCATTTAACAGTCACAAAGAAAGCAATCAAATATTATTACCAACATTTTAAAGCCTCTCTTCTCTTATTTCTGTGTATTCTTTCTGTGTCCTCTGTTAAACTCTCTCAGGAGTTTAGGCGTCCATTGCTCTAAAGTACGCTCACTAACGCTGGACTCGTGGGAGCCAGAATTGCTCAAGGTAATTCTGAAAAACTGCCTGTTTTACCTGCTGCACTTTCTGTCAGAGATTCATGCATTCAATGAATGAATTCTTCTGTTTCCATCTCTCTTTGCTGACATCTTTTCTTTTTGCATTTCATGTTTAGCTGATGTGTGAACTGGGCAACACTGTGATCAATCAGATTTATGAAGGAGCCTGCGAAGAGCTGGGAGCCAAAAAACCTGGACCATCCAGTTCAAGGTTTGTTTGGATTTTATTTTACAGACCAGACTTTGAAGCGTAACTTTGGTCTCTATTGCTCAGAAATGTCCAAATTAGTGAGAGCTGTTTGTAATATTTGTCCTCATCTCGATCCAGGCAGGAGAAAGAAGCCTGGATCAAATCCAAATATGTGGAGAAACGCTTCCTAAAGAAGATGAGTGGCAATGAAGCATTGGTGGAAGGTGAGAGGAAATCCCGGTCATGGACAGTAAAGAAATGCCGGCAACACAGCAGCTCTGTACGGGCCCCAAACAAAGCCCGTCGGAAATATCATCGCTACGATCCGGGCACAGCTTCACCTGCAAACCTGTCTGCAGGTCAGTGTTGAAATAAATATTACTTATCATTAACACATGTCCCTTCTGGTGCTAGACTTTTGCTCCACCATGGGTTCAGGGGTAATCAGCCTTTGCAATCTCTCTTCTCGCTATATGGCGCAAAATCTCACAGTACCATTAAGCCTGAACTAAAACCTTTATTTCATTTCTGTATTGTTTTATTTTGCAGCAGCTGCAGCTAAGTTTCGTCGAGACTCCCTATTCTGCCCAGATGAACTAGATTCATTGTTTTCCTACTTTGACACGGGTTCTGGTCCTCGCAGTAAGTCTACAGCACCACCATCACTTGATTGATGAGATGTGTGATAGATACTACCCACGACTGTTACTATCAGTGAGATGTACAGTTCGTGCTTGGTAATCATTAACGTGTCCGTGGCTTGGCAATGTTTGGCCCTGCAGGTCTCAGCAGTGACAGCGGCCTAGGAGGAAGTACGGACGGCAGCACAGACGTCCTGGTGTTTGGTTCAGTGGTGGACAGCGTCACAGAGGAAGGTGTGCATGGTTCCGAACATTTTATATAGACTTCTTTGTACTTTTCATACTTAAAATCTTAAAATTCTGTTTATGTCATTGCCACTTTTTCTGTCACTCGTCGACCCTCAGAGGAGTCAGAGGAGTCATCCAGCGGTGAGGTGGAAATTGAACAGGAGGTGCCGTCAGACCCTGAAGACCCGAGAGAACTCCACCCCGGTGCGTTGCTCCACCGAGCCTCACGTCTCCACAACCTGCCCCTCATGGCGGAGGCGTTATCTCATGGTGCTGATGTACATGCTGCAAGCGATGAGGAAGAGGGAAAGACGCCGCTGATCCAGGCTGTGATGGGGGTGAGAGAGCCCAAATGGCGCTACATATCCCATTTCCCAGATGTTTTAAAATTCTAAAATGGTCTGTGTCTCTGTCAGGGCTCTTTAATAGCCTGTGAGTTCCTACTACAGAATGGCGCCGACGTGAATCAAAGGGACATGAGAGGCAGAGGCCCCCTGCATCACGCCACATATCTAGGGCGCACTGGGTGAGAGACGTGCGGTGAATGTCTGTGTTTCTGATGCCAGGGTTGTTGTTCATGAGCTAAAATAGCTCAGCTGGGAGAATGCCAGTCTAAAGGTCCCTGGTTAAATCCTGGGGTTTGGCAGGTGCTGGGTTGAGACAGGCCAGTTGCTTTTTTGTGGGGAGGCAGTAGTCTGGGTTGGGAGTTGGAGCTGTTCTGCTGAGGTGCCTTTGAGGAAGGTGCCAAACCCCCAAATGCTCAGAGCACCTGTTGGTAGCAGCTTAAGCCGGCCTTACACCTACCAACTTTTCATGTGATTTCAAAATCACCGACAAATTTCTAAAGTTGGAATAAAAT
The DNA here is from genome assembly GCA_015343265.1 of Pao palembangensis. Lineage (NCBI taxonomy): Eukaryota > Metazoa > Chordata > Actinopteri > Tetraodontiformes > Tetraodontidae > Pao > Pao palembangensis. The sequence continues at coordinate 12,340,300 of CM027087.1, read as the reverse complement.
ATTTAGCCTCGTGCTGAAGTTGATGCATGCTCTCATGATCCCCATCGTTAGGTGCAAGGTGGCAGTACAAGTCGATTTGAGCTCGTCTTTTCTGCGTCTTGGTATTACGACAATATTAACCATGTTTGATAAGTCTTGAGTCTTGTCGCGTCGGAAACATGACATCACCTTTACAGACAACCAATGGGCGTGCTCTCAGATCCAAACAGGAAGTGGCAAACATGGCGAAGATGCCAAAATCACAGAGGTTTATGTGGACCATTCAAAAAGAAGAACAACTCGTCGAGCCCGTTCTCTCAACCAGGGCCGTGTCCACATTCTCTGGTGTCTTCTCTTCTTTTTGAACTTTATTTTTTAAACAAACATCTGCACACACAATGGTGGCTACTCCCAAAAGCTGCATCTCTTCCTCTTCCATTTTACTCTGCTCAAAAGTGGTTGATGGAAATTTCCAAGAGGTGCATGATGGGAAATAATTTCAAGAGAATCTAGTCTTATAATTAGTGAGTTTTGTCTGTGACTAGTCTGTTACTAAAAAGTCTTATCAAAGTCTTTAGATGTGAGAGGGTGTCAGATGACAGTCTTTTAAAGGTTTTATCAAGTGTTCCAGTTTTATCAAGTCTTCTAGTATATGGGAGGCATTAAGCCTTGTGAAAAGTCACGTGAAAAGTCGGTAGGTGTAATTCCGGCACAATCTGCTTACATTTATGATACCCTCCAGTTGTGTGGGTGAGTCTCATTTCTGTGTCTGCTGATGTTCAGGCAGGTGTGTCTGTTTCTGAAGAGAGGAGCATCGCAGACAGAGGTGGATGAGCAGGGTTACGACCCCCTGAGCATCGCAGTCCAGGCTGCCAACGCGGACATCGTCACCCTGTGAGTCATCTTCACTCTTCTCAGTCCCCATCTTTAAACATACATCAACGATTATTAATAGTCAAGGTCGGTTACAGCTTAATTTGCTGACTTGAGTGGTATCTACTGGTATTCACAGGATTTTCCATTTTGACAATAGCAAATTTAACCACTTCCTGTACATTTCTGATGCAAAACATGTTCTTATTTTAACCTGTCTGTCTGACCTCTCCTCCAGACTGCGACTGGCACGGATGAATGAGGAGATGCGAGAGGCGGAGGCTCCACTGGGTCAACCAGGTCAATACCACAGCAGCAGCCCTACAGAGCAGCAGTATAGAAAGTGCATCCAGGAATTTATCTGCCTCACAATAGAGGAATGCTAATGGTTACCTCTCTGTTGTGTCCAGCAGCATAAATTGTGCACTCAATCTGTGTGTACACTGTACATATATATAAATATATATATATATATATATATATATATATATATATATATATATTCCTCCTGACTTGGAACACACTGAATAATGCAGACAAAGTTGGCCCTAAGCACTGATTTCAGCTGATAACTGCTGATTTATGCTTATGGGCAACTTTTTAGAATTGAGGAGACAGCAGCATAGCAGTTCTTGTCATAGGAAGAGCCCTGATTGACCTTCTCAGTTTACACACCACACTGTTTCTTCTACATCATCACTGCGTTTCTGCTTGCTGTTACCACCCATGCTACGCAAACTATAAGACACACCATGAAATAACATTGGCTTTACAGCGTCTGACTAACCATGGTCATCCTCTATCTTATCATCATATGGCGTAACCTTTAGCATGAGGGTTTCGGGTCCACTGTTACCTGGCAACTCTCTTCATTATCCTTCTGCCCATGTCGTCTTCATCCAAGATATACACGTATTTATAAGTTATAGAGGTGATATTTAATGTATGTGCTGTGACATTGTGTGAAAAAAAACAATGTAGAAATGGACAAAAGTGTCATATGTTAATGAAGGGAAATTTCATATCGAACTGTGACAAAAGTAGTGAAGGGCTCATGGAGATGAGATGATGTGCTATGGTGAACGAGTGAGTGAATGAGTGAGTGAATTAAATATGTAATGAAAAAGAGAAGCTGTGCACTTTTCCCATATCCAGTGTTATAATTGTGGTTTTTTTTTTAAATTGAGTTCTTGATTTGCTATCTATTTTATTTATGCGTTTCTCCCAGGAGGATCAGTACAATGCATTGTAGGATGCAGTTTGCTCCTGCATGTATGTCAGTGATTGTGAAAGCACTGGAAGGAAATAAATTTTTTATTTTTTTTTGTCTTTTTGGAATGGCCTTACAATGCTATGAATACAGGCATAGCATTTATACACCACAGGAATAGCTTATCGATGGAAATTCTAGTTAAAAGGTTTTTTTTTTTATTGCAAAAGTCAAATAAAAACAGTCTGGTTGCATCAGGAAAGGGTGATACTGTGGACTGGAGGTTTCACAACTATTGTCACTGTGTAAGAAAGATATTGTGCACAGTTCCTAAAATATTCTAAGGTCAAGTTCTCACTGCATATTTTGGTACAGTCTGTTGTGTTCTTTTTTTTTTTTTTTTTGTTTTTTTTTTTTGGCATGAGACATGAATCTATATAGTTTGTTTAAAACGGAAGCATTAATGTTGGATGGATAGTGCTTTGACTGACCCTCACTGGGGGGCCAGACAGCCACCTTATTAGTTGTTGAAACCCCGGGTATTCTTCCTCACGGTCATAATGGTGTCAAACAATCCCTCTGTGATGTTTCCAAACATCATCGTCATGGTACCTGTAATAAGAACACCTCTGTTCAACATATTTATGGGGTCCAGGCTTACAGCATTCTCTGCATGCTTTACCAAATAAAATGTTGGACAAATCAATACTTTGCATTTTAAGCATGAAAGAATATTTCTCTATGGTTTGCTCCTTTAATCAAACATCGTGCTGTGCAGTCGTGTGTGATAAGGTTGTACCATTATGACCCCTCTGGTGTTTTGCAGCTCTGTGCCACCTGCAGACGAGACCAGTGCATATTTCCACATTCATTCCATTCTATTCTATTCTATTCTATTCTATTCTATTCCTAACATTATTTTGGTTATATTTTTACGTACACTTCTTGTTAATCGTGGTTTATGTTCCTCTGCCAAAGTATTTTGAAGTGGAGGTCGTACGCTGAGACCTTTTCGAAGCTGTCACGTTGCACTTTGCTTTGTGACACAACTGACTCGGAGTGCTGTGACCAGCCTGGAAGCAGGAGGTGTTGTACAATAGTTGCGTGTACTGCAAGTAGAACCAGTAGGACGATGTGACACTACTGTGACTGTTAAAGGCCCCGGCATAAGTATTAAATGTTGTGTTATGTGTGTCGACGTAGGAGTGTTAAAGATGCAGTTCTAAGCAAACCTGATATAAACAGTACATTTGTGTAATTTTGAACTCGACACCAACTGCCTGTCTCTCAGCATTCAGTCAAATTTTGACTGATCTGGGTCATGTCTCTTTTTCTCTGTGACCGACAAAAGAAAAATTTGTCCAGTCTGTCTGGCAGAATTTGTCCAGTCTGTCTGGCAGAAGTTCTTCTGTTCACTGGGATTTTTTTGTTCTTTGTCTTCAGAAGCACTGAGGGAGGGAAAAATGAACAAAACATCTAAAATAAAACTGAGAATCTATTGATGAACTAACCCTGCTTATTGTTGCCTTTTCTCTTTCCTCTCTCTAACATTCTTTTGTTTTTTTTTACTCTGTGGTCAGTTTATAAAAGATTGAGTGAGCGAGTCAATAAATATCTGAACAGATGATGGGTGAATGCTCATTTTATTCATCTGTTTAGGTCTAACAGATAATCATGGAGCATTTCTATCCTATTTAAACAGGTTCCCTCATAATGATAACTATAAAGCAGGTGCACATTAAATAATAAAAGATCACATTTTGTTTTCTATTTTTTTTTTTTTTTTCTTACCTGCAACAGTAGTTCCGGTAATCACATCTGTGAAACACATGAAACATCACAAGGCAGGACCTAAACATCATCCAATCTGCATATTAGCAAAAGAAAACAAATCAAATTAATGAATGTGTGAATATCAGAGAGCAAATATTTCATTCAGATAATGTTTTAGGCCATAAGAGTGTGAATAAACTGTTCACAGGCGGTGTCATCACGCTGACAAGAAGAGCTCTCAGACAACAGACCTACCTAAATAAAACAGCTCATGTCCGTTTGAGTAGATCGAGTGACTTCATCACATTATTGCTTTGTTACCACAAGGTTTGCAACAGGCACAAGGACAGTTAAAGCCAAGAAAGTTCAGGAGAGAATGAGTGAAGCATCCTGGGCTGTCTGAAAACAGATTCTGTGACCCTGTCTGCTCTGGTGCTTGTGGGCTTTACAGTATAGTTTTGGGTTTTGAAGCCCCCCTTTCTTGCATGTACACACCCTCTGGGGAATCTGATGCTGGAAGTCTTTCTGTAGTTACTTTTTTTTTAAGTGCTCTTGCATGGTTAGTGTTTAACCTGCAGCAGACAGAGGTTAATGCAGCTACAGACCAGAACTGGGATCTGATGAGACATTTTAGAGTTCTTCATTCTCAATCCAGCTTGCTGTGGAGAAATGAAGTGCCTTGCATTTTGCATTGCAGATTTTTCAAAACAGTAGTTGAAATTATGTTTTGATGGCTAACATAGACTACTCGTTTCCTGCCTTGCGGTACACTGGACAAACCCCCGATTCACACGAGTTTCCCCTGTTACAGGTGACATCTTCCGTGTTGATGTTTTTCGCAAGTATTCTCTCTTTGCATCTTTCCAGCCCGATAAGCTGAGAAGAGGGAGCGTCCGGTTCAGCCACTGCAGGAACTCATTGCTGCCCAACACATCTTCAGGGAGTTCTCAGTTAGTCTGGAATTTAAAGAGGCACCGATCACTTACTGAAAGAAAAAGTTTTATTTGGGACAAATGATAGAACAATTTATTCCCTGGTCAGCATTTTCTCTCATGAAAATATTTGTTAAAATTTATTTCACATAACTTGATGTTTGTTTTGGGATTGATGAGCAGAGATATTGTCGTCAGAAAAAAATGAAGGAATATTGGACTTTCAGGTTTAAAATAAACCTTCCAACATATTCTGCTTTTTAAACGCACTGATCCTTTGCCCATGGAGCTAGAAGGAGTTCCCTATCATAAACCCCAAGGACCTGACAAGAGACGAGGTCACTCAAAACCGTCTTGGTCTGGCAAAAACTCCAGGTTTGAGCGAAAACAACAGAATCATGACTCTCGCCAAAACAAGTTTTCTCCTAAACAGAGAAGGCATTACAAACTGAAACACGGCTACACCCCAAATAAGTCCTTCTCGAGGTCACCTCATGGTGATTCTCCAATCAATAATTCAAAGAATGCTAATCACTCAAATACTTTCACTCATGAAAGTGACGACAATGAAGGCAAAACCAAAGCATCAGGCCACAGCAAAAAACTTGAAGTGATTAAACAGACTGTGATTCCTTTCCTTATTGGTAAAGCCCTCCTTAATCGGTTTGATCCCTTGATTGACTTCAAATGTGCAATAATCCAGAGGTGTGGACTCGAGTCACAAGACTTAGACTCAAGTCAGACTCGAGTCATGAATTTGATGACTTTAGACTCGACTTGACAAAATGTTAGAAGACTTGCAACTCGACTTGGACTTGAAGAGCAATGACTCGTGACTTCACTTGGACTTGAGCCTTTTGACTTGAAAAGACTTGCTACTTTCACCAAAACACAAAGATTAAAGTCTATGTTAGAAAAGAACGCTCTGCATCTCTCTCTCTCTGTGCGAGTTGTGTGTGCGAGCTGCAGGCACAACATCCAATCAAATTAGATCTACATTGTTTTGATCCAATCAAATTGTAGGATAACAACCTACGAAAAAGAAATGATACTCAATGCGCCAGTTTAAAAAATGATACCAAAGGTAGTGTCGTTCGGGTACAGAAGCTACGAGGTGGTCAACAAAAAACGGACTGCAGTGTGCAAAACATGCAGGGCGAAGATAACAAACGGAGAGGCAACAACTTCAAACTTTGTTCAACATCTAAAATTGTACAAAGAGCGGTAAGTAGAGCTGGTGATCTAATGCTCAACTAATGTTAGCTTATTGGCTAGGTAACTGTGCTAGCTGTGTAGTTAATGACGCTGTAAACTTAACGTTACATTGTAAAAATGATCATAGTTTAAAATGTAATTCATGTGAACGCTACTGCAGGTCCTTCATCCCATCAGACAGTTTAACAGCACGATTTAATGTAGCACTGTTATGTCTGCTTTATATTTTGTTATATTTGTATATTTTTAAATTCTGATAGTTATGTATACATTTTCTATTTTTTATCTTAATTTTACAAGTATCCTACTGTTACTTTCTCCTTCTTATCTTATCTTATCTTATCTTATCTTATTTTATGTGTGGCTATAATGGATTTTCTGATATCTGTTAAATATGCTTGCATCTTACAGATGCAAGAATACCAGACAACCAAAAGCATCACCAATGAACCACAGCCTACAGTTGCCCAATTCTTGGACTTTCATGTAGGGCATTACAGTATGAGCCATCCACAGCAAAAGGCCATCGCCAGTGCAATACTGTCTGACTTGATTATTGATTGCAACTTGCCCCTGTCTATTGTGGAAAACAAGAGCTTTCGGCACTTTCTGACAGTACTTGACAGTAAGTACAGTCTAGTGTGTCGCAGAACACTGGCATAAAAAACGGAGAACCTTGCTGCAGAGAGACGTTCAAAATTAAAAACTCAACTGAGCAGCACTGACCATGTTTCAGTCACTGTGGACATTTGGTCTGACAGAAAGATGAGAGTGTGCATGTGCAGTGACTCCTTGGAGTCACTGTGCATTGGATAGAGAAAGAGGCAGAGAGGATACAGCTAAAGTCCAATCTCTTGGCCTGCAACTGCTTCAAAGGCTCACACACAGCTGAAAGCATATGTGACCAGTTTGAGGTAATCTGTGATGAATACATCATCAAAGATAAACTGGACTACATTATTAGTGATGACGCTGCTAACATGCACAAAGCATTCACTATGTGGTGTGGAATCATCTTGATGACCCACAGCTCTGGCATAACTTAACCCAGGAAGACCAGCGAACAGTAGATGCCACTATGGCAAAGAAACAGTGCTTGCAGTGTTTTGCGCATACTCTTCAGTTGTTGGTGGGAGACGGCTTGAAAGAAACAAAAGTGGCATCTCCTTCTCTTTCAAAGTTATCAAAACCCAGCTCACTTCTGCACACAAGCATGACGTTAAAAGATGTGTACGATGCTGAATTTGGGGAACAGAAAAGCATTCCTGCTGCAGTCAACACAAGATAGAGCTCAACACTGAGGCAAGTGAAGGCAGTTCTCCAGTGTGATCATCTAAAGCTCTGTGCTGTTCTGGAAAAGTCTGGGCACAAGGAGTTATAATTTACAGCACGGGAGTGGAATCTGTTGAAGGAGTTGGTGGACATCTTGAAGCCGTTTGGTGAAGCAACTGATTTGACACAGGGGGAGAAGGTAGTCACAATCAGTGCTGTTGTTTCATCTGCCTTGTCCCTCAATTACCACCTTGAGAAGCTGAAGCCTCAAGTCCGTTTCCTGAGCAGCATGGTCAGAAGTCTCCAGGCATCCCTCAACAAAAGATTTCTTGGAATTTTTATCAATGTGAAAATGGCCAGGACACAAGATGGGGTCACTGCTCCCTTTGCAGACCCAGTCTACCTCAAAGCAGCTGCCTTGGATTCAACCTTTTCTCCGCTGTGGGTAGAGCCCCATGTGCTGGTCAATCGTGACATCAAGGCAGAGGTGGCACAACCAGTTAAAGGTAAATATCACTGAGTTTAATGTAACTTTTTTTTCTCATAATCTGATCTATTTGACTGCAACAATAAGTTATTAAGTCTAACACAATTGATTTCCCATACTAATTGTAATAAGAGCTGTTTTGTTTCTGCTAATTGCTAGAACTGATCCTACAAGATGCAGCACAAACAGATCAACCTGTGCCTCTTGTTGATGAAGAAGGGCAAGAGGAGTTTGGACAAGGAGAAGGGCTATTTGCTGCATACCAGAAAAGGCAGAAAGGAAGGAAGGATGTGGGGACCACTCCAGCACTACATCTAAGTCACTACCTTGACATAGCCGAAGGACAGAATGCTCTTTTGTTCTGGGCAATGAACATGAATACTCTTCCTTCACTATTCCGAGTGGCCATGAGAGTATTGGCAGTGCATGCCTCCAGTGCTCCAGTGGAGCGAGTTTTTCAGCCATGGTCATCGTTCTACGGTCCCATCGCGCACAAATAACTGACAGACTTTTGGCCAATTTGATCTTTTGCAAATGCAATGCAACATAGGGCCCTGAAAAAACAGAAAATGCACAACCCTGTTCAGTGTTGTCTGTGTAGATTCTCTACAGTGTTCAGTTCTGTTCAGTGTTATGTTCATGTATTTATGTTTCTCCCTGTCTCTCAAATACACACACAAAATCCTGTTTGTGTTAGTCCTTTAAGGATAACCTAAATGTTCCTCAATATAGAAACCTAGCAGTCTCTTGGATAATTTATTGATAATTTGGGGCATTGGTTCCCAGGTAAGACAGATCTGAAGGGACAAGAGAAGATAATTTTATTTATTAATTTCCTTTTTTTTTTTTTTTTTTACAATATTACCGCTATAATCACAATTAATCGACAAGTCAATGATTAATCGATTTTTGGATTAATTACCAATTGTTTTGATAATCAAGTAATCATTTGACTCTTAAAAAATGTGCATTAATTGGTCAACTGCTGTGGTGCTAGTTCTAGTGCAGTATGCTATGGAAATACAATGTCAACACTTTTTGTA